>PVHT021183608.1:20624124-20737383 GCA_004024745.2 Catagonus wagneri | reverse complement strand
CCTTTTTCTTTATTTTTGTAAAGGAAGGTATGAAAAAAATAAAAAGTTACAATCTATTTATAATGTAGGATAAATTCAAATCAGGATATTTCCACCCCTAGGCATAGTGACTTGCTCAACCTTATTTCTGATGATTAAATAAAGAGCTTTGTCTAACACTTACGCTTAACCCAAAGACCATGATTTTGATCCAGACCTCTGCCAGACCCTGCTTGGCTACTTCCCACCACGTCTCTAGCATTCAAACTACTGATGGGAGGGACTGGGAGTGACAGGAGCTCTCACGTAGGTGTGTGTGTTTGTGTGTGTGTGTGTGTGTGTGTGTGCATTTTAATAGAGAAAACACAGGCTCCTTCCTAAGTGAAAGAAAGGAAATATATATCTTGCTAGCATCACCAAGGTCATGGAAAGAAAGGCAAGTATGATATTTGAAAATAATATTTGAAGTGTCCTCGTTGGTTCAGGCTGTGGGACGGCACACATGGATCAGTGATTGGAGGCAGGAATCTGGGGTCATGCAGCTCAAATTCTTACAGTCCTTGTTTCAAATTCTCATCCACCTCACATGTTTGCATGGTTCAAGATCGAGGGTGGCTACGTGCCCCTGTGAGAAGTGAACTGAGAACAGGGCTAAGAGAACTCAATATGAACCACAGCCTTTTATCTGAGAGATGCTTGCCAACACCTCTGGGTTAAAACACCACCTTGGAGTTCCCTTCGTGGCTCAGTGGTTAACGAATCCGACTAGGAACCATGAGGTTGCGGGTTCGATCCCTGACCTTGCTCAGTGGGTTAAAGATCCGGCGTTGCCGTGAGCTGTGGTGTAGGTTGCAGACGCGGCTCGGATCCCGCGTTGCTGTGGCTGTGGCGAAGGCCGGCGGCTACAGCTCCTGTTAGACCCCTAGCCTGGGAAACTCCATATGCTGCGAGTGCGGCTCCACATAAAGGCAAAAAGACAAAAAAAACAAACAAACGAAACAAAACAAAACAAAAAAAACACCACCTCACCCAGATTTGTCCTCATTCTGTCTTGATTTTATACCTTTATGCTTTCCATTTGAAGCTGTGCACCCCTCAGAAGCTAATAATTGGAGCCTTACCGTTGCTACTGTGGTCCAAAGACCAGGGGCATCGATGTCACAGATTGTTGGACGTTTAAGTGAACATAAAAGTAAAGGTGCTCATGGCAATGATGGTGCTTACAGCCCGGGAATGTTGGTGCGTGTTAGATCAATGAAGACAGTGAGATAAGGCCACGAATGAACCACGAGACATTCCTGGTCACCTCCCGAGAGGTGAATCCCTTCCGTGATCTCTCATTGAGTTCAGAAATAAGCATTTAGATCTGCTCCTTGATCTGTGACTAGGGCACCTGGAGCCAAAAACTACAAAAGTCTTGGTATGGGCATCAGTCTCCTGTGAACTTCCCACAGGAGGGCGGGTGATGTGATGTCGCATGTATCCTACAGCAAAAAGTGACACAGAGGATGTGTGATTCGGAGTGACAATGGGGGCATCTATGTAAGCACCCTGGGTTCCTGACACGTGGTCCCCGCCCTGCCGTTTCTGAATCTCCCTTGAAAGGAGTGTTTGCTTTTAGCCTTGATCCCTAAAACAACACCTGGCTGTTCCCCTCTGCATACCCCGCCCCTGCACCTCTAAAGGGCAGGCAGCACCCAGCTGACAGCATAGCCACGCCCCAGCCGGGCACAGAACAAGAAGCCCCCCCTGGGTCCAAGAGCCCTCACTCTTTTCTAGCAGGCTGGGAGCGGAGGCCCATGTCTTTCCTACACCCCAGTCTCTGAATATGGCCAGAGGTCTGACCACCAGCATCTCTGGCTTTTGTGTCCCAGACGCTGTAATAAATATTGAGAAAGGAAAACAAAAGCAGCCTTTCCCTCTCACATGTCTGAGGGAGTGTAGAGCACTTAGGAGGTGTCTCTGCCCCGGGTTTCGAGTTTTAGGGATGAAGTCAAGTCTGGGGGCCCTGAGTGGAAGAGAGAGTGAACAAAGGTTCACCCTGCAGATGTCTTTATTTTAATTTCCTTGTATTACCTTTATAAGGTGTAACACACATAGCATATTCCTCCTATACCTACAGTAGATATTTTCATTGAGCCAATATTTTTCTTTTCCTTTTTTTTTTGTCTTTTTGCTTTTATGTAGAGCCTCACCCGCGGCATATGGAGGTTCCCAGGCTAGGGGTCTAACAGGAGCTGTAGCTGCCAGCCTTCGCCACAGCCACAGCAACGTGGGATCCGAGCCGCGTCTGCAACCTTCACCACAACTCACGGCAACGCCGGATCCTTAACCCACTGAGCAAGGCCAGGGATCGAACCCGCAACCTCATGGTTCTTAGTCAGATTCGTTAACCAATGAGCCACGAAGGGAACTCCTGAGCCAATATTTTTCACAGATATTAACTGCATCCATCTATTACATATCTATTAGCATCCTCTTCCTCCATCTATTAGGGTCTGTTGGCATTCTCTGAGATCATCTATTCGGGGTCTATGAGTCCCTCTGTCCTTATTAAGTGTTTATTAGTGTTCCATATGTCCTTCTGTTAAGGGTCTATTAGCCTTCTCTCCATCCATAGGCATCTATTAGCATTCTCTCTGTATACTAAGGACTTACTAGCAATCTCTCCCTCTGTCTACTAAGGACCTGCTAGCATTCTATCCCTCAGTCTACTAAGGACCTACTAGCATTCTCTCCCTCCATGTACTAAGGACCTACTAGCATTCTCTCCCTCCATGTACTAAGGACCTACTAGCATTCTCTCCTGTCCCCCTAATAAGGATCCATTAGGCATTCTCTCCCTTTGGCTACTAAGGGCCTATTAAGCGTTCTGTATGCTCACCTACTAAAGACCTACTAAGTGTTTTCTCCCTTGGCCTATGAAGGACCTATTACGCCTTCTGTATGTCCACCTACGGTGGACCTATTAAGCATTTTTGTATGTTCACCTACTTAGGACCTATTAAGACTTATGGAGGCCTGTCTACAAAGGACCTATTAAACCTTCTGTATGTCCACCTATGAAGGACCTATTAAGCATTCTTGTATGTCTGCCTATGACTGGACCTATGAAGCATTCTATACATCTACCTACTGAGGACCTATGAAACCTTATCTATATCCGGCTACTAAGGACTTACTAAGCCATCTGTACTTCTGCCTAAAAAGGACCTATTACCCATCCTATATGATCTGGCTACTAAGGCTCTATTAAGCTCTCTTTATTAGCCTCTTCTCCATCTGTCTACTAAAGATCTATTAGGCCTTCTCTCCCTCCATCTACTAAGGATCTATTAGCGTTCTTTCCCTCTGCCTAATTTTAGCATTCTCTTTGTCCATCTACTAATGGTCTGTTAGTGTTCTTGCTGTCCATCTATTATGAGTCTATTAGTGTTCCCTCCATCCTTCTACTAAGGGTCTATTAGCATTCTGGAAGTCTACTTACTCAAGAGTCTGTTAGCATTCTTTCTGTCTATTAGGCATCTATTAGCAGTCTGGGTGCTTATCTTTTGGGGGGCTATTTTGTGATCTGTCTGTCTTTTAGGCTTCTATTATCAGTCTATGTGAGCTCTCTATTAGGTGTCTATTATCAGTCACTGTGCCTGCCTATTAGGTGTCTATTAGTGATCTGTCTGTCTATTAGGGTTCTATCAGTCTCTCTGTCTATCTATCAGGTGTTAACGAGCAATCTCAGTGTCTGTATACTAGGGTCTATTAGCATCTGGGTGCCTGTCTATTAGATGTCTATTATCAGTCATCTCTGTTTACTAGGCATCTATTAGCTATCAGTCTATCTGTCTATCAAGGGTCTGTTATAGCTCTAGGTGCTCCTCTATAATCGCTCTCCTTGTGTGTCTATTAGACGTCTATTAGCCATCTCTCTATTAGGTGTGTGTTAGTGTTCTCTCTGTCTATTAGGCATCTACTAGCGATCTAATAGGCATCTATGAGCGATCTCAGTGTCTGTCTAGTATGAGTCTATTAGCAATCCCGGTGCTATCTATGAGGCATCTATTAGTGGTCTCTCTGTCTCTTAGGGGTCTATTAGTGATCTGTCTATTATCAGTCTATTATCAATCTATTGTGCCTGTCTTTAGGAGTCTATTGTTTCTCTGAGTGCTGGTCAGTTATAGGTCTATTATGACTCTGTGTGTCTGTCTACTAGTGATGTGTTTTTGATCCGTGTGTCTATTAAGGGTCTATGAGCGACCTCAGTGCCTGTCTGTTAGGGATCTATTATCTCTCTGTGTGCCAGTCGATTATCAATCTGTCTGTCTATTAACCATCTATTATCTCTCTGTGTGTCTGTCTATTATCAATCTATCATTGATCTCTCTGTGCATCCGTGGTCTGTTTTTAACATCTGTTTATTATGGGTCTATGATTGATCTCAGTGCCTGACTATTATTGGTCTGCCTCTTACCCGTCTATTATTGAGCTTGTGTGTCTGTCTATTAGGGGTCTATGAGTGATTTAGTGTCTACTGGGGTCTGTCATCTCTCTGTACTCTGTCCTACTTAATGTCTCTTATCTATCCTTCCACTTATGAGGTGTCTGTTATCTGTCTCTGTGTTTCCCAGAGTCTGTCTACTGTGTCTATTATTTACCTGTGTGAGTGTCTCCTATGTGTACTAATATTTATCTATCCTGTGTCTATGGGTTATCTATTATCTTTCTTTTGTCTGTCTACTAGGTATCTATGATCTTTCTAGGGGTCGGTCTGTGAGGTGTTGATTGTCTCTCCATCTGTCTATCTATAAGTGGTCTATGATCTCTCTAGGGCTTGGTCTATGAGATGTCTATTACCTATCTGTCAGTCTGTCTGTTATCTGTCTATTATCCACCTACTATCTTTCCATTAATCGTCTATCTACTAGCTACCATCTCTCTGTCTATGTATTATCTCTCTATTTTGTTTCTATTTTCATTCTATTATCTATCCAGCTGTCTTCTTGATGTGTTTATTATCTGTCTATTAACTATCTATATCTATCTCTATATCATCTATTTATTATCTATCTACTATATGCCTATCATCTATCTATATGTCTGCTTATTATCTCTATTTTATGTGCCTATTTTTGGTTTATTATCTATCCAGCTGTCTGTGTCTGTCTTGATGTGCCTAATTAACTAACTGTCTATTGAATATCTATCTTTCCCTATTATCCATCTACTATGTATCTGTCTATTATCTGTTTATTATCTATCATCTGTCTATTGTCTGTCTCTTAACTGTCTATGTATTATCTATCTGTTTTCAATTTATAGTGGTCTGAATTGGGATTTAATTTAAGAATATAAGAATATATGCCATTGTGATTTGACCTGAAATCTCAGTGCAATTGCCGGTTCTATTTCAGATGGAGAGGGTGAAGTTCTTGGAAATAGTTCTTGTTCAGTGTTTCTTCACCGGATTGCCCTTGTGGCGTGTAGGCTGTTAGTGCAGACCTCAGTAAATGGCTCGGACAGTGGGGCGCCCATTCCTCAGGATGTGGGTGTCCAGCATGGGGGGAGGAGTACACAGCCCAAGCCCAGAGGTGAAGAGCAGGGAACAAATGACAGTGCCACCTCTCACTGTGTTGTTTCTGTCAGATTGGACCTGATGAGTGTGGGACTCAACCCTGACTTTTGCTCCCATCTCTATTGTGGTCGCAGGATTATCGTCATCATTGTCACCATCAGCAGCAGCAGCAGCGTGATCTCCATTGTCACCAGCATCACTTCAGCATTATTATCACCATCCTAACATCATCATCATCAGTACCATCTTGGCATTATCATAAAAGGTACCCAGAGTCCAGGGTGAGAAGATCCTTTCCTTTTTCACATTTAGGTGCTTCTTCCCACTTAGCCTTTTTCTGTAATAAGGGAAATAATCTGGATTTCCATCTGTCTCCTTCTTGGACTAATGTCTTAGGTCTGAGCCTGGGGCAGGGATGTGGGGCGAAGAGGAGGACAGTTTATCAAAACCGGTCAGACATCTCTGAAAAATCACTGAGGCAGGCCATGGGAAGTTTACTTGCTGGGGGAGAGAGAGAAACTCTCTAGGAAAAATATCCAAAGGGAAGTGATAATGGAAACACGGGGCCCAGTTATACTGACCTTTAAAGGGATCCTGTTGGCTGCTCCCTTCAGGCTTCACGGTGAGGGATGAGGATGGTGATGATGATGGAGAGGTGGTAAGTCCCACCTCTTTCACGGCCTGCAGGTGGGTGATGGGCCACTGCCCTGCCCACTCGTTGTATGATCTCTAAAATAGGAGACTTGTCGATGGCTTGTGTCTTCTCTTACTGTGATCAGACTTGGCATCTAACATCAGGATCTCTGCCTCTGCGCCCTCAGTCAGACCTGGGACAGCAGAAAAGGTAACTGTAAGTGTCCCGTCACATGTGCACCCCTGCTTCCCACACAGCCCCTCTCCCTGCACACGCCTCACGCGGTTACTGTGCAACCTGTTATGTGCTTACAGGAGATGAGTATAATAAAATCGGTTCATATATTCACAAGGATCTTTTTGAAAACAAGGAATTTTTTTTGCCAACTTAAGCGCACTCTTTACAGTGTTATTTATCCCTGGTTCTGCCGTGTTGTCAAAAATAATGCCCCACCGTCCTTGGACTCTGGGAGTAAACTGTGCCCAGAGAAAACTTCCTGGAAATGGTTCTGGCAACTGAGGAACACGAAGAAGAAAACACTATTCCAGAAATCACAAACAGTGTTATCTCTATTGGCTTTTAGGCAGATTTTTACAAGGAAATCATAAAGTCAGCTTTTGGAGTAAGATAAGAATTTAATGAAGTTTTACGCAAAATATCCAACTGGTCTAGAAGTCAAGGGTTAGCATTTCCCAGCGAACTTCATTTGGTTAGACGTTTAAGAAAAATGCATTTCGGAGTTCCCATCGTGGCGCAGCAGTTAACGAATCCGACTAGGAACCATGAGGTTGCAGGTTCGATCCCTGGCCTTGCTCAGTGGGTTAAGGATCCGGCGTTGCCGTGAGCTGTGGTGTAGGTTGCAGACGTGGCTCGGATCCCGCGTTGCTGTGGCTGTGGCGTAGGCCGGTGGCTACAGCTCTGATTAGACCCCTAGCCTGGGAACCTTCATTGTCCATCGTGTGTGTGTGTGTGTGTGTGTGTGTGTGTGTGTGTGTGTGTTGGGGGAAAGGAGGGTGAGTATAAACTAGGTCTATGGAGGAAGATAAAATATCACTAACAGTGTACCTCAGGCACAGCTGAGACACAGGTAAACGCTGGTATTTTGTTCAACACAAAACCCCGTTGACACAGATATTGTGTCCAAGATTTATCAGCAGCTCTAATTGAGACCAGCAGAAAGGTCTGCTCAGTGTGTCGCCCTTTCCACACTCAGGTCAGGTGACTACTGTGTGGGAGATACGTTTTAGTGACATAGCCCCCGCCTCGAGGCCGTCACATATTTATCCAGGGGTGGGATTGAGAGCTGATTTGGATCAATACAAATCTCTCACTCTAGAATTTGGGAAGAAAGAAATGAGAATCAGTCTCTTCTGGGTGCCCTATTGTTTTGATAGGAAAGGAAGGAAGAGATGATGGCCAGGCTGACCACAGCCGCAAAGGGCACTGACTGTGGAGAGAGCAGACAGCCCAGATGCATCAGAATGTAGGAAGAAACGAGAGGAGAGAAAAGCTGCATCTGGTGAGTGTGGTCCCCTTGGAGCCTGAGGCTTGAGCCCAATCCTGCCCTCGGACACCCCAGTATCTTCATATAAGTCTGCTACTTTGCTTTACAGAGTTTGGGATTTGTTTGTGCTATTGGGAAATCAGAGTCCCAATTGCTGTGTACTCTTTAACAAAGAAAAAAACGTGATCTTGATCTTGAAGCCAGTTTTAGACCCCAGAATTCTGGGGGCGGAGGGAACGGGAAGTAACACGGAATTGGGATTGTTGCAGCTTGTGTGTTTTTGTTCACCCTGCTGTTTGTACTAATGGATCACACGGAAAAAAGAGAGGATTCCTAAAGGTTGTCATGTGCTTGAAAATTCCTAATCTGAAATTGCCAGGAGCAGGTGAGAGCCTTCGGTGCCGAGAACAAAAAGAGCAGAGTTAAATATACGAGGGAGGGAAATGCTCTGGCATCGTCACAAAAATAAGAGCCCAAGAAATACTGAAATTGTATGATTCTTGGCCACAGGGTTTCCTGGATCTGATAAGTAGGAATTTGCAAAATGAGCATATTTTCCAAGAAAGGAGGATTTAAAAACTCTCAGTGAAGGCCTCAAACGAGAAGCCCCCAAACAAACAGTAAATTCTTGGCGAGGAAACAGAGTAAGAGATGTGAGAATGAAGAAAAGTGTCAACAATGTAAAAAAAGACAGAATGCCAGAGATTTCAGCTCACAAACAGTGGCTGCCAGGGAGTGTGAGTGGAGTAAAGCCAGTTCATTCTGCTATTTAAGTCCTTCTGTGAGTACATGCTTCATAGAAATAGTTGTTGTGGGCTATGTGGGTTTGTGTCCAAAAGCACAGGCTTTGCTGATAACCACAAAGTTTCCCAGGAAATGGAATGTGTGTGTGAGTTTGTGTGTGTGTGTGTGTGTGTGTGTGTGTGTGTGTGTGTGTAGGAATCTGCAGTGGTGATGAGTGCAGAGGTGTTGAATTCACAGCAGCTTGCTGTTTTTACTGGATGATGGATAAATGGTTCAAAACATCACTGTGGGAGGTGTCTGATTAAACACTGCCTGTCCCAGGTCTATAGAATGCCTCCCTCCCCCACGGGATTCCCTTTGTGCAAAATCCAGTCACGCACTCACACACATGCTCACTCACTGTTCAACTGTCGTTTCATTTTTTTGGGCACTGACTTATATGCTAGGTTCTTGGGATAAAGACAATGTAGTGAAGCCAGACACAGAAACATCTGATTCAAATAGAGCAAGTTAGGGAGTTCCCTTTGTGGTGCAGCGGAAATGAATCCGACTAGTATCCATGAGGATCAGGTTCCATCCCTGGCCTCGCTCAGTGGGTTGGCGATCCAGCGTTGCCATGAGCTGTGGTGTAGGTCATAGACGTGGCTCGGATTCCATGTTGCTGTGGTTGTGACATA
Organism: Catagonus wagneri; assembly: GCA_004024745.2. Classification (NCBI taxonomy): domain Eukaryota; kingdom Metazoa; phylum Chordata; class Mammalia; order Artiodactyla; family Tayassuidae; genus Catagonus; species Catagonus wagneri. Next base: position 20,728,279 of record PVHT021183608.1, on the reverse strand, counting down.
GGCTGGCAACTGTAGCTCTGATTCCACCCCTAGCCTGGGAACTTCCATATGGCACAGGTGCGGCCCTTAAAAAAAAAAGGCAAATAAAGCAAGTTAAATGCTTGTAAGATTCTATGGCCGGCCCTAGGAGAGGTACTGAATCAAGCCTTGGAGGGAGCAGACAGGGCTCAGTGGAGAGGGTAGCATCTGACATGCATTCTGAAGACTGATGAGGCGACATTGGGGGCTGGGTGAGGAGAGCACGTGGCAGCAAAGGGAGGAGCAGTGAGGTCTTGGAGGCAACGAGAGCACAGCTGTGTCAGCACAGTATGACCCTCAGGTTGCTAGGGCGAGGGGTGCGAGGAGTCCGAGGGGTGTGTGTGTGTGTGTGTGTGTGCGCGTGATCCAGGGCATCGTGGGGCTTAAAGTTACCTCCATTGGCAGCAAGAGCAGAGGGCTGGAAGTGGGCGGGTCTTCCAAGAACCACAAGCCCCAGTGGCACATTGCAGCCAGTGGGCCCACAATCGGGTGGCATTTTGTTGACCGTGAGCTCAAGAACCCTTCTAAGAACACAGGGAAATGCAGGGTTTGTGTGGCACAGATCAGGGTTAACACAGACCCAGATGAGTACTCGTGGAGCGACGGGGGTGCTGATGTCATTCACCGTCGCTGCAGGTGGCTCTGCGCTACAGAGCGAAACTTGGACTCACCTCTGATCCTGCAGAGTAACCTCACGTCTCAACAACGGGGCCACTAGGTTGCTGGGCCAAAGAGATTCCATCAAGGGAAGACACAAGGCCCCTGGTTGTGCGGAGGGTCAACTGCCACGATCTGGTGGCTTCTGATGCATCTCCACGTGCTGGTGATCCCAGAGGAGGGGCTGTCTCAGCACCCTAAAAGGGCTTCTGGGGACAAAATTGGTTGTTACCTTCTGATCATGATACTGAGCAAGATGCTGACATGATCGATCCTTGACTCTGTTAGCTTAACGCTGGGCAGCATTTCAAACTCTCTGAGTATAATTCTGTAGTTGGTACTCAGTAACTCAGGGGCTGCACTTTATGGCTTTCCATCTCCCCTCCCTCTCAGCTTCCCCTGCGTCGCCCACCCCTCATTCTGTCATCTTCACGGGAGGTTGTAGGGAGAACAGGAAGAAGAGGCAAAACTCGCACGGTCCTTTGTTTTCTTTCTTAGCAACTCCAGGACCTGGCTTGATGGAACATGTTCCTATTGGCTAAAATCACACTTGAATGTTTCCCCTAATTTAGGTCACTCCCCCTCTTATTTTTCCTCTCTTCTGTCACCTACTCTACACACACACACACACACACACACACACACACACACAGTGCACAGTTTGTGTACACCTGATGTAGGTTGTGGCTATCTATCTATCTTCTTCGTTAAGGAGGTGGAACAGTGTTTAAGAAAAACACTTCATACAAAACCTCTAGACTCAGAGCGTATTCTGGACCAAGCATTAGTTAGAAGTTTGATTTTGACCTTGAGCCCAGAACTCAGAATCTCTGAGGCTCACTTCCTGCCCCCACAAAGCTGGGGGTGTTGGACTAAACGTGGTTTAATGCCCATCTCCTTTCTGTGTCATTCATAAGAGCACAGCGATTTGGCACCCCTAGGGCCACAAAGACTATTCATTCGATGCTTTAGGTTTCAGTGTTCTTTCTTTGCTCTCCAACAGCTGGAGATAATTAATTTCAAATAAAAAAATATTGCCTGTAGCACAGCTTTAGAGATGAGACACTTTGTAGATGGTATTTCCATGAACTTTGCAAGATTTATTAGATGTGGAATATAGGCGGTTGGGCTTGCTTGAACTGATTTCAGGGACAGGATTGGAGCAGAATTTACAGAAGCCAGAACCTACCTGGGAGGAAGTGGTGCTGATTATGGAGACCTGGGTCTCAGTTGCCGTAGTAGCACAGCTAGAGGTGTGACTCACTAAGGAAGCTAAATATTAAGCTTTTTTTTTTTTTTTTTTTTTGCTTTCTAGGGCTGCATTGGCGGCATATGGAGGTTCCCAGGCTAGGGGTTGAATCAGAACTACAGCTGCTGGCCTACACCACAGCCACAGCAACGCGGGATCCGAGACTTGTCTGTGACCTACACCACAGCTCATGGCAACGCCAGATCCTTAACCCACTGAACGAGGCCAGGGATCGAATCTGCATCCTCATGATTCCTAGTCGGATTCGTTTCCGCTGAGCCACGAAGGGAACTCCTAAGCTTTTAATTTCGAATTTTTACCAGAAATAGCAAAAAAATTTTCATTTTCAATCATCTGGAGGAGCTTTATTTGGGCATATTCAGATCTTTACTACATATATCTAGCAGTAAATTTTACTTTTGATTCCACAGGCAGGATGTAAGCTTATTAACACGTGCTTAGCAAATGACAACAGGAATGTTGAGGACCAAATACAAGTTTATTTTTCAGAAAGATGATTACACTTTCTTTTGCACTTTTCTGCTATTGGTTTTTCAGATGAGTGGCAGGGTTATTATTTGAAACTGCTATTTTTTTTCCTGAAGTTTATCTGGGAATCAAGTAAGGGCCTACGATCTTCAGGGTATATTTACACACGCATTTAGGAAAAGCATCACGACACAGCTCTGTTCTGCTATGTATTTCCCACTTTTGGTAGAATTGTCCCCTAATAATGGGGAAAGTACTGGGGTCGTGTTTCTAGGTCTTTTTCTTGAGGGGCTGGGAGGAAGGAGAAAGATGTGACTGGCTTGTTAATAAGACTGACTTTCTGTGTCCTCAACAAATATTTGGAACTTTTTGTTGGTCTACTGTCTGGGGTGTGGACCTCACACTGAACGATACTTGACGACCCCAGAAACAAGAGCAAGGATTTCCCACATGGCCCGAGCCCTCTACCCATTCATATTCCTTGTCATTTCCATCTCATCTTGTCACTTCCCACATCTCCTGATTTCCCCAGGTGACTGGCTGAAAGGTTTGGGTGTAGCTCATTGTGGAAATGAAGAGTAATACCCTAGGAATACAGCCTCTCTCCCAAGTCATGTGAAACACAACATTTCACTGATTGTGGGCATCTTACCCTAAGATAATAACCATTTGTAAATAAATCTCAGGGATAATTATGAAGCCCTGAGAATTCTTCTAATGGGAAGATGCATGTGTAGCAAGCCGGTCTGCTCCTTTGCCCAGACTTCCTTTTCTCCATCAAACACAGACATTTTGGAAAGTGGCAGACAAGAGGCTCGGAAGCTGGTGCAGGGAGTTCTCGGGTGGGCTGGCCAGGGGTCCCCAGCAGGTCATAAACAAGGGGCCTGGCACAAGAAATGGCCACGAAATCATTCATTGTCAAATGGTTTCTCTTTTATGTTTCACTGCAAGAATCAAATAAAGAGGATATTCAAGCAAGCATGTTTTCTTAATTGAAATTATGATTCAGTCACGATAACAGAATAATTTCAAAGCCAATACGTGTTTTCCCAATGAAAAGACAGCCCATCCTTTGCACCCAACCAGACAGATGAATGACGTAACACGAAAATCTGAAGGCCTGGCAGCCGTCAGGGGCTGGAAGTGAAATTTCTGGCAAGATGATGTGTCTGAGCATTAATATTCGGCAGCCACATCAAGCCTCCTTCTGGATGTCTTTGGTTTAGACTTTTTTGGGTTTCTCTTGCCTCAGCATGAAAAGAAAGAAAACTCTGCCTGAGGCAGCTTAACTGGCTTTTGGCAACAAAGTCCCTGACTTTGGAAGCAGTCATACTTTTTGCGTTTAGGACTCGGACCCAGTGTGAAATATGCAGGATGACATGAAACTCTAATAAGAAAAAGGTGGTGGAGGTAAGACTTGGCTGCAGAGAAAAGTCAAATTTATCTCTTTCACCTCACTACGTTCCTAACTCTCCCAACAGCAGACATTTGGGGTGGAGTCGGAAAATGGCTGGGTCAGTTCTACTCCAAGGAGAACTGATTCACTTACTGGGTACAGAGTGTTATCATCTGTAGTTTCCCTGAGCTGGTGACTCTCAGCGTGGGATTTCCAAGGGTGGACTCCGGGAATTTGCATGACTTTTTCAAAAAAATTCATAAGGTCCTGGAGTTCCCGTCGTGGCTCAGTGGAGACGAATCAGACTAGGAACCATGAGGTTTCAGGTTCGATCCCTGGTCTTGCTCAGTGGGTTAAGGATCTGGCATTGCTGTGAGCTGTGGCGTAGGTTGCAGACGTGGCTCAGATCCCGCATTGCTGTGGCTGTGGCCTGCTGGCGGCTACAGCGCCAATTAGACCCTTAGCCTGGGAATCTCTATATGCCCCGAGTGTGGCCCTAAAAACGACAAAAGACAAAAAAAAAAAAAAATTCCTGAGGCCAAACCTATTTTCATAACAAAGCTAAAGGGCTAATTTGTCTTTTTAACCAAGTTGACCTCTGCATTTTAAAGATGAGAAGAAATGTTAGCACCTGGGCATGCTTCGTGGCAAATCCTTAAGTCACTGCCCTAGTCACAGCCACAATCTCACAGCTGATTCAGGGACAATCAATGTGATTGTTCCTGGAAGATCCCTGATGAACTTCAGTTTCCCAGATGTGGATTTTGTCCCAAAATGTTCTCAAAAAAGAATTGATCCTTTTACTTTAAAGAGAACAATGGACTGTATTTGGCACCAATGATAAACTTCAAAGTTTGGAGTAAAAATTGTATTTCTTAAAAACTTGTATTTAGCCTCTATGAGCCTGACCTCTTCCCAATTTTAAAGAATTGATGGGAGTTCCCCTTGTAGCTCAGTGGGTTAAGCACCCAACATAGTGTCCATGAGGATGTGGGTTCAATCCCTGGCCTCGAACAGTGTGTGAAGGATCTGGGCATTGCTGCAAGCTGAGGTGTAGGTCACAGATGTGGCTCAGATCTGGCATTGCTCTGGCTGTGGCGTAGGCCACCAGCTGCAACTCCAATTCGACCCTTAGCCCGGGAATTTCCATATGCTGCAGGTGTGGCCGTGAAAAGGAAAAAAAAAGATAAGATTTTCAATGAAAATAACAATTGTGAATTTTTTATATTGTGTAATAAAATGTATTAACATTTTAAAATAATTCAATGAATTTTATTATATAAAGTCAGCATAACTCCATGAGTCAGTATCTCCCATACAATGAATGCATGACGTGACAAAACCTTGTATAGGGAAATGACCCATTCCAAGTAAAACACAGATCAATGAATTTTTGATAACCGAAGTATGGTTAATTTACAATGTGTTAGTTTCAGGAGTACAGCAAAGTGATTCAGATGTATAAATACAGATATTCTTTTTCAGATTCTTTTATAGGTTACTATAAGATATTGAGTAGAGTTCCCCGTGCTGTACAGTAGGTACTTGTAGGAGTGTGTATGTGTTAATCCCAGCCTCCTAATTCGTCCTTCCCCTCCTTCCCCTCGGATAACCATAAGTGTTGTTGTCTATTTCTTTGAGTCTGTTTCTGTTTTGTATGTGATTCATTTGTATCAGTTTCTCAGATTCCACATATAAGTGATGTCATGTGATATCTGTCTTTCTCTGAATTATTTCACTTATAATGATAATCTTTAGGCCCCTCCATGTTGCTCTAAATGGCATTATTTCATGCTTTTTTTACAGCTGAGTAATATTCCATTGTATGTGTGCACCACATCTTCTTTATTCAATCCTCTGTCAGTGGACACTTAGGTTGCTTCCATGTTTTGGCTGTTGTGAATAGTACTGCAATGAACATTGGGGTGCACGTATCTTTTCATATTAGAGTTCTCATTTTTTCTGAATATATGCCCAGGAGTGGGATTGTTGGGTCATATGGTAGTTCTATACTTAGTTTTCTTAAGGAACTTCCATACGACTTTCCACAGTGGCAGCTGCACCAATTTACATTCATACCAGTGCTGGAAGGTCCGTTTTCATCAATATGCGTACTGATTCCACGCTGCAATTAAACTTTGAGAAATTACCATTTGTCAAGTTTAGGTATCGATGAAAAATACCTATAACGATCTGGGAAAACCTTTCAAATAAACTTGATTTTCCAACTACATCATCCACATCATGAAGCTGAATGATCTGCCTCCTACACAACCTGCTGCAGCTCCTTGAAGGTGGAAGTGGGTCTGGGAATCCACCCCTCCCTGCTGGCCGGAAGGCTGCAGGGGCAGGGGCGACGAGTAGGGTGGTCTTGCTGGAGAAGAAGGGAGGCTGTGAGTCCAGACAAGGCCAAGCGGGGGCTGGGGGGGGACAGAGGGTGTCCACAGAGACAGAGCCCCCAGCTGGAGCCTGGAGACTTTGCCCTGGATCCCCAGCAGAGTGTGAGTCACTGTGTGCAGTCAGGAAAATACAAACTCTGGGGAGAGACCCACCCAAAAGGAAAAGAGGAAATGAGGCTGGAGCCCATCAGGTGGGAACATTTCCTCTCCCAGCAGCCAGGGCAGGACACCTCCTAACTCTTGGGGCAGCGTGCTCAGAGGTCCACCTGGGACGAGGTCCAAGACGGACCTTATTCTGGGCCGTGAAACAAAGTCCCAAAGTTCAAAAGAATCCAAGTCATACAAAGTATGTTCTTTGTCCACGGTGAAAATAATTTAAAGGTCAGTAACAGAAAAATATCAGGAAAATCCCCAAAATATTTGGAAATGAAGTGGCATACCAAGGGGTGTGTGTGGTGGCAGGGGAGACAGGGCGGAGGAATACAAAGTATTTTGAATATAATGAGAATGAAATTGACAACTATCTATTCAAACGGGTAAGGAGAAAAGGAGAGTACACAAAAATTTCAAATATCAGAAATGAGATAGATGATATCAATAGATTATGCAGTCAGTGAAAGAATAATAAGGGAAACTTATGAGTAACTTTGTGACAGACGATGATGTAGATGAAATGGGTCAGCTCCTTGGAAGAGGCAGTCTGACAAAGCCTGTTCAAGAAAATACTGAGACACTAAATTCCACTATATTTACTAATGTAGTTGAAAAGAAAACTGCAGGCCCAGATGTCTTTTTGGCAAATTCTGCTAAGCATTTAAGAAATAAATAATAGCAATTATAGGTAATTCTACAAAAAAATTGAAACTTGGAAGATATTTCCCAACTCATTCTATGAGATCATCATTACTTTGGTACTAAAAGCAGACAAAGATATTGGAAATAAATGAAAGCTACAGATAAATAATCCTCATAAACATAAAGGCAAAAAAATTTAAAAATTGTAGTAACAGAATTCAACCATATATGAGGTGATAGTGGATAGTATGAAAAAAAATGAGATATATAGGGAGAAACCTGACCAAATGTCCAGTATGCATTCACTAAAAGCTATAAGCCATTACTGAGACAAACTAAAGATCTAAACATATGGACAGACCTAGAGTTTGCAGATGAGGATTACGGTTACATTATCAGCTCTTCTTCTAATGTTTTATAGAATCAATGCAACCCTGACATCAGATCCTAATATACTTTTTTTTTTGTCGAAATCAAGCTGATTCTAAAATTTATATGAAGGGGCAAAAGACCCAGGACAGCCAAACAATTTTGTAATAGAAGGACAGAATTCAGGGATGTGTATCACCCAACTTGACATCATATTGTAAATCTTCAATAATCAACCTAGCATGCTATTGGCATAAAGATAGACAAATAGATTGCTGAAAACAGAATACAGAGTCTGGAAACAGACCCACGCATATCTGGTCAGTTCATTTTTATCACAGGTACAAAGGAAATTTAGAGGAGATAGAATATCTTATGCAATGAATGACGCTGGGATGATGGATGTCCATATGCAAAAAGGTAATCTGTACTTTACACCTTATACACTCATTAATTCAAAATGTAAAACCTAAACTATAAAGCCTAGGTCTACATCTTTGTGACACTAGGTTAGGCAGAGATTTGTGTGGATGTACGCTATTATTTCTCTTATGTAAACACCTAGGAGCAGAACTTCTGAGTCAAGTGTTATGTATATATTTAATTTGTAAGCAACTCCAGGATCATAGTTTAAATAGAGAAATTATAAATTGCTAGGTTGGTTTATACTGCCCTGTTGATGAATGCATTGGTAAAAATTCTGAGAGTGGCCTTTAGTGTCGTGCATGGTACGCTGGGAGTTCTGGACAGCTACAGAGTGTTGGCTTCAAGTCTTCAGCTCAGTGCAGCGTATGCACGAGAAGAGACTTCCCTTGCCTAAACCAGAACAATCTAAATGAATTGAAGGGCAGAGTAAATACTCAGAACTCACCGAGAGCTTGGAAATAGTTCCTGCTCCACCAGCTGGAGTGGAAAATTTGAGGAAGCATAGTGTGGTGGATTTCTGGGTTTTCTTTTTAATCTCTCAGATCCCAGACTATTTGCTGGGTTAATTAGGAAATCGTCATTTAGGGGAAAAGATCATGCCCGTGACAGTACCTTATTCCCAGCTCACAATGTACAAGTCCCCTTGATTTTTAGTAATTTATTAAGTAGGAATGTACTCTTCCTTCTGGCTTATGGTCACTCAAAGAGCAAGGACGCTGATGCGGAAACTCCCCTCTACACAGGAAGTTCCTATAAATTACCACTGCCATGGGTTTTTTAAAATTAAATACCATGTCTGTATTTATTAAATACACATCTGTGGAGGTTGGTTCCAGGACCATCTGCAGATACCCAGATCTGAGGATGCTCAAGGTCATTGCAGTCAGCCCTCGGGTAGCCTCTGGTTCCTCATTCACAGATTCCATTCCCTACTGGTCGAATCTGTGGATGTGGAACCATGGATATGCAGGGCTGGCCGTGCCAAGATGGATTCTTCCTAATACAAGTGTACCTACTTGTAGTACTATCTCCATTAGAAGTGGTCATGTTCAGGGAGTTGTTACTAAACTAAATTGGCCCAGAGAATGAGTTTTGGCCAAACTGTATTTTAAAAACCCAAATATCCTTTTACCCACCCAAAGTCTTCAATACACGTACACATTAATCACAGATATATATTTAAAAGTATGTGTGGAGATGTTTACCACGTGCATATTCAATGTGGGGATTTCAGCTCAATCACACTTACTTTAAAATTAAACTAGCAATAAAACTTACCTTCTCTATGGAGTTCCAGGCCTAATGGGTACAGAAACTTTTTATAACACTTAGGTCAGCAACCCGCAGAAATTTATAGACAAACATTTCAGATAAGCCAGGTACTACCAAGGCTTGGGATGTCTGCAATTGCTAAGAAAGTTTCATTAAAAAATTGAGAACACCTGCCGTGCCTTTCCTTTGCCCTGTGCAGAGTCGGTCGCTGATGATGAGGCTTCTATTTGGCTTTGTAATCCTTCCTTTCTTCTAGTTACTGCAGTTGTGCTTCAGGGCTCCAACACTAAAAGCATCTTTATTTACTTTCTTTAATTATCTTATCATGTAATATTCTTTCTTCCCAAAGAAGATGAGGTAAACCATCTATAATTCCCTATAATTCTTCCTTCTAAAGATATCTTTTCAACACAAACATTTTAGCTGTAGATGCTGCATAGGAGCCAAATCTAGCCATTTTCCTACATATTTAGGACTTTTTGTAGTGCCTACATTTTCGGGCAGGAGGAGGATGGCCCCTCTCCAGGGTCTTGTCTCTGGGGTCTTCTCTCCAGCCCTGCAGTCACCCCGACCTGGGGTCTTAGCTGCCTGGGGTCCCTCAGATCGACATTCAGCCCCACACCAGCCAGCAGCTTAGAGGGGATTTCATGGGGACAGTCAAGCAAAGTTACTTCCCTTCCTTCCTTCCTTCCTTCCTTCCTTCCTTCCTTCCTTCCTTCCTTCCTTCCTTCCTTCCTTTCTTTCTTTCTTTGCCTTATCCAGGGCCGCACCCATGGCATATGGAGGTTCCCAGGCTAGGGGTCTAACAGGAGCTGTAGCTGCCGGCCTACGCCACAGCCAGAGCAAAGCGGGATCCGAGCCGCGTCTGCAACCTACACCACAGCTCACGGCAATGCCGGATCCTTAACCCACTGAGCAAGGCCAGGGATCGAACCCACAACCTCACGGTTCTTAGTCAGATTCATTAACCACTGAGCCACGATGGAAACTCCTTTTTCTTTCTTAATTCTGCTGGCAGTTTGGGTCTTTCTCTATAATGTATGGTATTTTCCTCCAAAGGCAGAGCTGAAGTCAGTCACCATTTTTTCCCCTCTTTCTTCATGTTTGGGGTATCTAGAGAAATTGTAAGATGGTGACTCTGTGTGTGTGTGTGTGTGTGTGTGTGTGTGTGTGTGCGTGTAGCACATATTTACATGTATAGCATACTTTATAGGTTAATTTCCCAAGGAAAGAAGTAATTGCCACAAAATATGTTTCTTTTCATAGGAGGAAGAATCCCTTTGAAAGCTGGTGCTCTGCGGCCTTAGCAGAGAGAGTACATATTTCTGGAAACATGAGTTATCACCCCAGGGAGGAAGCTCTAATATTTATTTTTGCTCAAAATTTGTTGGTAGAAAAAGAAACTCTGTATAACCAATATATGATTTCTTATTTAAAATGCATAGCTTGGAGTTCCCGTCGTGGCGCAGTGGTTAACGAATCCGACTAGGAACCATGAAGTTGTGGGTTCGATCCTTGGCCTTGCTCAGTAGGTTAAGGAGCAATTGCCGTGAGCTGTGGTGTAGGTTGCAGATGTGGCTCAGATCCTGCATTGCTGTGGCTGTGGTGTAGGCCGGCAGCTGTAGCTCTGATTAGACCCGTAGCCTGGGGACCTCCACATGCCGCGGGTGCAGCCCTAAAAAGGCAAAATAAATAAATAAATAAATAAATAGCACAGCTTATATCTCTACTGAACTTTGGGATATTATCATTTAGGGGAAAAAATCAGTCCTGTGCTATTCTGTTATTCCTAGTTTTCAACACATATGTCCGCTTGATTTTTAGTAATTTATTAGGAATGTACTCTTTCTCTCGCCATGGTCAAAACATATTATCTAAGACTAATTTATTAAAATAAGCTTTTAAAGATGTTTTTAGGCTTAGTGAAAACAAAATTTCATTATGGTATTCTGATGTGATTCATAGCTGAGTAGAAGGAGAATTTCAAATGCATTCTTAAAAGATAATCTCTTGTGAAAATTTGTGGAGCTTTAGGAAAAAAGATTAAACCATTTCAGACAATCTGCTAAAATTATGCCTTAAGTGAATTTATTCACTAAATCTTTAAAATTAGAACATTCTGCTAACTCAAGTTACTTTTGGAATAAAAGTTAATATAAATAAATATCACTGTATTGTGACATTTTAAGCTTAAAAGCTTTTTTCATGAACAAGCTATGATGAAAGGCAGGAACATGATAAGCCAAAATTCTCTGTTGTCACTGCTAGAACTGTGTCAAAGCATTGGTAGTAATTTTTTTAGAGTTAGTGATTTTTGCCTTTTTAACATTTGCTAAAATATACCTGGCTTTTCTTCCACTACATGGGTTCTTTCCAATTATGAACTGAAAAATATCCTAACTACAATATCTCCACTATAATTTGAGCATTGTAATGAACTAAACTTGATGTAGCTAATATACATTAAATCTCTTTTTTTTTCTGACACCACTTCCCTTTTCCTTCCCAGGTAGCAACAAGGCTAAGTCTTTAAGGCTTTGATGGAGTTCAGCAGCTGTCTGGCTTTCTGTCTGTTATTTAGTAAAAGCAGAGTTCCTGCACGTAGCAAGCCACTCAGTCCTCATGTGACAGGGCTCCACACTGCAGACAGTGATTGTCCATGTGGTGATCTGGAGGTGAACCCTGGCCTGTGTTTGTGAGGCAACATGAGATTTTTCAGGCCCCAGTTTTCTCCTTTGCATAATGCCTGGCATATAATAAGTGCTTGCTAAATACTTGTTGAGTATATAAAGGGCTGCTGATGGTAAGTCACTGAGAAGTTGGCATTATCTTTTTTTTTTTTTTTTTGCCTTTTGCCCTTATCTAGGACCGCACCCGCGGCATGTGGAGGTTTCCAGGCTGGGGGTCTAACAGAAGCTGTAGCCGCCGGCCTTCGCCACAGCCACAGCAACGCGGGATCCGAGCCGCATCTGCAACCTACACCACAGCTCACAGCAACACTGGATCCTTAACCCACTGAGCAAGGCCAGGGATCGAACCCACAACCTCGTGGTTCCTAGTTGGATTCGTTAACCACTGAGCCACGACGGGAACTGCCGGCATTATCTTTTTTTGGATCATTGCTATAACCCTATCATCCGCACATAGTGGGGACTCAAAAAATGTTGGTCAGCTGATGAAATATTTGGTGAGTATACCAGCCACTGGCTAAGCAGAACCATGGATGGCTCATTATACAGACATGGGTGTTCAAATCACAACTCAGCCACTTAGCAGATGTGTGGCCTAGGACAACAGACTTCCCATGACAACAAGACTCAGTTTTCACCCAGGTAAAATGGGCAAATTTTTATACCAACTTCATAAGGTCCCTGGGGTATACACGAAAGGACCCACATGGGGTCTGAGGCTTGGTAAACACTCAGGAGTCACATCACAAGTGTCGTGGGGACACGGCTGCCCCTGCAGTAGCCTAACCATCTGTAGCGCTCTTCACGGCATTTGATTCCCCACCCCCCCACCTTCTGTGACATACTTGGTCCTACTGACTGAGACGGCTTGATTGTTTATGGATGTGCCCTGTGTTCAGAGTCCTAAAGGCCCTGATGTAACCTATTATTTGATACCTATTGGGTCTCAAAGGGATTTCACGTTTTTTGCCTTTGGAAGCAGACTTACCACTTCCACTAGTCTTTTATTGCTGCTGTGACAAGTTACTACAAACTTAGAGACCTAAGAGAAATATTATCTCACAGTTCTGTGGCTCAGGATCCTCCTGGGCCAAAATCAGGGCGCTGTTGTAGGGCCATCCCTTTGGGAACTCTGAGTCCCTGGTGCTCCAGCTCCTGTGGTACCTGTGCCCTCGTCCACCTGTGAGATCACCAGCCTGAACCTCCCTTACCCAGTCTCTTGTCACATCCCTTCTCCAACTCTTCTCTTAGGCCGCCCTCCTTCATTTTTAAGGACCATTGGGATTACTTCAGACCCACTGAAATAAGCTGAAACCATCTCCCTATTTTAAGGTCAGCTCCTCTTTTGCCTGTAACCCACCATGTTCATGGGCTCTGGGGATTAGATGAGGATGTCTTTGGGGACCATTCTCCTCCCCAAGAATCAGGACTTAGGGGGTCAAGTGCGCCAACTCCAAATCAAATGACATGTCCACTAGGTATGGCATTATTTTCAAATCAAAATTTGCTTAATGGAAACCAAACCGTGGACTTGGAAACAATGACATAGGACTAGAACCTACAGGTGATTGTGGCCCATCCACCTGATTGATGTGAAATCAAGGCCCCAAGTCAAGCCAGGACCAGAGAGAATAAAGGAAGAGGCCGCTTGTCAGCTTGGGCTCTCGGCCAAGATACCCTCCAGGAGTTTGGAAGCTCAGCAGTCCCTTTTCAGTCCCCGTTTGCCTGTCCCTGTGCTGTGGCAGGTTAGTTGGGAAAAAAACCATCTTACGAGATGCCATTGTGTATACCACTAAGACCCCGCCAAAAGACCAGCAGTGGCTACAGTGCCACTTAGGCACGCCAGTCCAGCACATTCGGCCCAAAGTCCGACAGTGACACTATTAGATGTGTCACAAAGAGATGGATAAGCATGAAAAGAAAGTAGGTCAGAAGAAAGAACAATTTGATTTACTTAAATGTGCTCATTTTTGCATTTGTAACTAAAATTTTTCTCCCTTGATAAAACTCTCAAGTCTTATCATTTTTAACTCAGGATTTCTTATAAACCTCTCAATATAAGCTAACCGTGGGATTATATTAATATTGTAAGTTAACATATTTTTCTGGCCTAGAGAATGATTAAATATTTGAATGTTTTCCACAATGTGGAATAAATAAGATTGTTTTTAATCAGAAAACAAACAACAAAAAGCAGCTACCTACAGGATTTCCTACAATGCATACTTCGCTATGCATTCTGCTAAATAAAATTTTCTGAGATTACTCAACATTTAGACTGTCGCAGTATGGCTATAATTTCCTTCAACCTTACCCCCAAAAATGAATTAAAGTCTCCATAGATTTCAATTTCTTGTTGATTTGCTGACCTTGCAGAGATCTGTGTAAAAAATTGCCGTGGGCTGGGAAAACATCCTTATTGAACAAAGGCAATATGTTTTTATGTATTGACTTTTGGGTGATTCAATTTGCAGTCAGTAGGAGAGTAACCATTCTAAACGGCCCTGTGAACTTAAAAGCAAGTTTGCATTTTGTGGCTAACTTTTCTTTGACTTCCTGACTTCTGATGACCCAGCTTCTCTGAGCTCTTGAAACCTTTTAGCGGAGTGATGGAAATGAATGGCTTTCCAAATGCTGAGAGTCAGATTCTAAAACCTGGATAGAGACTTTTGGGAAAGCAGACTCTATTAATTTATAATTGCAATAATTAAATTAGATAAAAGACAAATTGTACTTTAATTCTTTGCATAGGAAGCCAAGGAATGTTTAATCTATCCTTTTAAATAAAGTCATAACTTCCATAATAATTGGATTTCTTAATCTGATAAACCTGTATGAATCGCTCAGTACACTGGTGTTTTATTTTACTTTATTTCATTTTAGTTTTGCCTCTTTGGCAATGTGCAAAATTTTACACACTCAACAGATTATTAAGCACTCTTCAAACTGTGTCCTGAGTCAGTATTTTCTCTGTATTTAACCATGAATTATGTTGGGGATTAAAAGTACTGATTTTGTGTTTTTGGTTCTATTATTTTCCTTATGTCTCATCAGTTCAGTCTGGCCTATCACAGAGCTATTTGGAAATGGAGAAATTGCCCCTATTGAAATTTATTACTTTTATAGCTTTTGCGGCTGGCTTTTTCATGCCATAAAGATTTCAGCCAAAATTAATCAAATATATTGTATTTGATTATTGATTGGTAGACTTCCTGATTATATGACACTACTGGAAATATTTCCTTATGAAAACAATGGCACATTTTGTCGTGTGCTATCAGAAGACAGTCTACTTTGTGAAGTTTCTAGCTTCGATTTAAATTAGAACCATGTTCTTTCTTCTCCCCATTCAGAATATTTCTGGGAAATCTCAGCATAGTGATTGAAAACCTTGTGCTGCTGGAATGTTTTCGCCTTGGGTAGTTTTTAGTGAAAACCACATCAATGATATCCTCTCTTGTTATTCTCCATATTCCCTTTTTTTTTTTTGTCATGTAAAAGCCAAAATCTTCACAATGAAAGCTTCAGAAGTTACTAATTAACTTAAGTTTTAAAACTGCTGCTATGTGCTTGGGTTTGTGGTTGGCGTAAAAGCCTATTTACAAGACCCTTTGAATCAAGAGCTCTTTTTAGCCGGCTGTTTGTTGCTTAACCCTGTAAGATGGACAGTCTCAACATATGCTGTGGGTAAGGCCCTAAAAATGCAAAAAAAAAAAAAAGAGAGAAAAGACGGCTATTAATATTATTGCTCTGAATTAGAAAAGTCAAAGTGAACCTAATACATTAATTGCTAGAAATTTGCATATCTGCCTCTGAACGTGTGGTTTATCAACAGTATTTGGTTGAGGCCAAGGTAAGGCAAGAAGCTAATGAAGCATTTGAGGAGCTCAGGGGACCAGTCCAAAGTGTTTTCCTAGGTCTAGCTTCTTTCTCATTTTACATGATATGAGCCTAAAAGGGTTGCCATGCTTCGCATAACATACTTTTAAACATTTCGTACCCATTCCTTGGGAGTTTGAAGCACCCAGTACTGCAGGGAAAACCCACGTGGAGGTGAGTTTGCTGCTCCTCTTTAGCACCTGGATTCAAAGGGAACCGTATGACTAGGCTGGACCAGAAAACCCTAGGACTCCCTCCAAGCTTTCATGTTCAGTGATGTCTGAGGCACAAGGAGGAACCACTTCATTGCTTTAATGTCTCGTCTTTTTAAAATCCAATATAGTTGATTTACAGTGTGTTCGCTCCAGTTGTACAGTAAAGTAACTCAGTTGTACATATGTATATATGTATATGTTGTACATAGATACATATTCTTTTTCATATTCTTTTCCGTTGTGGTTTATTATAGAATATTGGCTATAGTTCCCTGTGCTATACAGCTGGACCTTGTTGTTTTTCTGTTAATCCCAAACTCCCAATTTGTCTCTCCCTCCCCCACTTCCCCTTTGGTAACCATCAGTTTGCTTTCTATATCAGCAAGTCTATTTCTGTTTTGTAAATAAGTTCAGTTGCATCATTTTTTAAAGATTCCACATGTAAGTAATATCTCACGATATTTGTCTTTGACTCACTTCCTTTAGTATGTTTATCTCTAGGTCTATGTTATTGCAAATGGCATTATTTCATTCTTTTTCTATGGCTGAGAAATACTCTATTGTATATATGTACCACATCTTCTTTATCCTCTGTCTATGGACTTTTAGGTTGTTTGCATGTCTTAACTACTGAGAATAGTGCTGCAATGAACATTAGGACGCATGTATCTTTTTGAATTAGAGTTTATGAATGTCTTTTCTTATCCCCCTTACGCAATCTCATTTCATTTGTCCTTTTCAATATTCTAAGACTCAGAGATCTTAAGAATATAAGTAATTATAGCACGTGGACTTCAAATCCTTCCAAATAACCCCCCCCGTTCTCTCCCTGTGAGCAAGGGTCTGTGCTCACGGCCCCAAAAAGCCATAAGGACAGGGCTGCTGCCATCCAGGAGCCGCCAGAGTGGGGACAAGAAGGCATTTGATAAACAATTACAACCAGTCAATGATTTTGTGTATGCAAGGAAAGCAATTCACTTCTCATTTATGAATCGATCTTTCAACTAAATATTTATCAGGCTCCTGCAAGGAGCAGACTTGTCTCTTCTTAGCAGCTCCCCCGCCTTGTCCCAGCGAGAGCCCTGGACACCATCTCCCAGGGTGGAGAGCCAGGCCTGGAGGGAGCTCAGCACTCCTGGGGTCTCACACCCAGGCTCTTGGTGGGGAGGGGGCTGAGGAGGTGTGCGGCTAGTTTTTTCCCCTAATGTCCTAAATTGGAACGTAAAGCTACTTGTTGCGGAAATAATGTTTTAAATGGTGGTTAGATTTTGGAGTGCTATAATTTGGTTGTATAACAGACTAAATTATCAGAAATGAATTGGGTTATTCATTTATTTATTTAGCAAAGCCAGATCCTTTAACCCACTGAGCAAGGCCAGGGATCGAACTTGCGTCCTCATGGATGATAGTCAGATTCATTAACCACTGAACCACGATGGGAACTCTAGCTTATTTATTGATAAACCTGTAACCTTCCTCTTCCTATTCTAGATTTTCAGCACAAATGGCTAAAATATAATTCAACTTTTGGAACACACATCCTTTTGCTAATTTGCATTCTTCTCTTAAATGCTTGAAACGAATTATTCTCGAGAAGAATGTTATTACTGATAGAACAGGTATTTTAGTAAAACGAATGGCTTCATTGTTGTGATGGTACCTTCAGAATTATTAAAGACTTTTGCCATCTTATGTCTCTTTCAAAGCAAAGCGTATATTACGAATGCCTATAACTGTAGCAATATCCCTATTGAATTATTCCTGCATTTGATACGGATTCTTCCATGTAATTGACAAAGACAGAGCTCCTTGAAAATAAATTTGTTTTTTCTATCCTAAAGTCTGGGTGGAAAACGATCTTTAAAACATTTGATTTCTTTCTTTCCAGAGTCAAATTCAAAATAAACTCAAAAAGGAATGAGAGCTTGAGGGTCTACTGCCATGAACTCTGCAAGGCTCAACAAAGAAGGTCTGTGCGCACAGGGAGGGGTTTGAGGCGCCCCCACTCCCCACCCGCAGCCTTTGGTAGCAGTGACTTATGGACTTTGAGGTGCTGTGCCCCAAACAAACCCCAAACTGCTGAGAGCTTGACAGGTCCATAAATAATCCTGCCCACTCAGTTTTGCACCCTGTTGTGTCCCCAGCCTGTATTTAAGCATCGGATTTTGTTGCCTGTTTTATGGGGCTAAGCCAGAAATTCCTTCTTGTATTTAGCTGTGGGTTTCTTGTTCACAAAGCCTGAGGCCACCGCATGCGCTCATGGCTTTTATAGTATCTCTCTCTCTCTCTCCCTCTTTCTCAATCTCTCTCTCTCATATTTGCTCTTATCCCGTAGATGTTGTGACATAAAGATTTTTCTCTGCAGGTAACACAGCCTTTCTTTCATTGTAACTATTGGCTAGAAGGAGAGAAGTGAGGTTTTCAAATGAAAATGAAAAATGCAGAATACCCAATTCCTGCAAAAGAAGAATGTCTTTTTTAATCTGCAGAGCTCTCCCTGTGTCTGCTAGGGTCTGCCGTCACGGAGGCTCCACAAATCGTTGTCTGAATGTTCCCTTGCCGGCCCCTCCAGCTCCCTGGCGTCCCCAGGTTGTGTGGCAGGATCTGTCTACACAGCAATCCGGGTTGGTGCAGCCTGTGCCCGCACCCAGCATGTGGGCAGTGCTGGACACAGCCCCAGCCCCCTGGCAGCTGGCTCGATTCCAAAACCCCTGCTCTGGCCTCAGCTGGTAGCTACTGCTGGCCTCTGTGATGCTGCCATCCCAGACGGGAGCTGTGAGGGGTGCTGGCCAAGCACCCCAAGTTTTCAGTGGATGGGATTGGGGTCTGCCTGTCCCCACCAACCTGAGCAGCGCACCTACGGGGGCAGCAAGTCGGTCCTGAAAGGGGCCCAGCCCTTGGGTGCACAGAAAAGGCTGCTCTGAACCAGGTTCACCTTCCCTTTGCTCTGTGGAAGGCTGGGTTAGCCAGGCCTGATTCTCTCACATTCCAAAGTCCAAGATGAGCATTTTTTTCCATTGAGGCCCCTGAATGTAAGACGCCATCACTAAGACGTGTTCAGCCATCAACCTTGCTGTTGCCGAAAGGAACCAGGCTCCGCACATCCCCCTCCCCCCCGGGGTGGGGGGACTCACAGCAGGTTCCCTTGTTCTCTGATGGTTTCTTCGGGTTCATTCAGCAGAGGGAGCCAGGACGCGGTGGCACCGGAGGTGCAGTCAGAATCAGGAAGCAGGAAGCAAGGGAACCAGTGTTTTGTCGGGGATCCTGCAGCCACGAACTGGAGGGGCAGCGGCAACGCCCGGGCATTCCCAGACCCATAAGCTTGACAGGAAAGTCACAGGATAAACACACACCAGCCAGGTCATCCAATACTGCATCCGAAAGCGGCACTCTGTTTACCTGTCACACTCCCGCGAGGCCCTCCCCACCTGCTCACCGACCTTCTCACTCTCTGCACCCCGCAGCCCCCGTTCATTCAACTTTCTTGCCTGTTTTCAGTGTTACCTTGTCTGGGTTCTATCTCCAGGACCCACTGCTGCTGGGATCGTCCCCTGACCCGTGGCTTGGAGTCAGCCTGCTTGTCCAGGACCCTCGGGCTTCTCTCCCACCCTCGACACCCCAGGGCAGCTGGGGTCCCGCTGCAGAGCTGCTCTGCCCCCTAGCCCGCTCTGCGTCCCTCCTGGTATGAACTAATGCCCCGGTTCTGCCTATGCCCGCCCCACCCCCCGAGCCAGCCTCCTCCGCCCCCCACATCCCATCAGCAGTGAGCCTCATGGGAGCCTGAGTGATGGGCTCTCCTGGCTGCGGGTCACCCACGACTTCCCTGGGGAGGCCTCAGCTCCTGGGGGCCAGGGGACATCTCTGGCACCAGACACTGATGTTTGAATCTTGGCCATGCCCAGCTTTCTGCCCTCGTCCCCCAACTATCTCATCTTCAACCCAGGGATGGTGGCCCTGCCCTGCAGAGCTGTTCTTTGGACTGAAAGAGGTGACATACGCACGTCTGAACACAGTGCCTGCAGCAGAGCAAGAACTCAAAACAGACTGTTCTACCATTCTATTCCAACAGGGTGCTGACAAGCCCTCCCTCCACCCCACGCTCCTTCACTCAGCACCTCTTCATTGAGTGCCTAGTGGGTGCTAAGCACCCTACTACATTCAGAATAACGAGCACTGTGTGAGACACAGCCTGTTCCCTTGGAGTTTAGGACATGGGTGGGGGGAGTATGGCTGCAGGTGTGTGTGAGAAGATTCCAGGGGAGCCCACCATGTGGTGGGGGGATTAACTGCCAGGTGAAGGGGGGAGTGGGAGGCTGCCTGGCCCCACATGTGCTCAGGGACATTCCGACCACGATGCATGTCGTCACTGCTGTGTCTGACTAAAAAAGCAGGATGGGACGCTGGAGGCAGGCGGTTTGTGGCTTTGTGGCTTTGTTCATTTGGTGCCTTTTTGATTCACTCTTGGGGGCAGTCCAGTTTTCCTGTTTTTCAGCCCGGAATGCCTCTTTGCTGCTTCCAGGGGGAATTGCCTGACCTGGACGTGGACAAGGTTATTTCAGGACTGATGTTCCAAGGAAAAGGCATTATCACCTGATGGTCCTCCGGAGCTTTCTTCAGCTTCGTGCTGACTTCTGATGGCTTTTGCAGGAGATGTGGACCAGGGATTGTCTGAGTCATGCGGAACCGTTTCGCTGGCAACCCTGAGCGGCCTGTGGAGGGAGGAGGTGGGTCGACTCTGCCAGGACATCCTGGTATGTGCCAAGTGGAATGGCCTAAGAAGCGCAAACTTGCCAAGAGACACCCAGTATCAACTACCCTGGATTAGAGGGCGGTTTCTGGGACGTGTCTGGTGCCTGGGTTACAAACCCTAAGTTGCTGTTACGGGTGTAATACACTTTGCAGAGGGTCTGGGTTGTAATACACTATGAAGCGGGTCTGTGTTTTAGGTGCTGCCCTTCAAGACCTCCAGAGCATTAGCTATTGGACCTTAGGACTGTTTGAGAGCCCATTCCTCTCCTTTGTGGCTGACAGGCGAGTGGGGAGTGTTTGATTTACGAGGGATTCACTGGGATTTTAAAGGCAAGAATAGTAGCAATGGAAATTATGGGGCTTTCTTTCCTTTGCAGGTCACTTTAATCCTGGTCAATCAAAAGTACGACTTTTTAGAGTTCCCACGTGGCTCAGCGGTAAGGAACCAGACTAGTAACCATGAGGATGCAGTTCTGTCCTCGGTCAGTGGCTTGAGGATCAGGCATTTCATTGCCATGAGCTGCGGTGTAGGTCAGAGATGGAGCTAGGATCTGGCGTAGCTGTGGCTGTGGCACGGGCTGACAGCTGTAGCTCTGATTCAACCCCTAGCCTGGGAACTTCCATACGCTGTAGGTGTGGCCCTGAAAAAAACCCAAGTTTCCTTGTACAACATCATTTGAAGCTGGAGTTAGTGTGTCAGATTGGTTTCTATATTTTGAGTAGATGGAGTGCAGCTACACAGAGTATGGGGCACAAGAGCAACATTTTCTAGGTGTTTCGGTTTCAAAGATTTCTTCTTTCCTCTTTTCCTTCAGCTGGTAACTCTATACATCCTGAATGTGTCCAGGGCCTTTATGGGTGAAAGGAACCAGAGAAGGGCTGGGCTGAGATTCTAGTATGGATGATGTGCTTTTTGGCACAGGTGGCTGCACCTTGACCTTGAAAGTGGTGGTGCGGCCATGAATGATGGGGGCAAGGAGGGATGGAAATACAGAGGTGAGAGCACGAAGCAAAGGACTGCTCTCTCAGCAGGTGGCCCACGTGGCCCGGGATTCAGTGGCAATCAAGTGGTACTTCTGATTTCTGTCTCCTGAGCTTTGTCTTTAATCACCCCCCTGCCCCTGCCAAATAGCTCCTTCTGTCTTTTTCTCTCACAGCACAATCTCAGTCACTTTTGCCCACCCATTACCCGTTTTGGAAGATGCTCCAGGGAGACTGAATTTGAATGTGATGGTGATAGTGAAAGCTATGAACTGGGAGAGAGACGGGGAGGGGCAAAGAAAACTTGTGATGGAGAATGATGTGGGCTACTTTATATATCCATAGAATTTGCAAATTCATGTGGGTTTAATACAATGGTTTCATTGTCATGTATTGTTTCTCTTTTCTTTGGGAAAAAAAATGGGCTGAAAAACGGTTTGCTGCTTTTCTTCTTGGCTGCAGAAGAGCATGATGCAATTACAAAACTGTACAAATATGATGTTAAATACCATAATTCTGTAATTACCAAACCAAAATCTTAGGTGCATGCCAAGTCACCCAGTCACAAAATTGCTGCATATTTCTCATAAACTTTATAAAACCTCTTAAGAGAATTTTAATCTTTTAAACTTTTTAAAGTTTTGAAATCAAAATAAGCTTTCCTTTAGTTATGAGACATGAAAACTCCTAAAGATTCGAATCCCTTTTAAAATATGCACATACAGAAAGGCATAAACTGTTTAAAAATTAAGTGGCTTTGTTTCCACACTCTCTAAGGGCTAAATATTCATGGGACATACTTGTCTCAGAAAATATACTCCTTTGAGCAAGTTTGTCACTTGCCCTCAATGACGTTAAAAGGGAACAGCCTAAAACCGGAGAAGATTTACTGAGCATTTTCTGTTTGATGAAAAACGATTATTTTATCTATTGTTCCAGAATTATTTAATACTTAAAGCATAGACATTGTTACCATTTTTTTCAAAATTTTTATACACATGGAAAAAGTTGAAAATACAATGTGTTTGCATATCCTGTGAATAGATTCAAATATTTTAACTTTCATCATATTTACCCCCCTCCATATATATATACATAGAGCTGTTGTTGCTAATAACTATTTGATAATAGATTGCAGACATGATGAAATTTTACTCCTAAAGCATTGAGTAGGCGTCTCCTAAAAATAAGACCCTCCTTCTACAATATCATTATTGGATCTAACAAAAACCCTATAATTTAAAAATGTCATCCAATATCCAATCCATATTCAAATTCCTCCCAAAGCCCCAAACATATCTTTTAGAGCCTTGCTTTGAACCAGTGTCTGATTAAGATTTGTATTTTGTATCTGGTGGCTATGTTTCCCTTTCGTCTTGTAAAATGCTCCACCCACATTTTGAATGTTCTAGAATTTCGGTCTGCTTGTCCCCTCATGGTATTAGTTAACTTGTCCGTGCTACTCTTTGATTTTCCTTTAAGCCAGAAGTCTAAAGGCTTCATTATGTTCAGTTTAAATACTTCAAAGGTGACATCTTTGTGTTTTATCCTTCAATAAGCATAAAATACTTTCATGATTACAACAGCAATATTACTATTAAGAATTCCCCACTGAGAAAAGAGAGCTGAAATATTGTGTTCAAGAATTTCTTAAACTATTTTCTCTCTCTTATTAAAAGATATCAGTGTAATATAGGATGAAGTTCACATGTGTTCAATTCTAGGATTTTTTAAAATCTTTTTATGTAATTTTACTTTTTCATATATAGAAAATATTTACATGTTCCATTTGCATATTTGAATTATATTAAAATGTACATTCAAGGAAGTCTTGCTGGCATCCAAGTTTTCCATTTCTGGTTTTCCATCCCGTTTTTTTGCATAAATAAGCAAACATGCACTCATTCACACACTTCCACTCCTTTCACAAAAGACAGGACCCTTAATTAACTGTTGTATACTTTGGGTTTTTTCTAACTTAGTCAATGCTCTCATGCATTGTTAAACTGGACTACATTGTCTTAGAATCGTTTAATAAAATACAATCTGAAATACAGTTTTCAAGCATAAATGTTAACATTTTCCATTAACTACAATTGGTCCATGTGGTAAGTTTACTTGGTTCAAGAGTTCAAACAATGTAAATCTGAAATGACAGGAATTCTCGCTCCCGTCGTTCTCCCCACCTCCCTCACCACCGCACATACATATAAGCACCTTTCCATCTTTGTGAATCACTTTGGTGACTTTATTAAGATGACTCGATGCTATCACTTTTACACACAGGATGGATCACACCACTTGTATATTCTGCCCTTTGCTTTCCCGTCTAACACTAACTGTGAGATCCTTCAGATCGGCACATGGAAATCAATCGCCCTCATTCTTTTTTGCAGGCCTTGAGTAGTCTTCCTATTGTGTATAGGTGACATCAAAACCCAGGCGCAAGCTGGGCTCCAACAGAGCCCCATCCTTGCCTCCTGCTTCCCTTCCCCTCTCCTCCCCATCCCCTCTGCCAAGCTCGTGGAGCAGGACCCCCCATCCAGGCTCTCCTCCCAAGGAATCCAGCCTGTGGCAGCTGGGCCATCATTCTTCCCGGACCCCCAGCTGGAGGTGCGTTTCCCAGACTTGCAGAGTCTGGGGACCTCATGTTTACCTCCCTATCCTTGTGCCAAAAGCAACTGTCAAGGGAAACATTCCCTCTAGGAACTGCCTTGCTAATGGGACCAGATATTGACATCTATCGATCGCGTCTCCTTTCCTAACGGCACAGCGCTTATTGTTCCCAGGGAAGGACTGCTCTCGCTCTCCACAGGTTTCTATTATTTTACTTGGGACATTCTTTAGATCTGTTCATATCCATAGCCAGGGTATGAGATCATGTCAATTGTGACTTGTCTCATGGATCTAAGGTGGCTGCAGGTTCCTGGCCTCATCAGTTTGGGGTGCATTTTACTGTTAGCTCTCAGAGGGCACTCGGGCTGCAGTCACTGCCTTGAGCTGAGCGAGGAAGCTCATGTTTGCATGTACTCAGCACTCAGTTGGGCTTGAACTTCCCCTCTCGCTCTGGGAGCAAAGCTCCATTAACGCTTTGATTATCGAGATCAAGGGAGAAGACTTTTGTTACAACTTACCTTCTGGAAGGTGTGTGTTATTTTAAGATAACAGGGATCTGGACATTGAACTTCCCTGGGTGTGGTCTGTGTAACAGTGTTTCCACGCACAGGAGGGGTGTTACTGCAGAGAGGACGTTTCAGGCTTCTGTTCTTAGTGAAGTCCTAAGCTAGAAACTTGTCTGGCTTCCTTCCTACCTAACTCCCAGGAATGATTTGCAAATTCATGAGATAATGTCTCAGAAGCACTCTGAGCTCTTAAGAGAAAGGAACCAGAGACTGCAAGTATCACCCTGGTAGCCAGACGGCCGAGTGACTTCCACGCTTCTGGGAAGCAGGCTGGCCTGCTTTCCCTTTGCCCGAGCAGCCAGGTCCTCGCTGTCCTTAAACACAGCAAAGTGGCTGCTCTCTCTGGACGCATGTCATCTTCATTATTTTAACGAAATGATGAAATGAAAATACACAGTTTTAAGCAGCTGTCTTGGGTCTTGAGGCTTCTAAGTGCACAAGCTGGGACTTGAGGGTGGATCTGTTTAACTTCAAACCCCCAACACACACTCTGGCTTTTCTCAAGTGGGGAGTAAGAGAGAGCCAGACACTGGAGGGAGGGGGTGGCATCACCTAGTGGCAGTGCCTGGCCTGATCCCGATGGGTGTGTTCACCTGCGCTCTGGCTGCGGGCAGGGTGACGTCACCGCGCATCAGCGGTTCCCTCCTTCCTGGTGATTCTCTCGGTCTGTTGACTCCCGGCACCTGGCCCCGTGTTGCGTGTACAGGATGTGCAGACTGTGCGGGGCTGGTCTTAAAGGTCCCGAGGAACACGGGCCCCTCAGGGTGCAAGCCCAGGCCCTCACACGTGCCCGGCCCTGGAGGGTCCACGTGCCCTGCCCTGGGCCCATGTGGGCGGGGTAGGACCGGGTCCTGCTCTGCCGCGTCACTGACCCCTGGAGTGGAGTGAGGGGTCAGGCGCCACATGAGCTGGGAGCGGGCAAAAAGCCTGCACACGTGAAGTCCTCACAAAGATGAAAGTCAGGGCAAACGACAGACTAAAGACCCAGCAGCCTGAGAAGCTGAGAGGTGACGGCCTTACAGCTCTGCCCAGGACCCCCGTTGTGGGGCCTGGGCCTGTGAGCAGTTACCACTGAGTCAGAGCTAACAACAGTGGGACAAAAAATTCAATGCTATCAAGAAATGCTTGAAATATGACTCAGTAGTGATGATCCTTGTCCTAAATTTGTCATGTGCTTTGATTAATCAGGTAATGTTAGTGAGATATATTACATAACGTATTGCTAAATACAGATATTATATAGAATAATATATACCTATTACCAGATCTAGATAACACATATACACCTATTTATTTATTCATTTATTTACTTATTTATTTATTTATTTTTGTCTTTTTGCCTTTATCTAGAGCCGTACCCGGGGCATATGGAGGTTCCCAGGCTAGGGGTCTAACAGGAGCTGTAGCTGCCGGCCTTTGCCACAGCCACAGCAATGTGGGATCCAAGCCACGTCTGCAACCTACACCACAGCTCACGGCAACACCAGATCCTTAACCCACTGAGCAAGGCCAGGGATCGAACCCGCAACCTCACGGTTCTTAGTCGGATTCGTTAACCACTGAGCCACGAAGGGAACTCCATATACACCTATTTATAACTTATAACTTATAATTACTCATAGTTGGGGCATTTGCACAAAACCTTTTTCTGGTAGGTGTGTGTCATCCAAAAAGTATGGATTCCATTTTTTCACAAGGTCTCTAAGCTCTAGGGTGAGGGTTATGCAAAGCTTTATAGTATATAGCAAATTTGATCTTCATAAAAACTGGGAAAGGAGGATTATTAATACTATTGCTTTGGGTCAGTAGCTGTTCCGACCCCTTGGCAAAGAAGCTGGCCGCACCCCGGCTTTCTGGCTCTCCAGCTCAGGTCCTGTCCACTAAGTTGTATTATATTTTCCCATTCAGAAGCAGAACTTCCTGAAGTTGCTAATGCTGAAATGTCTTAGAAACTATCTTAAGAAATGTATTGCTCACTCCACAGGGAGCAGAAATGCCCTTGAGGCTACAACCCTGACCTCTAAGTTTCTGCTGTGCTGCCACATTGAATGGATTTGCTTGTTTAGTGCATAAAATAACTGGGGTGAAGACTCATGGGAGAAAATGTGCTTGATATACGTTATTTGTTGGAATTCTTTTTAGAGCTGATAGTTTTAAAAAGAAAACACTCAGAGTTCCCATTGTGGCTCAGGGATTAACAAACCTGGCTAGTATCCATGAGGACAAGGGTTTGATCCCTGGCCTTGCCCAGTGGGTTAAGGATTCAGCATTGCTGTGAGCTGTGGTGTAGGTTGCAGACATGGCTCAGATCCTATGTTGCTGTGGCTGTGGCGTAGGCCAGCAGCTACAGCTCCAACTGGACCCCTAGCCTGGGAACCTCCATATGCCTCAGGTGCAGCCCTAAAAAATTCAAAAAAAAAAAAATAGAGAGAAAATATTAAAATTATAGTAATGATATGATTATATTGCATATTGGTTTATAATTCATAGTTTTTAGGCTATTAAATATATTTGAATGTGTTTCCTCATTTTGTTATTACAACAAACCTACACATTAAATTGGGTTTGCTTATACAAAATCATAAATCTGTGTTACCACAAAATTGCTGAGAAAATTACATGGTATATGAATTTAATCACAAAAAAAAATTGTATTTGTTCAAGGAACCCCATAAAAGATAGCTGCAAACCAAGATAAAAGGGAGAAAAACTACATTCTATCACTGAATGAATTAAACTGTATTAATTTGTTCTGTTGTATAGCATGTTTCATTTTATGCAATGTGTAATCAGAGCTTAGACACATTTTTGTGCTTTTTTTTTAACAATAATACCAGAAACATTTTGGTACTGCTTCTTCATAATTAAAATATTTGACACTATTCTATAAATGACCTGCAAATGAAATCTATTAATCCATTTCCATATTGCTAGATAATTAGCTTGTTTCTAGTTTTTTCCACTATTATCAAACAATGTTTTAAAGAATATTTTACAGTAAAAATTTCTTCCATGTTTTATATTAGACCTTTTGGATAAGCTTATAGAACTTTTGTAGGACACATGTCCCCACACTCCTTTATAGAAGAAGGAGTCTTCAGATGTGTAGGACACATGTCCCCCCATTCCTTTATCTGTAGGAGGAGTCTTCAGATATACAATGGGTTGGACAAAAAACAGATTTTCTCTTTTGCTATAATTTTGCCAACATTCATTCCTACATTTTAACTTGAATCATGTATTTCTTGGGTGAAAAACTTTACTTCATTTTGTTTTTAAATTTTCTTGTCTAACATAGCATTGTAAATCAACCACATTTCAATTTTAAGATTTAAAAAAAAATAAATGCCCTAATCTTAGTTTCAGTGAGATTGAGTATCTTCCTGTGGGTTAGTTTCTTTTTCTGTTAGGCGCATTATTTAAACAACGTGGACAGCAATTGCAACTCACTGTCACGTATGTTGTAACTATAGTCCTCAGTCTGTGGTTTTCTTTTAGTTTGTATTTTCATGATGCTACTTCTTATGGCATGCTTTTTAATCGAATAATTAAAGTCTAATAATATGGAGAAATATATGAGGAGGTTTGTGCCAACCTAGGTCCTTGAAGGTGTAGGTGGTGAGCATGATGGAGAGGCTAAGGGGTTCTGGGAGTGAGAACTAAGCCAGGGAGTTGAGTTCCAGGCACGCTAACTCTCAGGGAAGCCTGGAAACACACATTTTTAGTTTAGCAGGTTATTTGGAACAGAACCTGGAACTTCAGAGCTGGATCCTAAGGGGTCAAGTGGGTGGACTGGGGTAGGTTCCATCCGAGAAGTGGCTGGAACTCTTCTTGGAGTGGAATTTGTTATCAAGTGGACCAACACCAAGGACAAGGATGATACATGGGCACATGCTGGAGGGGAGGGTCTGGGTGGGGCAGGCAGGGATGACCTCTCATTCCTGGGGCAGCTCTACTGGCGACCCCTGGAGCCCCACGAGGCCAGGCACAGCCTCTCCTGCCCCCACCCCATCCCCAAAGGCCCCTGCCCTTGGTACAATGCTCTGTTCTTCCCATCTCAACATTCCTGTCTCAACTTTCACCTTGAACTTATGTTTTGCCAGTGGAATCCACATGACAAGCGTGATGTGAGCAGAGGACAAGTGTCCATGTGTTTACCTCTCCAGAGGCCTTTGACATTCCTAGTGCCTGCGAGCCCGGAATTCCAGGGGACCCCTGCGCTGGAGTGGAAGGTAGGCACGGTACCTATGTGTGACCCAGGAAGGGGTGGAGGCTGGCCCTCCCAGAGGACACACGTCCTTCTGGTTTGAACAAGAATCAGTTTTGAAGGCAGGGGGGAGGCACCACAACCTTCCTCACCCTGCTCCTTCCCCCTTCCCTGGTTAGCCAACCCCTCACGGCAAAGTGAAGACCAAGAGAGGAAGAGACAAAGACACACTTAGTTCTTTGTCTTTTTAACCCATTCTTACTCACCAGTAAACCGAATGCAGTGTTGGTAGCAGGTGAGTCTACCAAGATGTGACATAAAAACGGTGGTTTTTGCGCAGCATGTCAACCATTTTGCTCAGAGCAAAACACAAATGTGTGCGCAAACTGCAAAATAAGAATTGTGTGGATTCAGTGACTGCGTGTGAGCTACACGCTTACTTGCATTTAAAGCTGGCATTGCAGAATGCAAAGGCATGTGGTTAAATTACTGCTAGTAATGTAAATTTACATATTTCTTCACAAAGAACTTACAAGGCAAATTTTAAAAAAATGTTATAGTCATCCGAGAGGACGATGGATGGCAGAAAGGGAAAAACTTGCTATTTTAGTACCTTAAGTTGCACTTTTTGCCTGCTTTAGGAACAAGTAATACACATTTTAGTTTTGCACTGCAACTAGCAAATAGTGTAGATGGCCCTGGACTCTCCAAACTGGGAGATGAATTGTCCTAGGGCAGCTCAAGAGCTGTTGCTGTTTTGAGATGCATAATATCAGAAACTTGTATTTTGTAAAAGATACTTTATACCCGTTGTAATTTGTTCATCTTTTATTTTGTAGCACATTTTGTTTTCAAAATGTCTACTTTTCTCAGTTTTTTTAAAAAACATAATGTTAAAAAAGGCATTTTCTCCCCCATTAGGAAGGGAGGGAGGGTCAGTCCCTGAGGTACCTCTGCAGCAGGGGGAGTGAAGAACCCAGTCTACTGAGGGATCCTGGCCTGGAACGGGAATCACTTTAAAATGGGAGAAAGGAGATTGGTGTCTTTTGCTTATTTTTTGTAAGAGGGGCCATTTCCTCACATCCCCAAACAAAGAAGGAAAACAGTTGTTTTAAGGACCTAAAAAGAGCTTGGAAAAACCCATGATGTTTATCACATCTTCGGACAAGTCAGAGCGCATCTCCTTCTGACCTACAGAGAAACATGATTTTAGTTTTTCAGAGCCAACCCCAGCCGTGGCTTTGCTCCTGACCACAGCTGCCGTCCGTTTGCTGAAAAGTCAAGGACAATTCGGTTGAATCAGGGCCCAAAGAAAAGCCACTCGTGGGCTTCAATACTATCAGAGCCCAGCGACACATGTATACGTGCTCTTGCTGTGTAAGGATTAAAGGAAAGTAGATTAAACACACACCAACCCCAAAGTGGGGAAAACCAGAAAGGTCAAGAGGTCCCGGGGCTGGGACCTTCCCCCAGCCAGGCCCGTGGAGTCTGGAGCTGCAGAGAACAGCACGGAGGGCAGGTGTGGACTTCTGCTTCCCAGGTTTTGGTAGCCGCTGTCCTGCCCCGTTAACATGCCTGGGTATGTCTGCTACTCCACGTGGCTTAGTAAGTGTGTGTGGCTGTTACAATTGAATTAAAAAGAAGGAGAGGGGGCTGGATTGGAAACCATGTGATCTGATTAGGCTGCAGCTCCCACCCCCTACCCCCCCTCCAGTTGGTGGAATGTGGGAGTTGGGACCTGCTCAGTTCCTTTACCACGTCCGGCTGCCTCTGCCCCCACGACACTGGCTGCTCTTCCCAATCTGTGATGCTGTCCCTCCTCTGCTCACTTAGACAATTCCTTCCTTCATTCCAAGAGTATTTACACGGGCTCTGCTCTGGACCGCCTCCCGTTTCGGGTATGGAGGATGCAGTGACGAACAGAACAAAGTTCCTGCCTTCACGAAACTTACACTCTGCAGAGTCCACGGTCAAAGTGCAGCTTCAAAGTGCAGCAAGCCCCACCTTCTGGAGGAATCTGTCCTGGAACTCTCTGAGAGTAAGCAAGATTCAGCACCACACACTCTCCTGTAATACCTGATTCTTCAGTTTTGTCCTCTGCATGTGGGCTTCGTTTACTTAATTATTTACAATTATTGATTCATGTCTGTCTTCCCTGAATGGTCACTTCATAAAAGCACTGTTGGTTTTTGAGCTTATTGTACTGTTGGCTGCTAGAGATATTTGTTGATCTGATCGTGCCTAATTGCTTGCTCTGGACTTAAGGGACTTGTATTTTTTTTCAATATATTTTTAGCCAAAAGGTGGCACTGCAGGAGAATAAGTGAACCAGGCTTCAACCTAAGGGACTCAAAGGTCGTGAGTCCTAGTTGTAGACTAATTGTAATAGCTAGAAATAGCCGCTCCTCAAACTCATACGTGTAAACACGTATGTCATACGTGTTACACACCCCGTGCACACATGTATCTGAACTCTCTTAAGGCCAAGAAATGAAAATTACTTAGGCTCATCAAGAATATTCACATTTCTAAGAAAATTTAAGAGGTACTGATGGAGTTTCAAGAAATACAATTGGAAAACAAATTATTCTGAAATGTGTATTTGTTAAATAATAAATAGGAGTTCCTGTTGTGGCTCAGCGGGTTAAGAACCCAACGTAGTGTTGGTGAGGATGTGGGTTTGATCCCTGGCCTTGATCAGTGGGTTAAGGGGCTGTCATTGCAGCCTGGATTCGACCCCTAACCCAGAACTTCCCATATGCCACAGCTGTGGCTGTAAAAATAAAAAAAAAAAATGTATCTGTAGGCTATAGACAAAGAGACTTTTCCTATTTCAGTGGCTGTGAGTAAAGAAAAAAACTTGTGATTTTTTTTGTTTAGTAATTTTCTTTGAATGACTACATTTCACTGTTAAGTTGTTCCCCAAATTCCAGTTCCTGTCTTAAAACTCTTCCCAGAGTTTGATAAATCTCTCTAGATGAAATGAAATCATAGGCCTCTTCAAGGGCTTCAAAAGAAACTACATAGAGAGCAGCTAGACAGCCCCGAGATAAAAATCTGCTTGCGGTGTGGGCTGTGAATAATGAATGCTGGTTTCCATATTTTAGTGTCAGCCACCTGGGTGCCCATGTGCCCACGGCAAGTCACCTTCAATAGCGTTCCCCTCACAAATCCACAATTTCTTCCTTTACATGTCAGTCTTACAAAGAACAAATACAATTGTCCATGCACCTTCATTTTCATATGAGATCTTTTCTCATACGAAGTAATAGATGT
The DNA here is from genome assembly GCA_004024745.2 of Catagonus wagneri. Classification (NCBI taxonomy): domain Eukaryota; kingdom Metazoa; phylum Chordata; class Mammalia; order Artiodactyla; family Tayassuidae; genus Catagonus; species Catagonus wagneri. The sequence goes on along the minus strand of PVHT021183608.1, from coordinate 20,696,030 downwards.
GAGTGTGCAAAATGGAAGTAAATGGGCAGAATATAATCCATTTGTAAACAGTATTTTGCTGTATAGCCTGCTTCTTGGCTTGATTTATAGATGAAGTGTTGTCCATGGCCTGAAAGCCTAAAATCTGATTGAAAAAAATAAGGCACATATACATGTCAGCTGGCTGATTTTTCCAAGTTCTCAAGCAACGGATACAAAATTAACAGCCTGCTTCAGATTCTGAATCCATATGACAAATCACAAACTGTGCTTTGGGCCAACACGTAAACCTTTTGCACACCCAGCAGGAAGGTGACATGGAAGGACCAGATGTCAGAGATGGTGACATGGGGTTACAGAGGGATTTTGTGCATTTTTCCCTGTAGGTGACTGAATCGGATAGCTTCTTTAGCAGAAGTATAACACGTCGCTGCCGCCAACAAATTATTAGAAGTTGTCTAGGTTTTTGGAATTTGGAGACCTTGAAAATGCTTCTTTTGTAAACATCAAATTGACAGCTTTTAAAAAAAGTGCAACCACAGAATATATTAGCAAAAAGAAGAAAGGCTTTCATTCTGCTTCCAAGTTTTTCAAGTATAAGAGCCAAAAACCATGTAGATCTTAACTAAAATAACTTCTAGGCAAATATGGTGACTTACACACGAAAACATAAAATGTCTATCTCTGAAAATATTACTTTAGTACTTGTATAAGGAGAACATGTGTCATCGATGGGAGAAGAGACCGTTAAGCTGGTGAGAGACCACCTTCTCTGCAGGTTCGGTGGTGCCTGTGGATTCTGGCAGATTTCACAGGCGGAAGAAAATGCCAGGTTGACAAATTTTCAATTCCTCGAGGAAACACTGTTTGGAGAAGGTGCCATTTGAGACTGAAAAAGTTTATTAATTCTGTGTTTGCATACTGAGTATGCTAGTGAAATTTTAGCATTTGGGACAAAGGTGGTGTTTCTGAATGATTTTTGTCAACTGGGATAGTGTTAAGTGAGTTCAGAAAAGATAAAGGCTAAACAGGTGAGGGGAAACCCACGTAAACCACAAAGTGACATTGCCTTGTGGCTAAAACTCAAAACACTTGGGAGAACGTCTAGCCCTTGATTGTGGGACAGTTTTTAAACATGTTCCTAAGGGCCAGTGTGTCTTTGTGAGTCTCAGAGCACTGTACTGTGTTTCAGAATAACAGCTTCAGAAATGCAGGGACAGACCCTGTTTCCCAGTAACAGCAACAGCAGCAGCAATAGTAGTAATAATAATAGCCACTCCTGCTCATTGGAAGATTACTGTGCTCCAGGCATTTTCTGGGTGTGATCTCTAGCTGCAGCCCATATGAGGTGGGTTGTATTACTTCCCTTAATTTACAGACAGGACATCCAAGGCATTAACATCCCAATAATGACCCAAGGAAGCCATTGTAGATGCAAAGGCCGGGGTGACCAGGGCTTAATTCATTACCTGTGCAAAAGCTGAAGTCCTATGCTTTAGGTGCTCATCAAATATCAAAATAATATGTTTATGACTATTCAGTGTAGTTGATTTTCTCCCCAAGGCGTTTTCCACCCTGTGCCATGTTTTAGGCAAGACCATGCTCAGCTGAAAGATAAAGGTTGCTGGCCAACCAGGCAAGTAGGAGCGCAGTTAGGTAAGATGGCCTGTCTCCTAATACCAGCATCCAGGATAGGGACTTTGAATAATGTAGACTATTGTTAGTGTGGGAAACTTACCAGGAACATGATGGATATTCGAGTAACTGAGGATGATGTCATGTGGTGACGAAGTGTTACGTAAACTTCAGGAGGGATTTGTGACGTCCTAACTGGGTCTTCCAAACAAGCTGTACCAGAGAGAGAGAGACAACAGAGACAGAGACAGAGAGAGAGGACACCGCCTGTGAACATCACAGTGCCAAATTTGGAAAATAGGTGCAGACTGACGTCAGACTTCTACAAAATACAAAACCCTTCTTGGCAGTTGTCAAAGATTTGTTGATCATTTCAGTTCCTGTTGTTTCTCTAGCTGGAGTGTGGGGCACGGCAACATTTGGGGTTCAGATGTTCAGGCTTCTGGAGGGCCAGAGAGCACACAGATGGTCTAGGTTTTTGGATGTCTTTACAAGATCTCACTGCTTCGAGTCTTTATAAAAAAGTAAGGCTTCACAGTTTGTCATTCTCAGGGAATTTGTGAAGGCATCTGAGCTCAAAAACACAAGCTTACTATATGTTAAAAAAGGGCAGCCCGGTTGTTTAACACAGAGAATCAAGGTTTGTTTAATTTCCATCGGCAGACTTCCGTCATCCAAAACCATTTCAACCCGGAACGGTGGTGAGCAATACAGGTCAACTTCCCTCTCCTTCCTCTAGATGGAAATGCCAGTTCTGAACCGTCCTCCCTACAGACCAGACCACCTCCTTCTGGTCCTCAGCGCTGCAGCCCAATCCCCGCTGTTGGATAATCCTGAAACGAGGGACCTAGCCTCGCTGGTGTCTCCCAGCTGGAACCAGAGCTCTCTAGATCTCTGAGAGAGAAGGAGAAAAAGCAAGGTTAAGAGGAGAAAAGGGAAACAATGTACTCTCTTCGCAGGGGGACCATGACAAGCAACAAATAAACCTGAGGTGAAAACAAGAGCGCTCCAAAACATACAAAGTGGGTGCATATATCCGAATTCCGTGCCCATTGACCCTGAGCCCGGTCAGAGCTGAAACTTCATACAAGGTTGTAATATGGACAGTGTTGCTGGATGGATTCTGCTTCTCTTCTTCTCAATCAGTGCAAATAGGCACGTGTGGACCTGGCACACGTGACAGTCCTACAAAGTTGTCCAAGGCTGCCCTCCCGTCGCCTGTGCACCATTCCTCCAGCATTAAAGGACTCCCTGGGCTGGGAGGCAGCGCCCAGGCAGCGCGCTTTGGACATGATGCCACGAAGGTTCCTTCTGTGTGCAGAACCAAGGACCAGGCCGCGCTGCGGGTGTGGGGGCTAGCGCCAAGTCCCCGGCTCAGAGCCCGGGTCTCCCGGAGCATCCCAGCCCCGCGCCCCCGCCCCGCGCCCCCGCCTCCAGCCGCCCAGGGGGCGGGACCCGGCGTGCCGCTCCCGAGCTGCCCTCTCATTGGCCTGCGAGCACGCCCGTCCGCAAGCGCGGCTTCGAAAGTTTCAGTGAAGGTGGAGAAGTGCGCGCCCGCCCGGGAGCCGGGGCTGCGCCTCCAGGGCGAGGCAGGACCGCGCGGGTCGGGGGCGCGCTGGCCGCCGGGCGGCGTTCAGTTTTCATTTTACTCGTTTAAGTCGAGGCCGCGGAGGAGGGAGTGGAGCCTGACCCCCTCGCGCGCCTTCGTCTCGACTTCTGCCCGCCGTCCCGCGAGCCCCGCGCTGTCGGGGATGGTTCCGCGCGCCCACCCGCTCGAGCCCGGGTCTCTCTCGCCCCAAGTCCCGGGGCGTAGAGGCTGAGACGCTAGCTGCTCGGGGAACTGCTGCGGGGCCGCTCCGGGCCGGGGCTGCTCCCAGAGATCCCGCCGAGCTGCGTGGGCAGAGGGCCGGGCCGACAGCCCAGGCTCCTTGGCTTGGAGGAGGATCGGCTGAGAAACTCCCCGCCGCCCCTGAGCGGCGCCCCAAGAGCTGACGGAAAGACAGCACGCCCTTCTCGCCCCTTCCCCGCCGCGCCGCCCCGCGGGACCCTCCCAAAGCGCCCCGGCCTCCAACACCCGCTGCAGAAGCCGCCGACGCCGAATTGGGGAGTTCCACACTGGATGCGCCGGCCATGCGAGGCCGGGCGCCCGGCGAGTGGGCTTCCTAAAGCTTGGTGAGCGGCGGCGGGGAGAGCGGAGAGCGCGCCCTCGGGGCGCATAGCGCGGCGGCCTTCGCCCGGGCGATGCCCCGGCGGCTTCGAGCCGCCGGCTGCAGGAGGCCCTAGGCGGGTATGGACTTGGCACCCCAGTCCTAGGGACCCGCGAGCCGCGCCCCTCTGCTCGGACTTTCCGGACTGACGCGATGGCCTCGGAAGTGGTGTGCGGGCTCATCTTCAGGCTGCTGCTCCCCATCTGCCTGGCAGTAGGTGAGTGTTTTCCGCTCTGCGAGGTCACTGGGTGAGGCTGAGAGGGGCTCCTGGGAATGGGGCGGTCTTCGGAGAACCCAGGTCGCAGGCTCGAGTGGCCTGGACTTGGTTCGGGAAGCATGCGCCGCGGCCCTGAGTGCCACAACCGGGCACTTGCACTTCCCGCGCGGTCGCACCACTGGGGTCTCCACGATCAGGGTCTCTCTTAACCGTCCAGCTGCAGAGCCCTGGCGATTGATCCAGCTTGGCGTGGGCTGGAGGCTGTGTTGAACTAAGTCTCACGTGGAATTTTTCGCGGAGCGCTGACTTGCGCACAAAGGGTCCGAATCTGGCCGGAAGGCAGTTGGAGACCCATTTCCCAGGCGCAGCACACATCCTACTACAGTCCCTCGCCACTGTCCCTAGACACAGGACACACGGTGCATCCGTTGGTCCCTAGGCCATCTCTCCCCCATCCCAGATGCCAGCCACTGTGATGGAAGAAGTTAAGAACTCAGGTCCTTCTAAAAAGGAAGGGAAGGTGCAGGGAGGCAGCGCCCTGAAGTTGCTTACTTCATTTTACTCCCGCAAAAGCAGACACCAGGACCCAACCTCGCAATCCAGCGCCTGTGGGAAAGATCTGCAGAGGGTTAGGAAGCCACACTGGAACTTTGAGGATTAAGGGAGGGCCGGAAGGGAGCCTCGCTGACTCCCAGGCAAGGGTCTCACCAGCTCTAGGGCTAGTGGGGTGTGAAAAGCCACTGGGTGTCAGATCTGAGGACACTGGCCCTCCCGTGGGCTTGGGATGAGAGTTTCTGTGTTCCTTCTCTAACAGATGTGTCTGCTACACAGAACACCACTCCTATGGTGACTGTGGGTGCCTGGATTTCCCCTCCCCACACTAGAGCCGGAAAACAAAGCACTGCTTACCAAGGAGCAATTGAGTTTACAGAGAGAGCCTGCCTTTTGCAGAAAAAAAAAAAAACAAAACAAACAAAAAACCCCCCCACCACCCCAAACACCCTTTTCCATTTTTCCAGAGGTAGAGGACTCAAGATCCCACTTTTGCTAAGCATTTTCTTTGAGCAGGTAATCTAAAAGGGGCTCTGGGAGGGTTTCATGAGCGTCCGCCCAAGCTCCCCAAGCGCAGGGGGAGGGTGTGTTGTGGTCGAGTATTAACACGCAAGAAACCTCTGTGGAAAACCTGAGAAGGCTCTCTGAGTGGAAACAGCCCCTGGCTCTGAAGGCCTGGTCCTGGAGCAGGAGGAGCGGCAGTGCATTCTGGCTTCAGCCTCTTCTTTGCCACTTTGGTTTCCAGGCAAGACTGTTGTGCAGGGCTCTTGGTCCTTACCTTAATCGCTCCTGTAGGTGAAGCAGCTCCCACCAAGTCCACGTGGTCCTCTCTCCTCCCCAGTTTGCTGGAGTTTGAGAAGAAGAGAGGCTTTAGGAAAGCAATCTGGGGAAACAATGCTGGCTACTTCTGTGCAAAACACAGGGCATCCATCTGGGGACCCACTGTGTATTCGAAGGGCCTAGCTTGGTGCCTGGCTCACTTCCTGTTTGCAGAGTGGAAGCTAGTGCCTAGGTTAACTAAGGGCTTTTGATGCTGGCCTATTTGTGGTTGCCAGTGAAGTGGGGAGTGGCACCTGGGTCAGAAGGCTCTCCCCTGGCCTCTGCTGTCCCTCCACCCCACCTCTGCTTCTACCCCCCACCTTCTCCCCACCCCCACAACCTCAGGGTGGTGGCTTCCTGGTACTGTCAGAAGAGTTAGACAGGTGGGTTACCTGCAGGGCTGTGACTTGCACACCTAGGAGTGGTGAGAGAGCAGGGATTACCTGCTGATGGCCAGTAACCTCATGCTGAGCTTGGCCCTCACAGGATCCAGCTCACTTGCCCAATGCACAGCAGCTTCTGGAATGGGGGTTGTGTCATTCTGACTAATCTTGGTGGTCTACACCACAGCCCTTCTGTAGGACTGTTGAGCTCTGCCCTCCTGAGGATTAGGGCGGCACATTCCCAGCTCTGGCGCCCCTAGACGCACGAGGCGAGAGCCAGAGGATGCCGGGGGCCCTGTAGGGAGGAGCAGGGACCACTGTCTCAAAGAAGGCATCCCCGCCAGCGCCGACCGGCCCCTCCCCCTCCCCTTGGCCTCCTCCCCTCTGCCCTGGGCCCCGGGATGTGGTCACGGTCTGGGGCGGGCGCGCTGGAGACTGGCCGGGCTGATGGGGATGCGCATGCACGTGCGCTCCAGGCCTGGACCTTCCCAGCGGGAGAGGGGCGTCTAGGGACCGAGGATGACCGTGCCCCTGCCTTCCATTTCCTGGCTCCGGCCTCGCTGCCTTCCATTTCCACCTCACTCCTCTGGGTTCCCCGCCGTTTGAGTGAAGGGGTGTGTGAGTGCATCTGCGGGGTGTGCGCGCGGGGGGGGGGGGGGGGGGGGGGGGGGGGGGGGGGGGGGGGGGGGGGGGGGGGGGGGGGGGGTTTACCTCCTGTTGCTCCCCCACCCCCACCCCAGTGGAGAGTGGCGGCAGGGCAGGGATGGGGTGGGGGAGAAGATACGGAGCACTCACCTGGGTGAGAGCAGGCTCAGGACTGAGCACGGACACACACACACCCCTCCCCCGTCCCCGGCTGACACCCTCACTGGTCAGTGAGGAAAGAACCCATTTGCCAGGACTCGTGCGCCTTCTAGTCTTTGTACTTGACTTACAGGGACCAAAGGGGCTGAATGGGTGTCGGCCTGACTTGAACATTCAATTCTCTTCTTGCAGGAAGTGGATATTTTCAAGGTTATTGGAGGGTTTTCAGGTCTGCCTGCTCCCAAGGTGCTACTAAATCAAATATTCAGGTTTCCCTAATACCCTGCGCATGGAGAGTGCAGCGATCTGACTGCCATTAGAATCGATTTTTACATTTTAGTCATCTATTTTTATATCTGGCCTAGGCATCCTTCAAGGCCAAGCCTTTGCACAAGCTCATGCATTTCTCTTTAAATCCATTCTGCCCACGACGATGTTGAAATGCTTCTGCTTGTGGATGCCCTAGTCTTTTCACCTAAGGATGGACTAAAAATGAACCGCCATTGTGTTTAATTTGATGTTTATGATTTCTTTCTTTTTCTCCTGGTAAAAGGAATTTACAGAGAAACGATAAGTGAAGTTAGGCCTGTTTTACACTGTTAGTATGTCTCTCTTGTACGATACACAAAACCGTATTGTAATACAACTGGTTGTTCACCACCCAGAGTGGACATCCACTGAGAGGTTTTCTTGTAGCAGTAGAAACTGAAAATGTAAAAGATTTCCAAAATTGCTTATGATTGCCTGGGTAGCCACTCTGATTTTTTTCTTCAACAAATAAATACATGAAAGAAAACCTAGACAAAACCTTCCTTAAAACCTTAAAATTAAGCAGTCTTTATTAATTAAAATAATATCTGATCACAGTTGGGCACTTTAGCAATACTTTTACTTCTTTATTTAAGCATCATTCAACTGTCCCACCCAATGTTAAGTATATGATCTGAGTCCCTTCCTGGGTTGGAACCGGGTGGCATATTTTTATTCACATGCTCCTGACTATTCATTCCATCTCGTCTGCCATTGCTTTGAGTCTTCCAATGTCTTTCCTGGAAGAGCTGACTGAACCTTCTTTTCGAGGGAAGAGAGGGCAGCCTGGCTTGGACAGAACAGAACTGTCCACAGGGGCAGAGCTGTGGGGCATCGCCAGCTTATGCTTCCCCTGCACGAAGTGACCAGAGCCTGGGAAAGACCAGGGCAGAGCAGGAGATGGCGTGGAACAGCTAGTGCCCTGAGGGAAAGTCACCCTGAGGTATATTTCAAATCCAAGAAGAAACTCTCAAATTCCTTTTAGAGACAGTTAAAATCTGAGCAAAATATGGGATCACTTTGGGAATATGTTTGGGGATGGTTATATTGAAGTGTAACTTCCTCTCGATTGCATAATATGTTTTCCCTCGTAGCACATGCCACTTTGAAATCACACTCATGCACCCCCCAAGAACTACCCTTGAAGCCTGAGTGGGATCTAGCGTCTCCCTCCTGCCTCCTCTGTTGTAGCGCTCAGGGTAGGAGGTTGAAAATCACTTTCTTTTCCATCACGTATACTCAGCTTTTCATAGGTAGATACTATTTATCGCTTTCAGAAAGGACCAGAGTACTAGGGAAAAGGATTAGGAATTTGTAGCTTAAACCTAAAGTAAATTATTTGGTAAACACAGACGGGTAAGACTATTTTGTCACCTGGGCTGTGGAAGCTGAGCCCTGTGTCCACCCTGCAGGTGTCACTGGGTCTGTCGCTCTAAGTCCACGTGTCATAGTCGGTCACAGTTGGAGAGGAGTAGGGCCTTTGGGGAGGAGGGCATGGTGAGGCGACAGTTTAAGAGACCTCCGTTTACATCCTGGCTCTGCTCTCTGCTACCTGATTGCGGGGTCGGTCTGGCTTGTTTGTTTCTCTTTTCTTTCTGCAAATTGGACCTGTTACTACCTCCTTCCTTGGGAAGTTGTGAGGTAGGGTGCCCCGCACACCTCGGATAACACCTAACACATTGCAGGTGCTCATAAAAGGAAGTTTTATTACTGCATTGATGAGGCTAGTGAAGGACAGCAAGGCTTGAGCAAAGATCGAGTAGAAATGAAGAGACTAACTGCTGGAGACGTGAGTCCTAAGGAGACTGAGTTAGTAGATGGGATTCCTATGAAAGGAATTCGGTACCGAAGTCTAGAACCAAATTATGCTGTTGAAAGTTGGTGTGTGTGTGGCAGGAGGATTTTTAATGATGAGGATTTCTCTCACCAGTTTCACCCAATATCCTGTATATCTGCATTGTATTCTAATTACAGAATATATTCCCCTAGAACTATACTGACCATGTTTGCTTTTGTTTTTCTGATGCTATACCATAATTTTTATAGTCTTTTGTATGATCTTTTTTTTGTTTTTCTCCTTTTTAATTTTTTTTATTTTTCCATTATAGCTGGTTTACAGTTTTCTGTCAATTTTTCAACTGTACAACATGGTGACCCGTGATGTTATTTTTTATGTGTTTGTGTCTACATGGGCGTTTCCCTTTGAGATCCTACAGTGTTAACAGTTAATTGTGTATGAAGTTACACAGTAACAGTATATATAATATGATAATTTCCTCCATAACTGCCCAGGAGGTCTTCGAATAGTGTAAGTGTATCTGGATAGTCAAGGGCACTTGACTGAAGAATGCATATGATGGTGCAATGTGTAGAATGTAAAACCTTAACATTTATAACATTTCTAGATTTAAACACTTGTTTTGAGGACGTAGCATCAGGTCAACAAAATGCAGCAAATATCTGATTAAATGCATTCTAAACACCAGGATGAGTCAGAAAACATTTAAGTATTTGGCTGTAAGAGATAAACCTAGAGGAAGCTTATCAGGTTCACTAGACCTTTACTTGGCCTTTTAGCCCCTTCGGGTGTGGCAGGAGCAGGAACATGAGGAGCCCACATGCTAACTATCTGTGGGGAGAGTGCAACAGACACGTAGTTTTTAGCACTTTTGTAGTTTTGAACTGTCTAGTAATTATCTAGTGGGAATTTAAGAGTGGTAACATAGTATTTAGCATTTTTTCATTTATAATATTAATATTTAATAATTTTAAAATGTTTTCCCAGGCTCCTGCAGAATATACAGTTTTATTTGCCTTGTTTTATCCTATGGGATGGTGATGTTTTCTGTTTAATAACCTACTGTTTTTGAATTCTTCTTTTCGGCTCTCCTGGTAGGTATAATTTTGTATTAAACTAGGATAGTATGAGGGAATAGTTTGACTTTTTTTTTTCTATATGAATTTCAAATTTTCTATCCATTTCATAAAAAAGAATGGATTTGGTGTCTCTGTGTGGTTAGTCCGGACTTTCTGTGGCTGTTTCACCAGTCGTGTGTGTGTGTGTGTGTGTGTGTGAACATTTTGCTAAGACTTTCACTGCTCTTTTAGGGAGTTATTTACTCTGCTACTCAAACTCAGATGATTCTTCCCCCTCAGATGATTCTTCCCCATTGGTCCTTTTTCCAGCTCTGAACTGCCCTGCTCAGAGCTGACTCCACCCACACCAGGCCTCCGGTCCGGGCCCTGATACCCCTCCCCTGTGCTCAGAGAGCTTTCCCTCCCTGCTTCACCTGCACACTTACGATGATGCAGTTGGTACCACTGCCCTCAGGTGCAGCACTGTCCATACCGTGCACCGTGTTCATAGATGTTCCCCTAGGTCTGGCTTTGCGCTCTCACCTTGGCCAACAGAATTGTTAACTGGGGTTCACATTCTGTGGGTCCTGCAGAGTTGGGGGCCTCTAGTTTCTGTCTTAGCCTCTTTCCATTCTTCCTGTGCACTGAGCCATTGCCTTCCACTGCTTGAAGCCCCCCAGAACGTGGCATGAAGAGAATGTGAAGCTTTTCTGCATCACATCGCAGCCTCCTCTCGGCAAATCGGGACCACTGTCTCCATGCTCGCCTTCATCACTGAGCTTGGCCCTGGGCCAGCAAGTGTGCAGTCTCCGGCCTGGGGGCAATTCTAAGCATAGACATGTCTCCTTTTCAGTATAGGGTTCTCAGGGTGATGGGGCTGAGATAAGATGACCTTTATTTCTCTCATGTGATAGGATGCAGTGGGCATGCTCACCATGCGCTGTGAGGTGGTCCACGGGGGCTGGCACTGGCATCCAGGGGCATCCACCCCCAAGGCTTGAGTGAGCTGTCCCCATGTCCATGTCCAGCTGGAGGATGGAGGGAGCACACAGAAAGGGCCCCCCTTCCCCGTCCCTGCAGGACACAAGCTCACTTCTGCTCACATCCCATTTGCCTGAGGTTGACAGTGCTGCTCACCTATTGACTGCAAGGGTTGACCGCAAGGGAGCCTGGGAAATGTCATCTTCATTTTGGCTGGTCGTGTGCTCAGCAGAAAGTCAGGGAAAGGGCTCTGCAGGGTTGGGGCGGGGGGAGAGTTCACGTGCTCATCTCCGTCTGTGCCTTCTGTGGGGCGGGGGGTGACTTCGTGTGCCTTGCAGATGCTACTGATTTTCCAGTCTGCCCTCCCCACTGGGCTTCTAGACCCAGGACCAGACGCAAGGCCCAACAGGCTTCCCAATGTGAAGGGCAAAATGTGACCCAGGAAGGGGTGTGCTGCCCTCCAATAGAGCTACCCAGGTTCCCAGTTTATACCTGTGGAAATCTGAGGAGTCCGTGTAGGAACGGGTACTGGAGGTAATGTGGAAGGAACAGAGGCTGGATCTGGCCAAGTGGGTGGGGAGAAAGTCCCACAGTCCCCTCCCTGCAGAGCGGTGGACCTCCAGGACGGACCCCCTGGGCTGCCAGTTGCACTTTCCTCTCACTTTTCCCACCACATCATTGAGTCCCAGGTCTCTCCATTTAAAGTGTAAATGTCTGTGGAAACATAAGACAGCCATTTCTCATCCTTGTGTTTGTGCAGTTTGGTTCAGATAGTTGGGGTAGGTGGATGTTTCAGCTGAGCGGGGAGGGACAGTGTGGGCTGGTGGGCCCAGGGGCAGTCTAGCTGCCAGGGATATTTTTAAGAGGACCAAGATATCCCTGGGCATTTAGGGGTTTACCCAGAAGAGTTCCGATACCAAGAGCAGCACGTCTTTCCTGGGGCTGGCTCCATACACAGGAAGCAGAACCCAAAAATTCTTTCTCTTCCTCCTCCTTTTATTTGTAGGATATGGTTTCTGACGTCCAACAGGAAACATGCCTGGCTCTAAAGCCTGATTGCTTAGACACCGATCTTGGCCTGTTGTGCCAGCTATGTGACCTTGATCAAGATGCTTAACCTCTCTGTTCCTCAGTGATTTCACTTGTGAAACGAGTTGTTCCTAATAGTACCTAGCTCAGGGGGCTGCTGACAATGCTTGTCCAGCCTTTGGTGCAGTGCGTGGCCTGAGGTCAATGCTTAAGACGACTCAGGTCTCCTTATTTCTTCCTTGCGGACTCAGAATGTAGGCTTTACTGTTAGTCTCGGGGGATCTGAGGACCCTCCGGGGCAACACAGTTCCCACGGGCAGGTAATTTCCAGTTGCAGTCAATTCCCAGGAAGCTTCGGAGCAAGACCTGTTTGAGTTCTGTCTGTCTGTCTGCCTCCCCCTCCAACCCCAGTCAGACAGTCTGGACGGCCTCTGTGCCACTGCTCACTGTTGCCTTTGAAACAGTGATGTTCTCTCACCTTCTTTAAGGTGACAGTTCATCTCCTTGCCAGGCAGGATGAACTGTTTCTGCTGTGTTCCCCTGACACTTTGCTTCACAGAATCGCCGACTTCTTGGTTATGTGATCCCCCCGCCACGTGTCTGCAAGTTCTAGGACCTGTGTGCTCCTTCTTGACATCCTTAGCACTAAACTTAGTGCCTAACACAGTAGATATTAACTCAGTACTTTATATATTTTCAGGCTTCTTAACTGCACAGATAGTGCCCTGTCAGTACCCCTCAGCTGTGCAGCGGGCACGCATACAGTGAACACTGAATAAGCACTGCCGGTTGATGGATTCGGGAATGCACGGGCTAATTTTTTTCCCCTCGAATATCTAAAAAGTCTGAAAAGAGAGTTAAGTCTATCATCTTATAGCTGTTGGTTTTTACATCTTTGAATGTAAAATTCCTACTGGTCTACTTTACATGCTCTGAAACTTGCCGGAAGGTGAATTTTCTTTCTATGGCAAGTAATACCTTTTCCTGGCTTTGCAGTAAATAGAGAAAGAAAAAAACTCGCTTGATGGTGGTAAAGCTTGCCCAGAGCCTCATCCTTGAAGTGCATATTGTTTTTTAAAAGGTTTTTAGCTCTCCTGGAACCACATACATCGATCTGTTTTCTGTTGTGGTTGGATTCCGTAAGTCAGCAGTTTCGGCCACAGGTGCGGAAGAGGAGGGAGGATGTTGGGCCTTAGCGAGCTGAGGAACTGGAGCCAGGGTGCCATGGAAACGGGTCACAGATCCTTGCAGACCCGAGTCCTCCCTGTCCCGACCTCCTTCCCTCCCCCCAGCCCTGCCATCCCCAGGGACTCGTCCCCTCTTTGGGGGTCTGGGCAGCTTGTATTTGGGGAAGCGCCCTTGGTCTGATGGTCTAAAGACCAAGTCTCCATCCTGTTAATAAAGAGCTATGAGACTTTTCCAAGTCACAGAAACGCAATCACATTATCTAGAAAATGAGGTGTTTCAAGCCTGAGAAACAGCTTCATGATTCTTATACCTTAATTCTTCTGGTCTCTTAATAACCAGCGGACTTCTCTTATTTCATGCCCAATCTGTGAGAATCATTAAGAACTACTGAGGAAACTAGTTTTGTATTACGTTAAGTATTCGATTGAGGATTTCTTAGAGCCATTGGTAATGAAGGAGACATAGTCTGGTTTAGGTTTTGCAGTCCTAATAGTTTGATGGCCCTCTCTCCCTGGCTGCTGATGCAGAATCACACACGCTACACACCAGCTGTGACGGTAACAGCCAGAACCGCCAGAGATGCGTGGTCGCATGTGGCTTAGGTTTGGCTGTGTGTGGCTTTGCAGAGATCAAAGAATTCTGTCTCTTGCAGTTTATGATCAGACAATACCTGTAAAGAAAGCCCAGCACCACAGAGTTATCAACTGAAGCAAAATGAAATTCTTGAACTCTGAACTGTAGAACTATAGCAACAAGATTGGAATCAGAAAAAGGTACGTTGAGTAAAATTCTGACTTTTATAACAAAGTGTAACATTCCAGTGACCTCACTGACCTTAAGAGATCTTAGCTGGGAGTTCCCGTCGTGGCTCAGTGGTTAACGCATCTGACTAGGAACCATGAGGTTGCGGGTTTGATCCCTGGCCTTGCTCAGTGGGTTAAGGATCTGGTGTTGCCGTGAGCTGTGGTGTAGGTTGCAGACGCGGCTTGGATCCCACATTGCTGTGGCTGTGGCGAAGACCGGTGGCTACAGCTCCTGTTAGACCCCTAGCCTGGGAACCTCCATATGCCGTGGGTGCGGCCCTAGATAAGGCAAAAAGGCAAAAAAAAAAAAAGGAGAGAGATCTTAGCTGGACAACTCTGTTACCCAGAGGAGGCAATAGGAGGCAGCCCCAATTCCCAGGTGTCTGTAGGACAGGTGACAGTCATGGGATGCCCAGGCAGGTGAGCGTGTGAGCTTCCTGCCCTTCAAAGCCTCTCTCTCTTCCATATCCATCTCACTCCTGGCCTTGGGGCCTGAGCTCGGAGCCCAGGTGAACAGGATGCAGCCTCAGCGGGAGCCTGTCCCCTCTCCCTGCCCTGTCTTCATTCTGGGGAGAGGATTAAAGATCAGATTACAGGGCTGGGGTGTGGGGTGGGGGTAAGGGGAGATAGTCATAAAATGGGGTTTGCTTCTGATGAGCCAGTATTTTCCAGAAACCTCCAGCTCCTTAGAATGTTTCACTAACAACCACCAACCTTCTTTAGCAGTAATTTTCAAAGCATCGTCACTTTTGCTATTGAGGCGCCTTGGGTTACGTAACATTTTTGACCTCCTTCACTGGGCTCCAGCTTATAATTCCTCTGGGCTATTTTCAAACATTAAAACCACCCTCAACAAATTCCCACCATCCACGTTATTTAAAAGGGATGTGGCACCGGAGCCAAAGGCATTTCTTAAATTGGATATCTAAGTATTTTGAACAGTTCTCTTTAGAATAACAGTACATCTACTCAAGGTTACTACCTAGAAGGGAACAAATCTCCAATGTTATCTTATCCTTGGGACACTGATTGGTTATCTTTTCCAGTACTCAGATTTGCCTGTTGGGTCTAGTCCTGGAAAGTGTATTTTAAATGTGGTGCTGGTCTTCCAAAGAGAGAGAAGATGCTGGTCAAACTGTTTAAAGTAACTTTGCAATAGGAAGCATGCTATGATCATGTTTTTTTCCCCCTTTTTCTTTTTCTTTTTGTTGTTTTAGGGCTGCACCCACAGCATATGGAGGTTCCCAGCCTAAAGGTCTAATAGGAGCTACAGCTGCTGGCCTACACCACAGCCACAGCAACGCGGGATCCAAACTGTGTCTGCGACCTACATACACCACAGCTCACGGCAATGCCGGATCCTTAACCTTATGAGCTGGGCCAGGGATTGAACCTGAGTCCTCATGGTTACTAATGGGGTTTATTACTGCTGAGCCACAATGGGAACTCCACGTTTTATAAATTTGAATATGCATATAATTCATGTTCTTAAAAGGAACGTATTGGAGGGAGTTTGGGATGAGCAAATGCAAATTAGTAAATACCGAATGGATTAACAACACAATCCTACTAAATAGCACAGGGAACCATATTAAATATCCTCTGATAAACTGTAATGTAAATGTATATATAAAAAAGAATGTATATATATTTGTATGTGTTACGGACACTTTGCTGTATAGCAGGCATTAATGCAACGTTGTAAATCAACTATACTTCAATAAAACAAAAAAAGAAGGTATTTGAAGTGTTAGCGTTTTGGTTTTTTTTTTTTGTCTTTTTGCCTTTTATCTAGAGCCACATCCGCGGCATATGGAGGTTCCCAGGCTAGGGGTCTAACAGGAGCTGTAGCTGCCGGCCTTCGCCACAGCCACAGCAATGCGGGATCTGCGTCTGCGACCTATACCAGAGCTCACGGCAACGCTGGAGCCTTAACCCACTGAGCAAGGCCAGGGATTGAACTCGCAACCTCATGGTTCTTAGTCGGATTCGTTAACCACTGAGCCACAAAGGGAACTCCTGGGGTTTTTTTTTTTGAGGGCCCCACCTGCGGCATATCAAAGTTCCCAGGCTAGGGGTCGAGTAGGAGCCACAGCTGTCAGCCTACACAACAGCCACGCAACGTGGGATCCTTAACCCACTGAGCAGGGCCAAGGATCAAACATGTGTCCTCAAGGATACTAGTTGGGGTTGTTAACTGCTCAGCCACGACAGGAGCTCCCTGAAGTTTAGTTTGAATAGTTCATTGGTGACTTGTTTCTTCCAGTCACTCTCTAAAATTTTCATCTGATTTCGATCTATTTACTTGCCCCTCTTCTGTTATCCATTTCTAGAACTCGCTAAAATTGTGCAGTGATCCCGGTCTGTCTGTGCGCCCAGCCCTTCCCATCTGAAGGTGGCACTGGCTTTTGTTTACTCTGGTGTCAAAGAAAACTCATGCTCTGTCATGACTGCTTTCTGCTTCATGGCAATCATGTTCTGACGTGATTGCTTTCTAGATTTCCTTTTTTGGCTGTTGCCCAAGAGGGTTTGATGTGTTTAACAATCTTATCTTCAGGTTCTCTAAATATCATCATTTACATTTTCCCACTGTAATTCCTGGTTCAGTTATTGGCGCTTCATCTCCATCTCAATTTTCAATAAAAACAGAAGAAAAGATGTTCTCTTGTTACCAATGTCTTCTTTCTCCTTAAAAGTTAAGCATCATGGGGGGCAAATGTAAAAGGGAGCTGTGGGTTACCCTTGCTGCCTGCAGCTTGGAGCTGCCCCTTGGCTGGCTTTTCTGTGTCCTCACTAGATGCCTCTGCACTCACTGTGAGGGCCTCGGCTTCTGGGCTCTTGTTTCCACAGTGACAGGAAGCTACTGGGTGTTCACTCAGGATCACTCTTGTGTGTGTACTTCAGGTGTGATTGCTTCACAAACACTCTCACCGTTTTGTGTCACTGTTCTTGTCTCTTCTTGGTATTGTTCCACGATGAATATATATTTGCTTCGTTTTCTACGTTTTTCTCTAGAGGGCGTCGCCGCAGGTTCCCATCTGACAAGTGGCCACATAAGTACGAGGAGTGGCCGTCTCTCACCAGGTAGAGGTTCAGTGTTTATAGACTCAAGTGTGAGGCTTCTCAGATGTAGCCCTGCACCCCTATCCTGTCCCCCAGTTAAACTCGGGTCCTCGCCCTGTGTGCAGAAAAGCCAGTCTGCTGACAGCGCGTGATGAAGGGAATGCAGTGTTTCATGCAGGCACCAAGCAAGGAGAATGGGCAACTTGAGCTTAAAAAGCAGGAACCACCCTTGGTCCCCACTGTGGCTTTCAGGGAAGGGATTTTAAAAACAACATTAGGTGTGAGGCTAGCAGGATGTGTGATCAGCTCATGGCACTTCTTCTGATTGGTTGGTGGTGACGTAATAGCATGATGTTTTGGGAGTCTTAACTTCTGGTTCCCACCAGTCTGGGGTCTACATACCTGTGGTCAGCATGTGGTCACCATCCTCCACCAGGGTGGGGGCTTAGTTTCTACAGAGCATCTCAAAGATCAGGAGGCAATAGCCTGTATCCCTTCATGAGGAGCTGGGAGTCCTGTGACTCTTGTCCTCATCAGTAACTGACTGAACCTGCTCTTTGGAACGTGGGGAGGGCCAGAGAGGAAGTAGGGGACAAGGAGGGGCTTGTACTTGGGGACCCAAGGGTCCTGTTCAGTTTCAAGGAAGTAAAGGATCCCGTTTTCTTTGATGCTTCTCAGTCCTGAGGGGAACGGAGGCAGGACGAGAAAGGGAACAAGATTCTGGACGGAGACATTAATCATAAAGTTGTCCAGGCACTTGGTTTTAGGGGGACTGGGTTTCACCACTCACCCCATCTCCCCTCAATAATAACTTTTTCAGGGAGGTGGAGGGGTATGAGGAAAGACATGGGCTGGAAGACATAGGGCCATAAGTGATGAGATGAAGACAAGTTCAAGTTGGGTACCTTCTCTGAGTCTCTATTTCCCCATCTGAAAAAAGGCTGACTCATATATCAATCTCAAAACCACGGGAAGGAGTAAATGAAATGATGTCAGCCAGGCACCTGGGGGCGCCTGCTCACAAAGTGAAGACAGACCCACTGACCTGTCACTTCTCTCCTGCCCCCCACGTGCCTGGACTTCTCCCACCACCTGCCCTCTGAATGCCTGCGGGCAGGAGCTGCAGCACAGGAGGGCACCCTGGCTCCCTGTGTCTGCCTCCCCAACTTGGAGTTACCCGGACAAAAAGCTGTTACCAAAAGGAGGGCAGTTCTGGGGATGAGAATTCAGTGACTGATGACTCTGTTTCCAGCCAGGGTGGTAATGTACGTTTTCTGAGATGCTTGTGGCATTTTAAATTCAGTTCTAATTCTTTAAAGCAATCATTTAGTAAACTATATGGAGGGTAGTAAGGAAGGTGTTTCGTCTTGAATAGTGGTCGGCACGGACGAAGGTTATCAATCTGTTAACGGTCTCAGGTTTGCTATGTTTGCTACGAGGTTGTAAATAAATCTTATTTTTGTGTCTTTTTAAATATCAGATCTGTATAGTTAACACTTGATTTGTATTTCTTGGTTGATTTTTAAATTGTTATTTCAGACATTAATTTTAAGGATCATAAAACATCTCACATTTTTTAAGTTGTAGAAATCTGAACTTTTCTGCCAAATTGTGATTCTCGCAGTATTTGCATTTAGTGAAACTTTTCCTGATTTGAGATTTAAGTGATAACAATCAAGTAACTTCATAAAAAAACAAACAAACAGCTGGAGTTGAATTCTCCTCTTTGGCTTTAGAACATGGTTCAAGCTGAGTGTGTTAGGTCTCAAACTCAGCCCCAAAGATCAGGTTTTGAGGATTCCTTTGAGCATGACTTGTTTAGTTGGATAGATTTCATAATGATCATTTTCTGATTTAAACATTCTTTTTAAATAATTATGTAAAAATGAATGATTTTATTCTAGTTGTTAGGTGAGCCAAATACTGGGAATTCTAAAATGTTATAAGACTGCCATAGTTTGCATAATGAAAAAAAAAACTTCTAAGACCTGATATAAATGTGATTATCTCTACTTATCTGTAATATAGAAATTATTTCTGTAAAAAGTGGAGGGAGGAGTTCTCGTCATGGCTCAGTGGTTATCGAATCCGACTAGGAACCATGAGGTTGCGGGTTTGATCCCTGGCCTTGCTCAGTGGGTTAAGGATCCGGCATTGCCATGAAGTGTGGTGTAGGTCACAGACGCGGCTCGGATCCTGCGTTGCTATGGCTATGGCTCAATTAGACCTCTAGCCTGGGAACCTCCATATGCTGCAGGTGCAGCCCTGAAAAGCCAAAAAAAAAAAAAAAAAAGAAGTGATAAGACACTAAACAAAATAAATAAATACTTTTCAGTGCTAAATTAAGGATT
Source organism: Catagonus wagneri (assembly GCA_004024745.2). Taxonomy (NCBI): domain Eukaryota; kingdom Metazoa; phylum Chordata; class Mammalia; order Artiodactyla; family Tayassuidae; genus Catagonus; species Catagonus wagneri. The sequence continues at coordinate 20,676,854 of PVHT021183608.1, read as the reverse complement.
TAATCGTTTGTTCTGAGACTTATTTAAAATTCCTTGAGGGTGTCAAGAATTTTTTCACATAATAATGCCAGAATTCCTGCTAAGAAGAGCATTGTCAGGGATACATCATGTCGACTTTTGGAGCCTGGGGCAGTGGGCTCTTCTGCTTCAGCCCAGCTCCTGGTGAGGTTAGAATGGCTTGTATGATCCTGAGTTACAGGAAGGTCCAGCGGATCCTTGCCTTTGCAGTTCCACTGGGACCTCATGCAAGGTACTATGAATTCCATGGTGGAACTTGAAGGCACATTACAAATGTCGGATCCTGCTAACTTCCAGGAGGGGCTGTTACGGGGTCATAAGTCTCATCACAGATCGCCTGTGACGTACAAAACCAGTAGACAACTTCCTGAGCGCCGAGCGTGTTCTGAATTTGTTTATAATGTTGTGTATGATAGTTACCTACCTGATGCTGGCCAGTGTCCCAGTGTGGGAAAGCAGTGAGCAAATAAATGAGGTCTAGCGCTGGATGTCTGTCAGTGTGGCGAAACTACGATTTGTTCATTCACACCTGATGCCTTAATTATAGCAAGTGATTGACACAACCAAAATGCAAATACACTTTCAGAAACGATCTGTTTGCTTCTAGTCACAGCCATTACTTGGTGGTGTTGGGGGGGGATTACTCAGTTCGCTTGGAGCCTGTGTGACACTGGGGTGCTCTCTGCACCCCGATTCTCCTGTCTGCAAAATAGGGTAGAAGACCCATCTCATGGCAACATGTAGAGGATTACAATATGCCTGGTATACTTTCAACCTAAATATGTAAACTCTCTAGAATTATTTTATGCATTTTCTGCAGAAAAATTGAAGTACCTGAAACCTAAAAAATTCTTCACCGTAGTTGATTGATTTATTCAATTTTTAGTAAAATGTAGTGAGTGGTTGCTTTGTGCACCTGAAGGGGTTGGTGACAGGATGCGAAAGGAGAAGGGGGCTACGTGGGACCCCATCCCATTCTTACTTCTTGTTATTACAACTCCCCAAAGTAGGTGTTGGATCTTATTTGTGTATTTATTTATTTAGGCTACCTCCTCGATGTATGGAGGTTCCTGGGCTGCACCTGTGATCTACACTGCACCTGCGGCAGTGCCAGATCCTTAATCTGCTGTGCTGGGCAGTGGATCGAACCTGCGCCACAGCACCGACCCGAGCCACTGCAGGGACAACTCCAGATCTTTACCTGTTTGCCACAGTGGGCACTCCTGGATATTATTTTATAGAGGAAAACACTTCTTGTGTTTCTGGATAGTCCCGTGCATGCTGGCCACACTGAGCTTTTAAAAAAATTTAAGATCAAAATATAGTTGATTTACAATGTTGTGTTAGTTGCAGGTTTACAGCAAAGGGACCCAGTTATATTTATATTTATATTTTTATAATGTACATATATATTAATGATAAAGTATAATATGTGTTAAATATAATATATATTATATATATATATATATGTATACTTTTTTTACGTTCCCTTCCACTGTAGGTTATCAGAAGATACTGGGTGGAGTTCCCTGTGCAGTACAGTAGGTGCTTGTTTATTTTATGTTTGTTTTCTGTGTCTGGAAGTGTGTTTCTGATCTTCTGGCACTTAGGTCAGGTTTCTTCCCTCTGCTTTATAACCCCCAGTGCTGTCTTGCTGCATTTAGAAAATAAACACTAAACCCCTAATGTGGCCAGTGGAGCCGTGGCCCCTGCACCTGTGACTGCACTGGAATTATTTTGTTTCTTATTTATTTATTTATTTATTTATTTATTTATTTATTTATTATGGCCGCACCGGCGGTATATGGAGGTTTCCAGGGTAGGGGCTGAACCGGAGCTGTAGCCACAGCAATGCCAGATCTGAGCCACGTCTGTGACCTACATCACAGGCCATGGCAACGCAGGATCCCCAACCCACTGAGCGAGGCCAGGGATCGAACTCGCAACCTCATGGGTACTAATCAGACTTGCCTCTGCTGAGCTGCTACGGGAACTCCTGGAATTATTTTACTTCTTGGTGCGGCTCTTTTTGCTTCAGGCCTTTGCTCTTGCTGCTGCTCTGATGCACAGCCTCCCCCAGTTCTCAGCCTATATGTCACTCCTCCGGGAGTCTTCCTGCCTCACCGACACCCCCATTCACTGTCCCCAGGGCTTGGTGCTACCTGGCCCCTTTCCTGTCAGTGAGTTCATAACCTGCCTCCCATCCCCTAGAGTCTCTCCCCCAACCCCCAGCTCCCAGCATTTCTGGGCTACAGTTATATGTCAGTTCAGTTCATTTACACAGCAAAGGAAACAGGGTCGCACACTCTTCCTTCCTTCCTGTATTTGTGTCACAGTTTCCTCATCTGTAAAGTGGAGATAATAGTACCAACCTCATAGGGTGACTGGAGGATTTTTTAAGCATTCATGTATTTAAAGTGCTGTTGACATAGTATTTGACACATAGGAAACATTTAATAAATATCATTGTTAGGATATTGATCTGTCATTGATTCCTTCAACAATCAAGTATTGGTCAACCAATACAGCTAGATTCTGGGACTAAGAAGAAAATGTAGTCCTGCTCTTGGGAACGTCCTTAAACCTTAGGTGGTACAGATGCCCTGTCCCATGAGGGGGACCAATGAAAGCAATCTAAGGTGCTCATCTGATTGCATGATACCAATGAGTGCCTTGAATGAGGAAGAGGCAACCGAGACAGGCTAACGGGCCGAGGAGAGCAGGAACTCAGGGAGGGGCCCGGCTAATACAGCCCACCCCTCACCACCAAGCCCCACTTTCAGGAAATGCTGCAATAAACAAAACTGCGACTGAGAAAAAACTTCCTATTGACACTTTCAGGAGTGTTTACCATAAAGCAGGCGACAGAGACTTTCAGCCACAGAAACACACCTGAAGCCGGTGGGGACTTGCCAGAGGTTTCTGTGGGCTTGGGGGACACACAGGGCAGTGGGGTGGGCCTCCCGCCCCCCGCCCCCCGCGGTGGGCCTCCCGCCCCCATCCTGAGGTCCTGGGAGGCAGGTCGGGGGTTGGGCGCAGAGGAAGCTGGTATATTGGGGAAGGTAACCAGAGTCACACAACCTTTGACTGGGATGAAGACACCCCCACCGTGGGTACAGCCATACCCCTTCCCATTAACGGGGCTGGAGGTCGAGGCAGCAGCGGATGTGATTTGCTCTGTCTGTTATTTCCCGGCTTTTCTGATCTCTGACCAGCCTCCCACTTCATGCAGTCAAGTGAATGAAAAGCCAGGGCTGGCAAAGATACCTAAACACTTGAGCAAAAGTGCTCAAGGAGACCCAGAGCCTCTGCCAGGTGGGGCTGCGGGGCAGCTCTTGTCTTGGGCTGGCACCTCCTTTTCTTGGCAGAGAGCTGCTTAATTGGGCTTTGAAGTCTCTTTCTTTCTTCCTTGTGGTTGAAAGGAAGGACTTTGGAGAAGCAGAAGGCTGTTCCCTGGAGGGTGGTCCTTTATTGGGGATGGAGTGCGTCTGGGTCCCGCAGGCGTGGGGAGGAAACGGCGCAGCCCTCTGGGTGAGCTGTGCTGGCCTTTTAGGGCTACACACGTGCTCAGAGTGTTCTGCGGTGTCAGCACCCCGGAACCATCTGACTCTGCATGTGCTGGGAGTGACTCGCTTCCTTCCTCAAGTATCTGGAAATAATGGCAGGAGCTGGATTTTAAAGCATTGAAACGCCACCACGTTCATCTCGCAAGCGTGGTGGCAACACTGGTGCCTGATTTGACGGGTCCAGTTTAGAAAACCTCTTCCTACACGTTTACACTGTAAGTCCAAGAAAGACAGGGTCTGAGGTTTTCTTTGTCAGCGTTTCCCCCATGCCGTGGAGCTCAGGGTGTCTGCTTGTGTGGACTGGCTTGTAGGTGTGCGTATGCCAGTACAACTGTTTCTCTTTTCATACCTACAAATGTGCTGTGCACACGGTGTTGCTTTGCTGAATTTACACCAGAGGAAATGGGAAAGGAAACAGATTTTACGTGGGAAAATAACTCAGAAAAATTAAGCTCTTGTTATTGGGGGGGGGGTTGGGGGTCGGGTCCAGTCTGAAGTAGTGGAGGACTTGGGCCTCATATGTCCTTTCGGAAGTGATTCTCAGGGAGCACTGACTCTGCGTGTATTTGTCATTTAAAAAATAGGAAAATCGGAGTTCCTGTGGTGGCACAGCAGAAATGAACCTGATTAGGAACCATGAGGTTGCAGGTTTGATTCCTGGCCTCGCTCAGTGGGTTAAGGATCTGGTGTTGCCGTGAGCTGTGGTGTAGGTCCAGATGCAGCTCGGATCCCGCATTGCTGTGGCTGTGGCGTCGGCTGGCAGCTGTAGCTCTGATTAGACCCCTAGCCTGGGAACCTCCATGTGCTGCGGGTGCGGCCCTAGATAAGGCAAAAAAAGACAAAAAAAAAAGGATGCTACTGAGCCTGCAGTTGGGTCTCACCGGTGCTTTGTAACGGATGTGAAGTTTAAAAGAGGCCGGGTGATTTGGTAACCTTGTGTGACTTGGTGGTAATTCTGGGTTGGTGGTAACCATGGCTGGTGGTCATTTGACCATAGATGAGTCTAGAGCCCTGACCGGCAGTGTGACCACAACATGACCACCATGATGGGGAGATTTGGTGCCCTTCTGACTGATTCTGCTGCATGCAGTCTCATTATCCAGATTATTTTATAGCCATTCCAGATCAGTTTATGGAGCAAACCTGATCTTCAAACTTACATTTTGGTTACCAAAACCACCACAAGTGTCAAGTATTGGTATCAACTTGTTAGTAATTCCCAGTTGTGGTTGATTTTTTTTTAATTGCTTTCATATTCATACAATTGTTTATTTACTGTTAAAAACTCTGAGATTAAGAGTTTAGTATATTTTAAACTTCAGAAAGGAAAGTTGTTTTGAAGTAGTTGCCCGCAACATTTATTCCCCAGCATGATCGGGGGGTGACCAGGACCAGAGGCAGTGTTTAGCTTTGTCTGTAACAGAGCTGGGCTCACCTACAATGGAGGTGCTCCAAATGCTGTTTTTATGTTTGAGAACCAAGTTCTCTTCTGCAACTCTTCAACCTTCACTTTCCATTGTTAATATAAACCATAGAGGCCAAATGAGCTTTTAGCAGAGAAAGTCACTAACACAGTTCTTTTAAAACATTATTAGGCCAAGACAGTTTTCCATTGATGAGTTTTTAATTGAGCCATAGTAACTTGGTTTTATTTGCAACCAAATGCTAATGTTTGGTTTCACCCCACCCCCACCATCCACCAAAACACTGTTCTTTTAGTCTTTGTAGTATTGTTAAAAATCAGATTGCCCAGTTCCCTTCTTGCTCCCAGACAGCATCCCTTTAGAGGTGCCACAAGGCAAACTGCAATTATATATCTATGTGACATGATACAAGTTTCCCTCAGGATAGATTTATGTGCTTCCTTTGTTGTCAAGGTGAAGAATTACCCCCCGCCCCCGCTCGCCGCGGGGGTTGTTGTTGTTGTTGTTGGTGTTTGCATTTTTTCCTGGGTCTCACTGCCTAGGATGCTAAGACATTTACTTGAACTGCAGATTCTTCCAACAGAGTAGTGTATTTAAGTCTCTTCTTGTATAATTAATCTGATCTGATGGGTGAGTGGTTCTCATTTGTCTAATTCTTCAGGTTAAAAACTCAATGTACCCAAGCTGAATTTGTATCAGCGATTTATCCTTAAGAAATGATTTTACCATAAAAAGCAGTCTTGTGAGGCATTCCTTATACCTCTCCTTCTGCTTCTTGATGGTATTTCTTCTTTTTACATTATTCTTATGAAACATTACAGTTTTGTTGGGCATTTGAGCGAGATCCAAACATGAGTGCAATTGATCGTATAGTACTGTTCTGTCTCATATTCTGATGCTATTTGAAAGACTTTGCTCACATCCCAGGCCAACTGGAGATGAGTGATGCTAACACATCTTGGGCTTCTTCCTCCAGGCATCTCAGTCAATTGTGCATTGAAATAAAAATGGTGCAGTTGTGGAAGAGGTCAAGCCTTGGACAGTACCTGCAACCCAGGGCCCCGGCCCTGGAGGGGTGGGCTGGGCAGCAGTTCAGATCGTGTGCTGTGGACCAGAGTGCTTGGGTTCACATCTGGCTGTCAGTGGTGGGTGAGGTGGGTAAGCCTTGCCTCAGACGTGGCCGTTTATGGTGATAACAGTGCCATGAAAAATAATTTACACAAGTAGAATGAGTAGCTGATGGACTTATAAAGGTAAAAAGAAATGTCAGTTCTGTGGAATGTGTCAAAAAAGTTTATGGGGGTTGAAGGAAATATAAAAATTGTTACATGTGTGCTGACAACATAAACTTTCGGCCATCCAACTAGTAAATAAACAGAAAGCTTAGTATTCTGAGTCAAAGGAGGAGAAGCCCAGATGTTGCTCTTTGCACCGTCCTTGAATGCAGCCTCTGTACCTGCTGGCCTGGGAGCAGCGGGGTTGAGCACGATTGCCTTGTGGAATTCAGTCTTTTGGATTCAGAGGCACTGACTTCATGTTCCTCTTGGACCTGGTGACGCGCCTCATGAGGACTGACACCTGAAGAAGCCCATTGATCCCACAGGCTCTTCCACCCACCTTCTAAAGGTTAGTTGGGTCTTTCAAGTAGATGCCACGTTTTGATCCCATAGACAAACATCCAAAGGCAAATTTTATGTCTGTCTCAACTAGAAATACTTAAGTTCTTAGACTCTGGAAAAAAAATTAAGACTTCCTGATGTAGGGGGTGAGTAAAATGTAGGGAAAGCATCGTAAGCAAACTCATATTGTTGGGGGGTTCCTGCACTAAAGTGTGTGCTTGCCCACCAGTCATTGGAACTCTTTGTGTGGGCTCTTCACAAATCAGATTGTGAACCCCATGGACTGGAATCATTTTTTATGGTGCCCTTAGAGGGTGATGTCAGTTTTGTCCCCTAAGTGCCCTATAAAGTCATGGCTCATGTAACTTCAACCAGGTTGTGTCTTTAGGCCACCTTAACTGACCGGCAGTCTCTTTCCTCTTGAATTCCAAATGCTTTCACATTTGAAGATGGGATTTAACCAAACCTCCTTTAACCTCAGGTATCAAGTTTTGCTTCTGTGCAGAAAATAATTTTCGACTCAGTACCACAGGGTTAGAAAGGAACTTTGCAAATTTGATTAGCTCACACCCAAGTTGCAAATCAACCAAGCATTATAGAGGTGCATTTTGAAGCTTTCTGGAAGCTGCCTTCTGGAAGTTTCTATGTATATCTTCCACCATTGTCTTCCAGGCCCGGAGACACTCAGCCCCTTTGTGGACATTTCCAAACTTCTTGGAAGTTTCCAAAGTCAAATACCAAATAGTAGCTTTGAAGATCACATGTTGAAGGCATCAGTGTCTCCGAACTCTAGTCATTTTTCACTTCCATAACTTTTAAAATCTGTTATGATGAATGTTGGAAAACAGAGGTTATTACAGCCAGCTACTATATTTTTACAGGGCAGTTTCTTAAGCTTATTATGTTTATTATTCAGCTTTAAACACAGTGAACATACTTTCCTCCTACTATAGGTCTGAGAAGTTCATCCCAATCCAATGACAAAATGAAAATACCTACTGATGGTTAGTTTTCCCAAAAGGTCCATATATTCTTTCATCACAACATTTTGAGGAATAAAACTGTTTTTTGTAGGGAATCTCTCTTCACTAGGACACCAACTATTTAATTAAATATAGTACCTAAAATATTTTGAATGCTTGGAATTTAGTGTTAAGGTTACCAGATGAAATACAAGATTTTCAATTAAATTTGAATTTCAGATAAACAAGGAATTTTTTTCAGTGTAGTATGCTCCTTGAAGTATTTTGGAGGTTTATGTATGGTTTTCTCCATTTGTATATATTTTGTATATAATTGTGACATTGTGTGTATGTAAATTTTGCATCATAATAGTATTTCCCTTTTGTTACTTAGTCTACATAGTTATTGGGATTCTGTTTACTATTATCATGAGTTGAATACCATGCTAATTTAACGGTTCTCTACTTTGGATATTTAGAATGTCTTTCACTTATAACAGTGTCTGAAAACCTGTCTTTCTTGACCTCAAATGGGTTTAGAAAGTATGTTATGGATAGGGTTTAGCATAAACAGGGAATTTCTTTCTTCCGTGACGTCTCCCTAACTAGCTTTGTAGACTATTTTAAGCTTAGGAAGCATTTATAAAACTTAATTATCAATTATCTAGTGTGATAAGTGAACATACTTTTAAAATTCTCATTTAAAACATGAGCATGTATTTCTCAGTTACATGTCTTGATAAGTACTTATTTAATTGTCCTTAACCCAACCATCAATCCTAAATAGCCAAAAACCTCAAAGCTCTTAAAGTTAGGTGGAAAACAATTGATAATTATCCTAGGGGATATATATTTAGGGAGAGACAGAAGATTAAGAGGAAAGTAAAATATCTTGGTAGTTATGAATTTTTATGTTTGCCTTTATGGATAACTTGATATGGATGACATCGTAACTCCTGATCTATTTAGTTCAAGGTCAAACTAATTGCAGCCCTGCTGAATAGCTAAGTCAAAGTTCTGACAGACATAGAAATGGTCTGTGAGCTTCTTTGATGGTTTTGAAGCCATCTAGCCTTATCTTACTTTTGGTGATAATTTGTGATAATCTGTGAAGTTTTATTTTTTTTAATGTTTGGTATGGAACAGTATAGCCAAGCTGTTGTTGGCCACCAGCCTCCTTTTATAGCTAAGTGGTGAAGGAAATAACAACCAGTCTTGACTGACATTGGAGGAAAAACAAACAACACTTAAGTGGAATGAATATTTGCCTATTATAAACAATAAGAACGACAATGGCAAATTGTAACAGGATTTTTATTTCATACAATTATAAATATATGTATACACATAAAATACATATGTATATATATGTATAATACCTATACAGTATAAAATATATACATATATACCTATGTGTGTGTGTGTGTATGTGTGTGTGTGTGTGTATATATATATATATATATATATATATACACATACACTCACACTTTAGAATTTTGCTGAAGTATTTAATTCAGAATTTTGCTGTTTCATATATTGAAAAAAAGCTGTTGGGGAGTTCCTGTTGTGGCTTAGCGAGTTAAGAACCTAACTAGTATCCATGAGGATATGGTTTTGATCTCTGGCTTTTGCTCAGTGGGTTAAAGAATCTGGCACTTCCCTGAGCTGTAATGTAGACACCACTCAGGTCTAGCATTGCTGTGGCTGTGGTGTAGGCACAGCTCTGATTGGACCCCTAGCCTGGGAACTTCCACATGCTACACGTGTGGCCCTAAAAAGACCAAAAAAAAAGAAAAAAAAAGCTGTCGCAGTTCCCTGATACATATGAAGACAGTGGGTCTCAACTTTTGAACCAGCAGCTCAGCATCACCTCAAATTTGCTAGAAATGCAAATTCTCAGCCATGCCATGGCCCCTCAGGTCAGGACCTCTGGGGCAGACATCTGGGATTTGCCAAGTGCTCCAGCTGATTTGAGGACCATGGCACTAAGGTGAGCATGGCCACATTTTTCTTATCCCAGTTGGGAACTTTTAGGATGAGAAAAGGGCTTTTTAAAAAGAACTGAGGTGTAATTGACAGGTAAGATTAATTTTAAGTGTACAATAAAATGATTTGATATTTGTATATATTGTGAAATAAGTCTGGTTAACATCCATCACCTCCCTTACTTACACATTTTTTTTCACGTGATGAGAACTTTTAAGATCCACTCTCCTGGCACCTTTCAGACGTGCAGCACAGTGTTAACTACGATCCCCACACTGTGCATTCCAGTGTGGAAGACTTATTTATCCTATAGGTGGAAGTCTGCAGCTTTTGACCCCCTTCACCCATTTCACACGCCCTACCCTTGCCTCTGGAAACTACCCATGCGTTCTCTGTATCTGTTAGTTCCTTCTTGTTTTTGCTTTAAATTCCACATGTACATGAGCTTGTAAGGTCTTTTTCTGAGAACGATGCTTCTAAACTCATTGTTTTTTTTGTTTTTTTTGCCTTTTTGCCATTTCTAGGGCCATACCCGCGGCATGTGGAGGTTCCCAGCCTAGGGGTCTAACAGGAGCTGTAGCTGCCGGCCTTCGCCACAGCCACAGCAACGCGGGATCTGAGCCGCGTCTGCAACCTACACCACAGCTCACGGCAACGCCGGATCCTTAACCCACTGAGCAAGGCCAGGGATCGAACCTGCAACCTCACGGTTCCTAGTCGGATTCGTTAACCACTGAGCCACAACAGGAACTCCTGAACTCATTGTTGTTAGCATTGTACAGTTTAATCAGTGTAAGGACATCGAAAACGGTTACTTTAAGATGAGAGGAGATGAGGAAGGAATTTGTGGGAGGGATTCACGTAGCTGAGATGAAGTAACTGTGGACAGTGCATTTGTTCTCATACAGTCTTAGGTTCTATGACTTTGGGCACAGAAAGGTAATAGATGATTTTTTGTCTATTCAGATACTTTTTTGGAGGTAATAGTACACCAGACAGCTTTCCCTTTAAATCGACTTCATGTTTTGGAGCAGTTTTAGGGTCACAGCAGAGTTGAGCAGGAAATACAGAGATTCCCCATGTACCCCTGGCCCCACACAGGCAGCCTCCCCATGGTCAGCATCAAGCCCCAAAGCGGTCCATTCGCTGCTCTTGGTGAATTTACATGGACATCACTATCACCTGAAATCCAGGGTTTACATTAGGTCACATTTTAAGAAACTGTAAATAATATATATATATATATATATATATATATATATATATATATATATATATATATTTTAACTTAATGGATTTTATTTCAGTTATAGGTGTACATAAATCATTGCAAGTCGGTTTTATAGATTTTGTATCCCAAACCCACAGTGCATCCCCCCACCCCCCAGATTGTCTTATTTGAAAAACCAAGGTTTTCCAAAGTCTGTGAGTCTGTAAATAATATATTAATTGTTAGAATGACTCTATTGCCATGGTAAAACATGGTTTTCTAGACAAACTACATATATTTCCCCAAAGGAACTCATTTAAGTAAGTGTTTGTAAAATTGTTTAGAAAGTCAGTCTCCTGAGTCCATATAAATTTTGATGAACTCACCCTCCACAACTACAAATGTCCAATGTGTAAACATCCTGACACCAGTTAGAATATTTTTAAGCCTAAAATATGACAGATTTCAATTTGATAAGGGAAGAATCTGAAGAGTTTGGGTTGCCGTGAACCAAGCTTCAATTTATTGGTCTAACTTTATAGGCAAAAGGTTTGAGTCGTCTGTCTCTTATAGGAATTCGGTAATTTTGTCTTAATTAGTTTGAAACAGTGTTCTATTTTTGTGCCGTGTATTTAGAAGCATTAAGTTTTCTGAAATACATTTCAACCAGACGTTAAAGCTTTTCCTGTGCTCCTATGAAAATTCATTTTAATAGTGATTTTTAGAATAAAGTTATTTATTCCCAGTTTAACTTAGTTTTTTCAACATCAATAGGCCATTTAGCCTTTTTTTTTTCTGATGGAATTTATGAAGAATAGTTAAATGCTTTAATCAGAAACTGAGCCTTCATTCAACACATGAAGTCATAACTTGATAGCATTTCATACTGTGTGGGTGGGTTACTGCAGATTTACTAAAATGCCTTTTTCTTTCCAGAGTGTTGCTACAGTTATTTTCAATTCCAGATTACCCCCAGCAGAACAAAATATTTCTGTCTTGATGTGCGTTTTTCCCCAGCAGCCTCTCCTTTCCATAATGTTTCGTATACAGTGGCCACCTGCAGTATCTCCTTTTTGATTTCCAGCTGTTCTTGTGTATCATGTTGAAAACGTGCTCCTGGGGGGGCTCTGCTGCATCCTTTCAGGAGGAAGGCACAGTGCTAAACAGACAATACAAAGATGAGACAGGGCAAGGTAAGCTCAGTGTGCACTGTAGTGGAAGGTCGATGGCAGCATCTGGTGTCCGTGTTGGGCAGGGCGAGCAGCCCTGGGGCGTAGGGTCCTGCTTTCTTTGGCATCTGGGCAGGGCTTGGAGTAGAACTAGGGACAGGCTCGGGTGACCTTTGTCCTGGAGCTGACTCCATGATTGCTTTGTTTTCTGCATCAATTGCCTGGGCCCATTTTGTTCCTTTTGAGGCACCGGATTGTGATTCCTTCCTGAGCCAAAGACAGCGATTCTCAGGCTGGCAACAGAAGGGTGAAGGGCTCTGGGGTGACGGGGTAGAGGGGGGCTGCTGGACATACTCCAGAGGGGAGGGGAAGGTGACAGCTGGCCAGAGATGTCCTTGCTTTGGGATCTGAGTGTGAGCTGCACAGAGGAGGTCATTTAGGGGCAGGTGGCTTTCTTAGAGAGGCTGAGCTGTTTTTCTGGGTTTCTCTCGAGGGCTGTGGCCTTGGACTTGAGTGTGGGTGGCGAAGATGATTCCTCTTATGATCTCACGTTCTCGGGTTGCCTTAGGAAACTTTGGGTATCTCTTGGTGCTGGAGCTAGTAGTTCAGCCTCTTGGTAATTGTGAAGGGTCCTGGAGTAACACAACTGGGGTCAGAGGCAAAGAAGCTTGAAAAGTAGTTTGAGAGGAAGTCTGGGGACTCGAGTGCAGGGGGAGGGGTCTGGGCTTCATGTAGGGGGGCGAGGACCATCACATCAGGGATAGACTTTCCTCCAAACTCAACATCTTTGGGTGGTATTTGAGGGCTGTATAATGCAACCAGATGGGTGTAGTGACTTATTCAAAGAGGCATGTACTTTTTGAAGATTCTCAACCTGGAATGGCTTCTGGTCACTTAGGACACCCATCCGTTAATGTAGCTGACTCCATTGTACGTCCAGTTGTAACAGACTTGGCTTTGCTGGAGCTGTTGACACCATGTGACTATTTCATAAAAGTCCTGATAAATATTGAAAAGGGACAGCTCTAAGACTCTGTGTCTGAGATGGTTATGTGGTCTGGAAGGAAGGCAGGACACAGACTGGCCTCCTGGGCATCTGCTCTGTCCATTTCTGGCCCTGGGAGCAGGTCAGATTGAGGGATGGTTCCCCCCACCCTGTCCCCAACAGTGTCATAACCTGTATGTTAACATTTGAGTAGTCGCTTTAGTGAAATGCAAGACCCACTTCAGATTTAGGTAAAGAGACGCTTTGCCTGTCGCAGTGGGGAGGATGCTCTGAACTTGAGACCTGCCAGTGTGTCAGAGGTCAGGGAGAAAGGGCTTTGACTTCTTGGGGGGTTGAAGGTGAACAAGTAACGGGGTGCAGGGGCATGGTGGGCCAGCCCATCATTTTCCGAGGTCAGCTGGTCCCTGGAGCCCCTGGGAGTCTGTTCTGCTCCCGGGTGTCAGGCCTAGGGCCTCGTGGGGAGGATCTGACTTCACTTTGGTCAAGTCACGTCAGTGGGTATTTTGTCCTGATTGGTCAGTGGGGACAATCATTTGGCTAATAGTTTATGAGACCAAGATGGGAAGGCAGAGGGCCCATGTCTGGCCTTGCCTGGCCTTGTCCGAGGTCAATAATGGGGCACCTTGCATAATGGAGGAGGGGGCTTCTTTGTGGTGAGCTGTTTCCCTGGGGCAGAAAAGGCGGAGAGTTCTTCCTTTTATTTTGATAATACAGCTATTTTAATGACATCACTCTTTTAAAAAATAGAAGTATAGTTGATTACACAGTTGTGTTAGTTTCAGGTATACAGCAAAGTGAGTCATACATATTTTATATATATATAAAACTGACTAGAATTTTCATATTCTTTTCTGTTGCAAGTTATTACAAAATATTGTTTATAGGTCTCTGGGTAGTAGGTCCCTATATAGTAGGTCCTTGTTATTTATCTGTTTTATATATAGTAGTCTGTGTTAATCCCAAATTCTTAATTTATTCCTCCACTTCTTCCCCTTCGGTAATCATACATTTGTTTTCTAGGTCTATGGGTCTATTTCTGTTTTGTATATAAATTCATTTGTTGGTTTGTTTTTTTGATTCCACATATAATGATATATGATATTTGTCTTTGTCTGGCATACTTCACTTAGTAAATTTTAATAACATTACTCTGACAGCTATATGTACGTGTGTTTAATGGTAACTTTCAACCTTGGTGCCATAACAATTGAGTAGTGAACCGTCCTGCCAGAAGGGGAGCAAAGCTGTTAACAGCAAACAGATCCTACTATCAGAGAGGTGGTCTTACACCGAGTTGGGAAAAAGGTCTAAACATTTAAATCTTCCATTGCATACCTGCGGATTGGTTTAGATTTAACGGCATAGAAAGATTTCTTGCACACAAATACTTTATTGTGCATAGATGTACCATGTCTGCTGCCAGGCCCTCAATCAGAGTGTGACCAGGCTCACTGCAGGCTCGCAGTGCCCTCTGGGTGGGGGAGGGGTCCTCCAGGAGCACAGGGCACAGGGGTTGGAAGGTGAACACCTGGGAGAGCAGCCAGGGTGCATTTCCGGGGTGCCCTGAATCAGCCACTTCCTCCAGCAGCTAGCTCCTGGTGCCCGCACTGGGCTGGGTGCTGGGCTGGGAGCCGGAATGAGTAAAGGCAGCATGGCCTTTACGTCCAGGTCTGACCCTAAGGATCCGATTGGCTCTGGGCAAACCCTGGGGCTAGAAGTTCAGGGGAGCTAGAGGCTGCGTTGCGGGGGACCCCAAGCCTCAGGTCATGAATCCTGGGGAGCCTCCTGGTCCCTGTCCTCTGCGGGGACCCTTTCTTCCTGGATGTGCTCTGGCTGCAGAAGGAGGGGTCGCATTTCCATCCAAACCCTGTGGCTTTGTTCATTTTCACAGCTAGGATACCGTGTGCCCACAGTATAATTTCCAGATGGTTATGTAGGTTTTTCTTTTGTACCTGATTTGGAAAATGTAGACCCAAGGACCAAACGTGCAGCCCAGGTTCACAAACCCAGTAAAACTCTGATAATAGGAGATGCTCACTGGTCTTAGTGGCCACAGCATGGCCCCTGTGGGGACATTAACTCCCGGCGGACGCCTGGGGTGTGGTTTGGACCTTGAATCTCGGTGGCACCACGAAAATAGAAGATGGCTTTGGAGAGTGTGTGTTAGTCATGACACTTCGAGTCTGAGGTTGTGCAGGCCTCTTTGAGCTTCTGCCCTCAGTGGAGACGTACCTTTACCTGGACGAATGGTTGAGCAGTTCTCTAACCAACCAAAGCAGTGGTTTCAAACAACTGTATTAATTGATGTTAAATCCAAACGGTCACCCTGATACTAAAACCCCTGAAATCCTATTTATTCAGTTTAAAGTCACCTTTTTCTTCATAAATATCCGTATGTCTGATCCTGTACATACTAAATACCTGGAAAGCAAATTATACATATACACATAGATGTGAATATCTGGGTGTTGGTAGGAATTTATCATAATCCCAGAAATCCTGTCTTTAAAGTTAAATTAACTCGTAGTCTGTTTTAGCCCTTTCAAGTGTGAAAGGGTCTCTATTAACGTAACAGTGTCGGGAGCATGACTGAGCCTGGGCATCTCACAGCAGTGACAAGCCCCACTTCCCACCCAGGCCCGTGGAGGATCCACGGGTCTCTGGAAGCCACCAGCCTAACTTCAGATACACATTTTTTTTTGCGATCCTGACTTTTATCTTAAAAGATACTCCCTTTTATTCTACTTTGTAATTTATAGTTGTGTTGATACAAAAATAATGTCCTAAGTCACCTCTCATGAAGAACTCCTGAACAGGAAGCCCCAGGGATACTGACCTTGTTACCCTGTGGCTTTTTGGTGCACACAGGTGCCTGGGTCAAGGTCAAGCAGGGCTCCGATGTTCTCTGAGAACCAGGAGAGAGGAAGGTGGGGGGAGAGACGAACAGGATTAGGACTGTCCGTTCAAGTGCCATGGGTACTGGCAGGGAGTGGAGCGTGTCCAGATATGGAGGGTGCTGGCCACGGAGGGCATGTGCTTCTCCAGAAGGGTGGGCTGCTGGATGTGGCCCTCGCCAGGTGGCACGTGGCCCTGGTTCTGCCAGACCGGATACTTTTTTTTTAAATTGAAAAACGAGTTTTTTTTTTTTTTTTAAATAAGAAATCTTATGTCAGTCCAAGATGTGGTCAGGAGCACGGAGGCCACTTCATCTGGTTAAGCAGTGCGATCACAGGTTCTTGCACTTGGAAGAGTTGGCCGGTGTCGGGGGTGGGGGCTTCTCTTGGTCCCCACGCTTCTCTGGGTCGGGAACCAGGATGCAGCTGCATCCTGAGCAGACCTCTGAGCCCCTCTCGGGAGCAGCCCTGCCCCTCCAGGAGCCTGAGGAACTGGCTTTTGGGCAGTTCCCCGGGGCTGAGTGTCAGGCCTGAGTGCCTGCCCTCTGACCTGTCTGCCCACGTGTCTGTCTGCAGTGGCTCCAGAAGCATTTTAGCTTCCTCTCCCTCCACCTCTCATGATGGCTAGACTCCACGCAGAGCCACATGGAGGACAGGACCCTAGCTGGATCGGTCCTGGCCGCCCCTCGGGGGAGCAGCCGTGCAGGATGGAGGTCCAGCCCACGCCTGGACTTTGTGTTTTTGAAAATAATCCAAATATAAAATGCTGTGCTGACCACCGCCGTGTCATCCAAGGGAAACTCATGTGTGGTCAGAGCAGCCTTTGGTCCTGGAGGGAGGGCCGACGGGAGCTCAAGGCCCAGGCTTGGGTGGGGGGTGGCAGGCAGGCTCAGGGATGGTGAGTCTGGCCCAGAGGGACGCTCAGTCTAAATGTGTTGCTGGTTGTTGTCCTGCAGAATTTTGCTTCTCTTTTCTCACACAGTTTTCAGGCAGTTATGGAGCTCTTCAGTTCTACTTCAAGAGGCGCTGGCATTTGATGAGGTAGCCCCGACTCAGGCTGCCACAGGCCACCCGAGGTTGTCGTGCTGCTCGATGGCTGCCTTGAGTTCTATGGGATCACGTGGTCAGATGTGTGTGCACTGTGTGCACAGTCAGGCCTGTTTTGTGAAAACCCCATGCCTGATGCTTCCTTGCTTCTAGGAAGAGAATGAGAGTAATGGTGGGTGGCCAAGGTGTGGAATTGTGTTGTCCTGCAGGTGTTAAGAGTTAGAACAACTTGTCACGTATCCCTGGAGGCATTTTACAAACGGGGCATCTTTTTTTTTTCTTTTTTTTAGGGGCCGCATTCGTGGCATATGGAGGTTCCCAGGCTAGGGGTCGAATCAGAGCTACAGCTGCCAGCCTACGCACAGCCACAGCAATGCGGGATCTGAGCTGTGTCTGTGACCTACACCACAGCTCACGGCAACGCCGGATTGTTAACCCATGAGCAAGGCCAGGGATTGAACCCGCAACTTCATAGTTCCTAATTGGATTCGTTAACTGCTGCGCCACGATGGGAACTCCAAACAGGCATCTTCTGATTCATTTAGAATAGCTTAGTTTCTGCCTAGTCCACTGGCTGGAGGAAGAACTGATCTTCGAGTTTCCTTCTCCCCCAGTGCTGATTTTGGTTTGCAATGTTTGGGCTCAGAGCTATAGTTTTTGGTTTTCAGATCTGGAAACAAAACAAAATCTTGATTAAAGGAAGTGGGGGCTTGGAGTTCCTGCTGTGGCACAATGGGATCCGTGGCGTCTCTTCAGTGCCAGGACATAGGTTCCATCCCTGGCCCCGTAGGTCTCAACTGTGGCTCGAATCTGATCCCTGACCTGGGAACTCCATATGCCGTAGGGTGGCCGAAAAAGAAAATAAAGCAAAACAAAACAAAAAACCCAGAAAAAAAGTGGGCAGTCTATTGACATTCCTCAATCCTGACAAAGCAGGTCCAAATCTCACTCCTTTTGCTCGCTCCCTGGCTTTTCTGTGCTAGTGTCACTCTTAGTAAAGCTCACCTTGTCGGATGATGCAGGTGGCAGTTGCACACTAATAGACTTAGAGCTGGCGATCCGATTCCCGTGAAAGGACTATCCGGGCTCTCATCAGGTAAGGTGCAGCCTCGGGAAAGGCAGCCAGCCAGCCACAGAGAAGATGGTGCGCATTGCCTCTGGACATCTGAAGGCTCCATGACCAGATGGAGTGTAGCGTTTCAGAGACACATCTGTGTGACAGAATCAGGACCAGGTGATTGGAGAAGAGCCAAAGAATTTTGCTTTACTGAAACGAGGAACTTAGCCTTTGGAGCTCTTCCGAGACGGAATGTTACCTTGGGAAATCCGAAGTTTCCTCTTCCTGGGGAAGTCTGGTGTGCGGAGGGGGGTTCAGGAGTTGGTGGGAAGTTAAACCAGGGACCTTTTAGGGACTCTTCCATCCTGAGAGCTCTGTCTCGTATCCATGGTGGTAGATTCATCCTGAAGCTGCATGAGGACCTGTCCAGTCCTTTGAAAGTTGCAAGGATGCTTTCTGGTTGCTGTGAGGTCTGCTTCCTGTGACTTTGGCTGGTACCCACCCATGCATTCATCTGCCCGTATTCCCAGCTTTTCTTCCCAGAGTTACTCTGATAACAGGGGAGAGGATGGGGACCTGGCATTTTCAGTGTGAAAAGTAGATTGGATCCAGAGCAGTAATATGATCCCTTCTAAGGCAGAAACCCAGCATGAGTGCTTGACTTAGATTTTTCTTTTCAGTATCCAGAAGTATTATAGGTCACTGAGCTCAGAAAATGGCTATTTGGGAAAAAAGCATCCTCTCTCTAGGTATTGTAGGAGCTCAAAACACCTGGCAGGTCCTGGAGGTTACCTGTTCAGGTGTGTGTATTGTAGGTGAGGACACAGGCTCAGAGGTGGGGGTTCCAGTCAGACTGGACATTCAGCCACCTAACAGCTATTACTGTTATAACCCCTGCCTGGTCTGTAAGAAACCACTCCGAGATGTTAGATCTGGGCCTCGCTTGTGAAGGACCACAACAATGACCTCTTTTCACTACTCTCTTTCATGAATCTTAGTTACATTTATAGTCCAGTGGGGATGTTCTAGATGCCTGCAGAGTGGTGAGGTCATCGTGCCTGTAACTGAACCCAGCCCCCCTCACAAGCCCACGGGGAATCCTCCTCGTTCCAAGTCCCAGTGGTTTAGCTCAGACCTAACTTTAGACAAAGAGAAGAAAGTTCTGGAATATTTGTGTGATTGCAGTTGGCATCAGGGGAGTTGGAATACGGATTTCAATACAGCCAGTTTCTCCTTCTGCTTGCTGTGAACTCCATTATCTCAGATCTGCGCCCTCACCGTGGACCCAGCATCAGGGCGCTGCACTTCCCAGTTTTGTCCCTGGAGAAGGTGTGAACCTATTTTCTAGCAATAATTAAAAATCAAGGAAGGACTCCCACTGGTTTTCTGTGGGTCCTAGAAGGTTGGACTGGAGTGTGAGGCCCTCTGCCATGTGAGTGTCTGCACAGAGGAAAAGGACGAACACAACTGACCTGAACTATTTTAGGAGGTTCTTTATGGGGATACAAACCCTGAACATGATCATCTCTTTCTCTCTCTGTTTTTCTTTCTTTTTTTTTTTTTTGCCAGATTGACAGGTGAAAACTAAAATTTTATGGGGACAGTACCATATTTTCTTCATTAAAAATTTCAACAACACTGTAATGTATTTTTTAAAATTACTGGCAGCTTTTTTTTCTTACTGGTACATAAAATTGATGTTGTGCTTTGTAACTGATGTAGTATGAATGGCACACAAAAGAGGAGATTTGCTGAAACAACTGGCAGCTTTTTTTTCTTACTGGTACATAAAATTGATGTGCTTTATAACTGATGTAGTATGAATGGCACACAAAAGAGGGGGTTTGCTGAAATAGACACTTTGACATTTCCCTTCAACTTTTTTTTTGCTAAAAAAAGGCTATATAATATTTTAATAAATTAGCAAACTTGGGTAGGAAAATATGAAAAAGAATTTTTTTTTGCATCACAGAAATCTCAATTAAAATTAATTACTTGCAAATCAAAACCAAGAATCCAGTAAAAAATTCTTAGTTAAAAATACTTGCAAATTAATTTAAAATAGCCATGTATCTTTACCAGATGAGTTTGATCCTAAAAATGAGTGGATGATTTCGTATCAGGGAATCTGTCAGTGCAATTAATTACATAATCTTAAAGGATAGCGTACCTAGAATGTTGACATTCAGAAGACATAACACCAGACTCTTGTGACTGGCACATTAATTTCAATTATAACTGTGAAAGGAATCCAGTAGAATAAGATCACAAAGAAAATACAGTGAACCACATTTTACTGAATGATATGTACACATATTTATCTATGTCCATAAAATAATAAAAAATACAGTATAATGAGGAAAGGGGTACTTAATTAACACTTTTCAATTACATGAATACATTTTTGAAATAAAAATATAAAGAAAAATATTGACAAATAGCAACATCTTGGCCAAATACCTAAGAAATAACATTAGAGTTTCTGTTTTCAAGGCTTCTGCAATTTGTCACTTTGTTCACAGTAATCTTCGTATATTATTTTTATAATTTATAATTTACAATTACATTGTAATTATTTTCAGTAGCATAATAGTCTTTTTCATCAATCTGTCTTTGTTCTTCCTTGAGTCAAAGAATAGTTTTTGTAAATTATAATTTTGAGAGGTTATAGTTTTTTTATTTTTAATTACTTAATGAATTTTATTATATTTATAGATGTACAAAAATCATCACAACCAAATTTTATAGCGTTTCCATCCCAAACCCTCAGTGCATCCCCCCGTCCCCGAACTTGTCTCATTCGGAAACCATAAGTTTTCCAAAGTCTGTGAGTCAGTATGTGTTCTGCAAAGAAGTTCATTGTGTCCTTTTTTTAGACTCCACATGTATGTGATAGCATTTGATGTTGGTGTCTCACTGACTGACTTCACTTAGCATGATAATTTCTAGGTCCATCCACATTGCTGCAAATGCCGTTATTTCTTCCCTTTTAATGGCTGAGTAATATTCCACTGTGTATATGTACCACATCTTCTTTATCTACTCTTCTGTTGATGGGCATTTAGGTTGTTTCCATGTCTCAGCTATTGCATAGAGTGCTGCAATGAACATTAGTGTACATGTGTCTTTTCAAGTCATGGTTTTCTCTGGGTAGATGCCCAGGAGTGGGGTTGCTGGATCAAATGGTAATCCTATTTTTAGTTTTCTAAGGAATCTCGATACTGTTTTCCACAGTGGTTGCACCAATTTGCATTCCCAACAACTGTGTAATAGGGTTCCCTCTTCTCCACACCCTCTCCAGCACTTACTGTTTGTAGACTTTTTGATGATGGCCATTCTGGCCAGTGTAAGGTGGTACCTCATAGTGGTTTTGATTTGCATTTCTCTAATAAGGAGTGATGTTGAGCATCTTTTCATGTGTTTTTTGGCCATCTGTATGTCTCTGGAGAATTGTCTGTTTAGATCTTCTGCCCATTGTTTGATGGGATTGTTTGTTTTTTTGGTATTGAGCTGTAGGAGGTGTTTGTAAATTTTGGAGATTAATCCCTTGTCAGTTGATTCATTTGCAAATATTTTCTCCCATTCTATGGACATTTCCCTTCAACTTTACGGAACGTTTGAACTCTGAGAGGGGTCCAGGGCCAGCAAACGCTGTGTTGGGTCTGGGGCAGGGGGTGGGGTGGGAGGGGGGCATGCAGGTGTTCCCAGAGTTTCTGGATCTACGCAGCCCAGCCCTGGGCCCTAGAGAGGATTTAGATGTCTCAAGGGATGTTCCTGAGGATTAGGAAAAATTAACGTGGGACTTGGGTTGCCTCTGTCCAGAGGAACCTGTTGCCCTGAAACAAATAGAAGCCATGTAGTCTCCAGCAAAAGATAGCTTTGTTTGGGATCAGCAGAGAAATGCAATTCCAGGTCTGCAACCCTGGAGAGCCATGTGCAAGCCCCACATAGTAAGGAAGGAGATGCTTCTATAGAGGGGAAGATGAAGGTGGGGGTGGGCAGAAGTCAGCAGTCCATGACTTTTCATTGGCCGAGTCCCTCCAGGAGAGGGAAGGGGTCTTTCTTCTTCCTCTGGGCTCTGCTGTAGTCACAGGGCTTGAGAGTTGCCCTTTCTGGTCTTCCGGCTCTATTGAATTGGAATTTTTGTTTATTAATTTTTTACAAACCCAAACTGGGCTTGTTTGGGATGAACCTAACCTAGGATGGGGACTCCATTTAGCCTTGGGGAAGCTGAACTAAACCCAGACCCTGTGGGGCTCCTGGATCCCAGAGGATGCCAGGATTTTTACGTATGCTCTAAAACTGCATGTCTAGCCAGATGAGCATCCTGTCCCAAGTGCACTCTTGAGCTTCCTGTGGCCACTGGAGGTTAAGTAGGTCCTCTGTACCTGTCTTTGTATGACCCCAGGGTTCTAAGGGACTTGTTGGAGAATTACAAAAGTGAGGGTGTGGTGAGACTCAAAGAGGATGTCATGATATGGCAAGAAGCACCTTTTGACATTGAGCAAGTTGTATTCTCAGTGGGCAGGGACAGCCTTAGAAGGCTCTTGGCCTTGGCATTTAGGATGGAAGCAGCTAAGTTTCAGCCAGCTAGGTCATCTAAATCATCACTTTAGTTTCAATGACATTTGACTCTGTTCCATGAAGGTTTTCGTGATAATTAATTCCATTGCTTTCTAAAAAGCATTCAAATGGAAGGAAAAATCAAATGGAGCAATCATTTGAAACATCCCTTGCTTTAGCAAGATAATCAAATGATTGTGGATTTAGGGCAAGGGGGTGTACTCAATTAAAAACCTCATTCTTTTTGAATAATTATGGAAACTCTCTTCCGAATCCAAACCTTTAAATCATCCCTGCTGAGAAGGATGCCATTTCCTGTTTGGGTCAGTGAGGGAAAATAGCCAAGATACTGATGCTTGAACCTCCCATGTTATCCATGTTTATTGAAAGCTTGATAGTAATCCATTAAAAATACCTTTCATTTTCTTAATGTAAAACAATAATGAAAAGGTTTTTATGATGAAAAACTTCATAAACAGGGTATAAAGGCAAATCATATATGAGAAGGAAATGTTTAAGGTTTATGCTCCATGGTGTGTAAGAGGATATAGTAATTTGGCTGCAATAAAAGAGAACTAGCCTATGAAGAAAATGGAAAATGTTATTTATTAACAACTTATAAAAGACGTCCACATTGTCAATGTCATACAAAAATAAAATTAACCTCACTAATAATAAAAATGTAAGTTAAAGTGATAACAGGATCCCGTGCCTTACCTGTCGAGAAATAAATGGACTGATTTGGAATTGCTGAGGGTGCATTTAACAAGGAACTCCTAGATGGAGCATATGCTTTTCAACTATTTTTGGAGGAAAGTGTGGTATTAACCACAGAAATTTAAAATATACCCATTTTCTCTTCTAAAAGGGTTCTAACTGCAAAAACACTGGCAATTTATGAGCAGGCGTGTGTGTAAGATTGTTTGAGCCAAGGGCTGAATCCCACGTTTTATGCGGTGCGATTATGGTAACTATGGCAACGATGCAGTCTTCTGAAAAAGGAGCCCAACACACATGTATGTGCTCATGTGTGTGCGGACATAAACACTTGAAAAGACAGTTTATAGAACATTGTCGGCAGTATGTTCGTACTTCTGTGAAAAAGAGACTGATTGGAAGAAAGCTCAGTAAAAGTTAACAGTGCGTACTTGCAAGGAATGGAATTCAAAGTAGAGGTGGTGAACTTTCTTTTTATTTTACATACTTTTTAATGTTGGAAAATTTTATAAAGAGCATTTATTACTTTGTAAGAAAAAATTAGAAAATTGGGAAATAAAGAAACATAAGAAGAGAAAAAGGTCACTCAAATTTCATCACCTACATGTAATCATTAATAACATTTTGGATTATACTTTCATAGGTGTATTTCCATATATATGTACGTGTATCTTGTTTTCCAGTTTCCCCATAAATCAGTATATTTAGAAAATCACGTTTAATTGTTTTGTAATATCCCATTCTAGGGACTATCATGATTAATTTCATTAGTCCACACTATTAGATATTAACTTTTTTCTACTTTTTCAGTATTACAAATAACACCGAGATTACCATTCTGATGTAGGAAGTTCTGCCTGCATTTCTCTCTCTCTTTCTTCTTTCTTTCTTTCTTTCTTTCATCTTTCTTTTTCTTTTGTTTTTTTGTCTTTTCAGGGCCACACCCGAGGCATGTGGAAATTCCCAGGCTAGGGGTCGAATCAGAACTATAGCAACCAGCCTACACAATAGCTCACCGCAATGGCAGATCCTTAATTAACCCACTGAGCGAGGCCAGGGAACGAACCTTCGTCCTCATGGATGCTAGTCAGATTCATTTCTGCTGAGCCACGACGGGAACTCCTCTGCCTGCATTTCCGATTATTTTCTGAAAATACATTCCTAGAAGTTTACTGGATTAAACTACGTGAACATTTACTTACTTACTAATTCCCTTTTAATAATAGAATTAGTGTATTTTACTTTTATTTTTTTAATTTATTTATTTATTTTTGTCTTTTTGCCTTTTCTAGGGCTGCACCCATGGCATATGGAGGTTCCCAGGCTAGGGGTCCAATTGGAGTTGTAGCAGCCAGCCTACACTACAGCCATAGCAATGCCAGATCCGAACCGCGTCTGCAACCTATACCACAGCTCACAGCAACGCCGGATCCTTAACCCACTGAGCGAGGCCAGGGATCGAACCCACAACCTCATGGTTGCTAGTCAGATTCATTAACCACTGAGCCACGACGGAAACTCCCGGTGTATTTTACTTTTAAAAATCATAGAGCACAAGAGTAGGAGGTGAAACATGAAAGGCTCACATGGTTCCTTTGTCACCAACATGGAGCATTTTAAATAAGGACCAAGCGTGGAGATGCACAGGTGTCTTCAGGAAACAGCCAAGTTGGCAGACTTTCTGCCTGAGGGATATTCAACCACCATAAAACAAGATTCCCAAACATCTAATAACAAAGTCCTCTAAGTGGTAAACAGGTGGTCACACTGCCAGAATAGGGTTAAGGTATTTATGGTAAAGCGACTGATGTGGACTTGGGATGAAACTAAGACTCAGAGCAGAGGAGGTCAGGTGAAGGGGGCAGATTTGGTGGGGGATAGACTGTCTTCCTCTTAAGTACCCTCTGCTCCCCTCAGGGTGTGGACCCCATACCTCCCCCGCCCGCCTGGCCTGTGTGCTCTTGTCAGACGCTCCCTAGCTTGGCGCCTACTCAGTTCTGAATTCTGGACCTGATCCCTCGCACCTTTTCGGTGAGGGCTGGACAGTGAATGTTCCAGACCATGTTGCAACCACTCCGTCCTGCACGGAAGCAGCTGTGGACCACATCTCAAAGGCTGAGCGTGGACGTGCTGCCTCAGAGTTTATTTTGGGATGCTGAGATTTGACTTGTATGTAATTGTCACGTCTAATGAAAATTTTTTTCTGACTTTTCCCCAGTGCCATTGTCAGCTCACAGGGCAGGGCTGGCGCAGGGTGTGTAGTTGGCTGACACCTCTTTGCAGGAAGCAGAGCTGCCTCGTGCACAGAAGTGTCCTGCCCTGGGGACAGTCCTGACTCATTAGCTCTTTTCGTCTGACAGCGTCCTGGAGGGAGACCCTTGCTGACTTGAATGTTAAATCTTTCTTAGATGAAGCAAGTGGAAATCTCCTGGGGTGGGACCGAGGGTGGGGCAGAGGCAGGTTCCAGGTTCAGCTGGCCGAGGGCAGCAGGCAGCGGGCAGAATGTCTGCTTCAGTGTCAGATGGCTCTTGCTGGCCCTGCCTCTCTCCTCATGTCTTCTTTCCCCAGTTTCAGACACACGTTGTTTGAGTGGCAGGAGGTGGGGCTTGGGGATAAGGGCCAGGAAAGAAGCATCAGTTTGAGAAGGTACATTTTAAAGGCGGTTCTCTTCTGGTTTCCCCTCTGAAATCCTTCCTGCAGAGAACTGGGAATGGCCACGTGGACAGCTTCATAAAGCTTTTCATTTTATCGATGAGGAGCTGGAAGCCTAGGGGCAGCGAGGTGTGTGTCTGATGGCAGAAGCAGGTCTGGAGCTCAGAAATCAGGCCCTTGGATTCCCGCTCTGGGCCTCCACCCCCCTGGGCAGGGTTCAGCTTTAAAAACCAAGCAAATATCAAAGAAGCCGGTGAGGTGGGATTTGGTTGCAGCACCTGGCGCCTGGAGCCAGGCTTTGTTTGCTGGACAAAGGGCCTCGTGGCCCCTCTCCATGGTGGCACCTTCATGCCATGTGCGCCTGGGGGAGCTCTCAGCTGCTGAGGGCGTCTCAGACCTGTGGCTGCCCAGATACCCTGGGGGTAGAGCAAGGGACTGAGTTGGCTGGCTTCAAGGATGTGAACCATCTCAAGAAAAGTCAGCTTCTTTCTGGCCCTTCATCTTTGGACCGGATGGCGCTGCTGGGTCAAAGCTCCCTTGCCCTACGTTCTTTATTCAGCTCGAAAACAAGAAAGGCTTTCAGTGTCGGATTTGGAAGGACTGACATTCCTCCCTCATGGCATCCGAATTGAATTTATGGTCCCCACTCTGGCTAACTACAAATAAACCGAGGGCCTGACCGAACAGCTGGGCCAGAGTGTTATTTTTGGAAGTCAGGGGGACCAGTGAAAGGAAAAGGAGGCCAATTCATCCTATCTCTGCCCTAATCTGCTGCAGGGGATTTCAGGGCTGTTTAGAGCAAATCTTCCAAACTGGCTGGCGTCCTGATTTGGGATCCAGGGATCCTGTGAGAGGGGTTCAAATCGAGGTTATTAGCATTTATTAACCACAAAACGGAATGTGCCTCTTTCTTTCCCACTCCCGTTTGATTCTTGCTCGGTGTGAATAAAATAATCCCACCAGTGTTATATGAGTCTCCTCTGTTTTCCCTATTGCTCAGAAATGTCTTTGAGTCCATATTGAGTTTATTTTTAAAACAAAGATGTGAGCTGGAGTAAACGGGCTGGGGGGTGGGGTTTCTGCGTGGACCTGACCTGGGGTCTGATTTCTGCCTTAGCTCTGACCTGGGCAAGGGACTTGGCTTTGCTGGGTGTCATTTTCCTCACTTTTGAAGTGAAGCCACATAGTTCAAACAGCAGCGGTTCCCAAGCACAGAGCCAGGCGTTGTTGGGGTAAGTAGCCTGAGTCTCCAGCCTGGCAAGGAAGGAGGATGCTGACCTTCTCTCATTGGTCCCCAAGAGAAAAAGGAAGCAGGCCGGTGTCTACACTCCCGGGCTGGTTAGGTTCATGCTTCTATTTCTGACCCACATGTGGAAGTGGAGTGTGGCCATCCTTCACGGAGTCTCTGCCCAACCCCATTTCAGCGTGACCGCAGACACGCCGGGATCTCTCTCCCATCCATAGCGCAACCAGCATCTCCTTGGCTTGAACCCGAAGCCCCTTAAACCCGGAGGGCTGAGCCAGGGCAGGGGGCAGGGGCCAGAGTGTCGCCCCTCCGCCCCCAGCGCGAGGTCCACCCTGGAAGGCCTTGGACCCCCATCTGGCGGGAGGCTCTTGGGCTTCTAGGAAGAGCGGATGGGGGCTCTGGAGACGACTTCCAGTCAGGCCTTCGCTGTGGTGCTTCCCCTGACATTAAGTGCTTCTAAATTTGCAGACTAATGTTTAAAAAGAAGCAACGTGTTTATGAGAACTGGACAGTGATCCCAGGCAATGTTTAAAGATATTCCCTAATTTATATAGAATGATGGGCTCTTCGTCCCGCCCCAGTTCTTCTTTCCTGTTTAGAATTTGTACTAGGAAATTGGGAAGGAATGTCTTCGCTTTATTAAGAGAAGCAGAAGCGCGGCCAACCTTAGGAAAGATCAGGGTGCTGCCTGTTTCCAGACGGTGACAGGCAGGGTTCGAGTACCTGCGGAGGTGAATTGATTTGGGAGAGTTGTCGGGATGGTGTTTTTAGCTCCTGGCCTCTGCCGTGCTCTCCAGAGAGCCGTCTCTTGGGACCCTGACTGTGAAGCACGGACTCATGCATCCCAGGTTTTCTCTTCTCTGAACTGGTGGCGGGACATGTCGTCTTTGGGGGCCTGTTGAAGTGGAGGATGGGCTTCCAGTGTGGAGTCTGAGCTATGACCCTGAGCAGGGGGACCTGCTTTGTGCTCCTGACAGAGGGCCAGTGTCCAGTTCCTAATGCCCATCCCGAGAGCCGAGGCGAAGACTGGCCATGAGTGAGTCTTAATCCTGGGGAACGTCTCGAGTGCTAGGAGGAGGTTTCCAATAACAGCAGCATCAGGGATCAGAACAGACCGTTTTGTAGTGCTCATCACGCGCTGGCCCCTTCTGGGCAGGCTCCCGTCCTATTCAGCCTCCCCTGTCACCCTGGAACCGGTGCCCTTCTTATCTCTGTGCCATGAATGAGGTCGCAGAGCCAGGATGGTTCTCACCAGATGAGCTGTTAGATCATTTTTGCCTTGGAATGCTTTTTCAGTGTCAACATCCCTATTCCTGCCAGGGCTCGGAACCTGCCATTCTTGTAATTTTGCTCCACGACACCTGCCAATTAATTAGGGGCTGTATCTCGTTTAATTTTAAGCAGAGGGGTGACATCGCACAAGTTCTAGCACAGGGTCCCTGGAACTGCAGGCCCGTGGATTCCTCAGCAAGCCCACCTTCCCCCCTCTGCAAATGAGCGGGCTGCTGTGCAGAGGCTGGTGCCTTTTGTGCAGACTCTCAGGGGAAGCGGAACATGGTTGTGAAACTCTGATTGGAGAGATAAAATGGTTGTGCATCTATTTTTGCCCTGTATTTACACTTTAAGCCTATTGGGCACTTTGCCTGGAAGTAATTGACTTCCTTTGCCTCTCCCTGTCCCCCAGCCCCCCCCAGTCCTTCAGGTCCAAAATAGGTTTCCGTCACATTGGGTCAGTCTAGCCCATGGACATAGTAAAGCCGTTAGACATGTGGATTTGGTGCGTGTGCCTGGAGGGGTCTCCTAGTCACTCCCATTTCCAAGCTTAAAGCCAAATAGAAATGCTTAACTTTCTTTTTTCTTTTTTTTTTCCCCACTGGCAGTCTGTGCTTCTCTCCCCTGCACCTCTTTGTTTCCTGGCCGTTTCATCCATAGACCACATTTGGCAGCCAGCTTATCAGAGGTCAGAGGGGACTTCTGTAGTCTGTTCCAGGAAAAGGACCCTGTGACAGATGCTCCTTAATGGAGAATCAATAGGAGAGACAGACCTTGGCAAGCTGGGCGGAGCAGGGCCAGCGGTTTCCTGCCGCGCCTTCTCTCGGAAGGGCTCTGCCTGGCCGGTCAACACCTTGGGCCCATTTCAGAATCTATAGTTAAACTCTTGTGTGCTTGCCTCTCTGCTGTGATGAGAAGAAACGGGAAAATGTTTGACACCTTCAGTCATGATGTTATGATCTCTCCGAGACCAAAGCTCAGGAGATCGATAGGCTTTCCTTGTGGGACTTGCCGTGGCCTGGACTTTTAGCAGAGATCTAAGTAGAGGTGGGCACGCAGGGCCAGCACAGGAAACAGGACTCAGAGAGGTTTGCATTTGAGACGCTTCTCAGCTCTTCAGGCCCTGTGGACCAGAAGGGGGTCCTCTGCGAAGGCTTTGTGATGACAGGGACCCTCCACCTGTCCATGTTCTTTGCTGTCCTCTCACCGAATTGTGTGCCAGTTAGCAAGCCCGTGATGGAGGTGACAGGGACTGGCAGGTGCCCCGCACTCTGCTGCTGCTCCAAGTCGCTGGGTGGCAGCAGTTATTTAAAATGAAGTGATTTAAAATAAATTTCAGGAGTTTGGGCCATTGAGTTATTGTCCATCGTGTCCTCGTTGTTCTTGAGTCCTGGGATGGGAGGGCCTCCAGGGGAGGTGTGGAGGCCGCGGGTAACTCAGCGTAGACTCACTGGTCACTACTGCCCCATACCCCCACTTCTTGATGAGTGAATGCTTTCTTGAGCTCAGATCTGTCTTCTCCATTGGAGACGATTTGTCATGCCTTGTTTTCTCCTGGGCTAGTTCAACTCCAGGACAGGTTTTAAGCCTAATGAGGCAGGTCCCCAGTGTACCTTGTCGAGAATTCTCTTGTCAAGGTGAGTCAAGGTGAATGACACTCCGAGAGTGTAGGGGGCAGTTACAGCCATTTGGCGCATCTGAGTTGCCTGGGGTGCTTTGGGAAGAGATGGTTGTTGAGGTGCTCCTGCTGGGGCGCATATCTGTGGGTATGGATGGGACTGTTCAGAAGACTGTGACATGTGCCCTGTTGTAAGGACATTGACCAGGGATACACACGTGCATGTCACGAACACGAGCTGACTGCAAGTGCTAGAACTGGTTTATAAGCGTAACACTGGGAGAGCAGTTTCTGTGATAACTAAGTAAACCTCAGTGTTGTTCGTGCAGCCACCTGGCTGATTCCCGTGCATAGTCCTTTCCTCTGCATGTGCTGGTCCTCAGGGGGCATTGGTCACTGTGTTTGATAATTTCCACTCGCTCTTGGAGCCCACTGTCTGCCCCAGGAGCCCTGGGAGGCCGCCCTGCACAGGTTGCATTATGGTGCTTTTCCACCCTTGCCCTTCCTCAGCATAGGTTTGGCCGAGGAGAGGTGCTGACAAGAGATGGGAGGGCAGGAGAGAGGTCCCTGCAGTCTCTGCTCCATCGACAGCCCTTGCTTCCCCTCGGCCTTTGTGCATTTTGTGACCCAGGATGTTCACTGAGTATGGTCCTCCCTCATCTGATTTGCATGTGCCCCTGGGTCCTGCCAGGACCTTGCTTGACATGCTCTCCTTATTTGTAGCTAAGACATGGCCAGTATGCTGAAGAAAGCAATTGCTACATCGATTAGGCTTAGGCTCCTCTTTCCTTCCTCCCTTTCTTTTCTTCTTTCTTTCCTTCCCCGCTTCCCTCCTTCCTTCCTTCCCAAAGCAGGCTTTTTGTGTGCTGGTAAGCATTATAATACAAGTATTCTTTAAAAAATATTTTTCTATGTTTTCATAGTTTAGCTGCTGTTCCATATTTAGCCTCTCATTAATGTCTAGGAAATTGCAGCTTTAAGGAGGGGGGTACTCAGGGAGAAGGAGGGCAGGAGAGTCTTTTATAATTTATCAAGGTAGTGATGCTGGCTCATAGTTTATGACTGATAAACGGTTTTGAAAACAAAAGGTGGGTGTCCTGGGAACCTCCTGAGTCAGGTGGTCATGGGAAAGGCTGAGGTGGAAGAGCTTGGCCAGCAGGTGGGCTTGGAGCTGGGTTTTGCCAGATGCCTTTGAAGGGAGAGGGAGAGGAGGGACTTTCCAGGGAGCTGGGCAGCCCATCCAAAGGAAAGGAGGCAGTGGCAGGGGTGTGTCAGGGAAAGCATGCAGGGGACTGGAGTTCTTGGTGTGATGAGGCCCATGGCTATGAGGTGGGTTGTCAGATTCTCAAGGGTGTGCGTGTTGTGGATGAGAGACAGTGCGAGGAGGCAGAAGGAGTCTGAAGGTGGGGAGTCTGGGGTCTCAGGTGTATTTCTGTAGAAAACGAGTAGGAAGAAGACTGGAGTTTGCTTTCCTTTCCTTTCCTTTCCAGGTTGTATTTCTGGGCAGTCTGCTTTGAAAATTAATAGGTTCCAGATGAAAGCTGAGAAAACACAATGGCAACAAATTTTAGTTCTTTTTTCTGAGAAGAAAAAAAAAAAAGAAGTATTTGCTCTTCAGGATTCACATGTGCCAAGGAAGGGCTGGTCAACTTAGGAATGCAGAACCACCTCAGACGGGTGTCCATTCCCATAGCTGACCAGCACCTGTGATCTCGATTTCCTGTCCCCTGGCTCCTGATTACCTTGTTCACGTAAGGTTTTAGTTCTAACTGATGGAATGGGTAGATGTTCCTTGATTGTTGGCCATGGTGTGATTTACCACAGATCATTTCAGTCTGGTTTTGAGAGGTTCCTTCCCATTTTTAACTGAAGGAGAATCACAAGAAAAAGAAAGCTGGAGGTCTTGAGGGCTTGTTTGATTTAAAGGGGTCAACTGGGAACCTTTTGCTTTTAGCCTTTTATTTCAAGTAGGCATCTAGTCATGCCCTTCGATCATGCCCAGTAGTGCTGTCCCAGCTGGGAGCTGTGTCCAGACAGCAGAGAAGTGGCCCCGGGATGGCTCAGGGGTCTGAAAAATCCTTGTAACTCATCCCTTATTTAAGCACTCTGATTGAACCAGCTTCTAGTAACACTAAATCACACCTGGCATAATTCCTTTTCTCTGATAGGAAGTTGAGGCTTGGAATGTTGATGGATTTGTCCAGTGTAGCTCTATTGAGATTCACATTTTGATGTCTTCTTAGTTCCCATCAGGCAGGAGTCAGGCTATGAGGTTCAATGTTTGCTAAAGATGGACTCTTTTTTCCTGTTATATATAAGGTTCATAAACATCTTTCCACCCCTGGAAACCTGAAAAAGCTTCCTAGAGCCTCTTGTGATGATGTAAAATTTGCATTGTATCCATTTGTAAGAAAAAAAAAGGTTAAAACCTGAAGTTTAATTTCAGATACCTTTTTCTTCCAAGAGGGGGTCCCTTGAAGCATAACTTCATTGTGACAGAAAAGGTTCATGATTCGAGAAACTCTTTTGTTTCTTGCCTCCTCCTGGATGCCGAAGTGGAAATTATTATCCACATATTATTTTTCCAGCAGATACTTTCATCTCATCTCTTTTGAATACTGTTGTTGTAGCCATTTCGTTATGTGAGCCAGATTGAACACTGCAAAGTAGTGTGTTTGGTGAAAACTATTGAACATTTACACCCCTAGTCGAATATGACAGCTTTGCTCACATCTCTCCGTCTCTAAGGGCAACAGAAGTCTAGCCTTTCATTCCTTTATTCATTCACACCATCATGTGTGTTTGTGATGTCAGGGGTACTCTGATACTCTCACAGGTTCCTGAAGACACAGAAAAGACACAGCCCTGCTCTTAAGGGGCTTATGGTCCAATCAAGAAAGTGACATGTTTACAAGGTCACATGGAGCCAAAGCATAAGAGTAATGGGGCCAAATGTGAGGGGGTATTCAGAAATGGAAGAGATTACTTTTCCATAGGTTTTATTTTATTTTAAAATATAAAATATACACATTTTATGAGAAAATTTAACATTATTAATTAGATAAAAGCCACTGTCCTCCTTCCTTCAATCCCTCTTCCCAGAGGTTGACAGTCTGTTATACTCTTACAGATGTTTTCTATGCACTGAAGAGGGCTGGTAGAGTAAGGGGTTAAGATCCATCCTAACTGGGGTTATATTCTAGCTTCAACTTGACCTTGGACAAGCTACATATCTTTGTGAGCCTTAGTTTCCTAAAAATGGGAGGCATTATAAATACCTCATCGACCTGTCATATTGTATATAGTTTTATAACCTAGGTTTTGGCTCGTTGTTTGGTGAAAACCTTTCAATGTCCACCCCCCATGAGTAGCAACCATTCTTTGTGACTATTGCACAGAGTTCCTGGCGTGGCAGTCCTTACTAAATTATTCCCTTATTGCGAGACACGTGTGCTTTTTTATTCAGAGAGGATTATGATTTAACAGGTGACAAGGGCATTCTCTGAGAGGAGACAGACGATGAGTGAGTCTGTTGTTCAAGGATCCTTCGGGATCTGGGATGCACTTTGGGGCAGAGGGCATTGCTGATCAGCAAAGAAAGAGGCAGAGGTTTATTTAATCTTTCAGTAAATACTTACCGAATGCTCGCTATGTTTAGAAATGGGCATAGATACTGGAAACAGAGTGATGTGCGTGGGGCAGTCTGTTCCGAGGTGGCCTGGGGCGTGGTGACATGCCTCTGGGCAATGGCTGATGGGGGTTTGGGTAGAAGCAGGGGTTGGTCTCAGGAGGTGCATTGGTGTCTGAGGTGCTCCAGGGGACAGGACAGGAGTGGAAGACTCCTACAACTTCCCAGTCCCCGTGAATATTGGCAGAGTGACCTAGCGACAGCACTTGTGGAGGTGACCCAGCCTCAGCAGAACTTGGATATGACCCATCCAGCGTAGCCTCAAATAGACTCCTGAGTCATGTCATATCTGCTCTTTGGAGATAGACCAGGATACCAAAACAGGCTCACTTTACTTTGGGGACAGTTCTGACACATTATGGGTCATCTGGTAAATCCAGGGTGTAGTGATGGGTCAGGAAAAGAGACACGTCATCTGTGCTTGGAAATTTAGGAGATTCAAGACTTCTTTATATATTGACAGGAAATCAAACTCTCTCAGATCAAGGCCATGAGCTGATGAAAGCACCTATTGTCATGTTCCTAGAACAGTTAATTCTCCAAGTAGAGTGTCCCACCAGTGATCTTAAAACTACCTTAATTTTACAAGGCAGGAGGATGTGGTGTGTATTGAAAGAAGGGAACTGAGAGAGAGCAGGAGGCAGCAGCCAGGCATGGGATGCGGCCGGGGCGGGGTGGGGATCCCCGAAAGTCCCCGTAGATTGTCCACTGCAGGGAGTGTGCGGCACCCCTCCGTCCCCAGTTACATGGACTTGGAGGGTGATTAGCGTTCACAGTGATGAGGAAAGGACTTAAGGGCGCATCAAAGGCTGTGAGTCTCAGGCCCCAGCAGGAGACCTGGTGGAGAGGCAGGCGTGAGTCCAGTTCATCGCTATTTTGGACGTTGTGCTGGGAGCAAGGATTTCACGCTGTGGACAGAAGCCGTTCCTCATTACTGCAGTATCAAAAGCATAAGCTCCGGACCTAGTTGAGGGCTGAATTCACGCCACGAAAGGTGTGTCTGCTTCTCTGGCACCAGAAGTGTTGGAAGGCGGTAGTGATGGTTCTGTATGTGTCAGGAAAGGGGGTGTTCCTCGGAAGCAGCTACGGGATGTCAGAATAAGCTTATCAACATAAAACAGTCATTTTTCATCACTTTCCAGCCATATTCGTTGTTACGATGCCGTGCTGGGCAGCGTCGTGTGCCGAGGATGGAAGAAATAGGACCTCCTCATCGGTAGCTGAGCTGACTTCTTTTCAAGCTAATGCACACACCAGTCCAGGGCAGATGCTGCCAAGAATAATATAGAATATTCTGAAGCCTACAGTGAAAGCCTATAGGAAAAAAAAAAATCTCATTTTACTGAGCTCTTGAAAGAAGGAAACTGTGGTAGGCAGCAAATTAATCCTGTTATTAAAGAGCGACACCACTTGCCTGAAGCCTACATATCCACACACACATATCAGTTCTCCAGCCCTTGCATCTCACGCTGCTCAGGGGCCAGCATGTGGGAGGCACTTGAACTTCAGGGGACAGAACGGCTTTGCACTGATTCCTCTTATTTCTGAAATGAAAATAACATTCATTCTCCACTTGAAACAGTCCGGTAAGCCAGTACCAATTTATTTCAGGTCGAAGGGTAAGAACTCCCTAATATTAGGTATGCGAGGCCATCAAGTTCAATGGTTCATCCATATTGTTTAGACATACCGATAGCAACATACATGGAGAGATAACTCCCCAAATTTGAAATCTTGGTGCAGCTTACAGATGGTAAACTTGTGAATCAGGCTTGGCATTCAAAATCTAAGTAAGCAGCACTTTAACAAGTTCCAATAAAGGAACTTGCTTTATTGCTAGGATCCTAGCTCTTCTCAGGCTTTTCAGAGGACCAATGATGTAAAAATCCAATTACAGCGAATTTTTAGGACCGTAGTAGAATTTGTATATATTAGAAAGATAAGCTAACTTTTGGGAAAGTTACCAAAAAGTAGTGTTGGTTAAAAATAAGATATTTTTATATAGGGGTTGAGAAGTGGGAGGCACAAACTGTTGGGTGTAATACAGGCTCAAGGATGTGTTGTACAACACGGGGAATATGGCCAATGTTTTGTAATAGCTCTAAATGGTAGGTAGCCTTTAAACATTATGTAAAAACTAAAAATTAAAAAAGAAGATACAGAGTTAATAAAGGCAGAGTTAATTAAGAATCAAGCCATGGAATTCAAAAGAGTATACAGTTAAAGCTGAGTGATAATCAGCTCTCTAACCTTAAAAAGTTTTGGAGGAAAATAAGTTTTAAATTCCTAAAGATTATACTCTTTATAGATTAAGGCTTAATTGCAGTGAATCACTTAAACAAACTAAAAGATGAATCTGTATTGTGTTAGTACCAGACTAACAGAGAGGTATAGTGACCCAGTTACAATTTGTTGACTTATGTCAACAGAAATGAGTTGAGACTAAGTTAAAAGGTGCCTTCTTGGTATAAGAATAAATGTGTATATGAAGGCTGGTGAGTGACTGGAAATCAGTAAATACCGTGACACAGATCTGTGTAACTCTCAGTGTCTCAGTCCACAAATGCTAGCTTTCCTCTTCGAGAGAGAAAATAAGCTACTATGATGAGTGGGTGAAGAAACAATTTTAATGTTTGACTTTTCCTCTGCATGCACTAGTCCAGCCTGATTTCTTATTCATCACAATAGTAAGAGTCAAGTTTTATTTTAAGGAAGCTTAGGAGCTGTAGAAAATGCAAGGCTCTACATACTCAGAGTGAAATAGATCTAACTTATAATGTAAGTGTTCAGATGGCTTAAGGAAGGACACATTTGTGTAAAAGTTTTTGTTTCCTCATTGTAATCATGAAAGAATTCATGTTGTTCCTCTCTAGATCAGGTCACCTGGTCAAGTTTGAGCATAGGATTTGCATTTTTTTTTTTTTTGGTCTTTTTAGGGTCACACCCACGGCATATGGAGGTTCCCAGCCTAGGGGTCCAATCAGAGCTGTAGCCACTGGCCTATGCCACAGCCATGCCAGATCTGGGCTACATCTGCGACCTACGCCACAGCTCAGGGCAATGCTGCATCCTTAACCCACTGAACAAGGCCAGGGATCAAACCCGAGTCCTCATGGATGCTAGTCAGGTTCGTTAACCACTGAACCACGATGGGAACTCCAGATTTGCATTTTAAATATGACAGCTTTCTGTGGGTAAACTTTAAAGTGGGGAATAACATATTAAAAGACAGTTTTTTAAAGGAGGAAAGAATTAGCACTCTATTCCTTCTTTAAAATTTAAAATTTATTCTTTGCAAACCACGTCATCAGTCAGGGTGAGTTTAGAAAACTTGGTCAAACTTTGAATACTGTTAATAATATTCATCAAATATATATTAAGTTAATTACAATTGAAAAGAGAATCCTACCTGCTTAAAATAATTAAAAAGGCAACAAGTTTTTAAACTCACATGGCTAAGATTTTAGTGATCATCTGGTTTAACTCATATTTTACAGATCGTACCCTAGGCTATTTGGAAAAAAAGTGGACAACTCAGATGAAAGGCTTTTATCCTTTTATGCTTTCATCTTCGTTTTCCTGAGACTGGCTTACAGATTTTAGTCAACTGAGTAGTGGTTCTGATTTTCTGCTAATGCAGTTTGATTTTGAGTTGTTTTCCCTCAAAAAGTCCTGTAAAAGTCCTGTTTCCCTTGAGGCTTTACTCTAAAATTATGTTCTTTTAACCAACTTCTATAAGGAAATTGATGTCCATTATATTTCGTTTCCCCCAGCTTTACTGAGATATAATTGACATATAACTTTGTGTCAGTTTATATGTGGGTTTGATACATTTATATATTGCAAAATGCTCAGCTCTTCAGCAGTAGTTAACATCTCCACTGTTTCTTTATGTGATGAGGGATTTCTGTCTCTTGAAGTCTGAGAAACATCTAACTGATGAGTTCAGTGTTTTACTGACAAGCTCACTGGCACAAAGGCAGGGCTCACTTATCTCTGGATAAACACAGGATGTTAGCATATAGGGACTGTCTCTCTGTGGGAGAGCGTGGTGTCTTTGTATTTGAAGGCTGTTTCTGTTAAACACCTCTGTGTCACCCCTGTGAACCCCCCATGGCGGGGTGAGCATAGAGCAGGCGCTAGGTGGTAAGAGTGATCGTGTGGGCAGATATCTGGGTCTCTGAACGCAGTAGGGGGACTCTTTCTGGAAGAACTCATTTTTGCAACTTTCTGCGGGAGGCCCTTGGGATCAGACCTCTGGGGGATGTGGAGGTCAGAGATACAGGACGCAGGAAGAGAGCCATCCTGTCTTAGTGCCCGCCGTCCTAAAACATCCCGACTTGAGACATTTACAAGTTTAACAGGATGCGAAACACAGGAGTGTGTCATGGGAGGACCTGTCCACAAAGAGACCAAGAATAAGGTGACTTGGCAGCCTTTTCCTATGTCTCATTTCTTTGATAGTTTTCCTTCCTTAGGAAAAACTCTGCAATTGTTGAGTTTTTTTTTCCTGCCGCATTGTAAGTACTTTGCAGCTGTTTCTCTTGTCGTTATCGTTTTTTTTTTTTTAAATCATCACGGTTTTGAGAGGACATCCTTTTAAAGGCCATCAATTGCTTCAGAGTAGAGAAGGAAAATAGTAAAAGTATAAACATCCCAAGTAATTCTAGAAGCACTGAATTGACGGCACTATTTTGTCTCTGGGTACTGAAGTTGCTTATTCTGAGTCATGTGCATCTACTGCCCCGGCCACTGTTAAAATAAACAAAGCATCTTGAGGCCATCAAGAGCATTTAGAGTGTACTTACTTGAAACAGAGGTTCTAAACATTTAAAGCAGGCCACTCAAGGTGAGGGGCTGCCTTGGCCTTGCTAAACGGTGTGGAGGAAGGAAAGAAACTATCTTGCTATCAGCGCTTAGGGCACTCACCTTTAATAACACAATCGAAGACTGTTACTTTCGGATATTGTGAAAGTTTAAGTGTTCATAAACCTCTTTGTGATTATGTCACACACGGGAACTAGCACACATGTTCTGCAACACAAGTATTTTTATAAATGTGAGGCAGCCATCCTCAACACTTCACATCTGCAAGAGGTTCTTCCCCATTCTACAAGACTGATTAAACTCTAAGTAGTCAAAATCACATCTATCATTTCTCCTACTCGGAGGGTTGTTCTTAAGCTGTGTATCAATTTTCACCTTTAGAAAATGAAATTTATTGATGAGACCAGTGCAATTGTTTATAATTCAGATGGCAGTACTAATGTTTATAATGTCCTTTAGTTGATAACTTGTCATCTCACAGTTTCTAATTGTGAGCCTTCTGGGCCCAGCAAGGTCTTTTGTTTGGGACATTTCTGTTGTCCTCTTTTGAGGGAAACGTCCACGTGATTTTGGATGGTTAAAACCAGGTAGGAATAGTGGAAAATATACAGCAGTCTTAGCTAAAGCAAATTGTCTTTCTCCTTTGAATATTCTGACCCGAAATTGTACCATTAGCAGTAAAATCCTTGAGGCAGAGGATAGAGACCCAGGTGCCTGGACACCGGTGAGAGGTTTGGGTAACAGAATCGGAAAGGTCTTCATGAGGAGTGGTGGGTGTGCTCTGGAGACCCCAGGTCCTCGACAAAGACAGCGTCACTGCATCAAGGAGCATCGCTGTTTGCCTTCTGTGGCTGTTCTAGCTCGAATGTGCCTTATTGACAAGTTCAAAGGCATCTTTTTGCCCTAGATGGGGTAACTCACTTAGATATGGCATTCAGAGTCCCTGGAAGCTCGAGGTGGCAACTTCACATGTAAAGTAGAGAACTCAGCAATTAGGCCACTGTCATCAATCCAACTGGGTAATGTCAGACAAAAATAAAGGAAGGTGGATTTTTAGAAGTGGCTTGATTTTTTTAAATTTGGGTATTAGTTGTCTACTGCTGCATGCAAACTACCCAAACATTTAACAGCTTCAAGCAACAAAGGCGACCTCAGAGTTTCTGAGATAACTGGTGTCAAGCCGGCCATAGAACGTTTGGCAAATATGTTTCTTCTCTTTTCTTTGCTTTCAGTCCCATCTCTTTTTCCATCCACAGCCTTGGAGCCTGAAGGTCTCAAACCCTCATGCCGTCGTTGCCCCACATTTCTGTAGCAGTTAACTTGCCCAGCTTAATAGGGGACGTTTTTCACACCTGCCTTGGTCCAAGTGTGCTGGTGCTGCCTTCTTGCTTAATGCTAAGAGCAGGGCACGCATCTTCCTCCCCTGATGCTCGTGCTCAGCGTGATGATGGCACACCAGGGCTGCCTCGTCTTTACTTTCTAATTGAAGGTCTGCTCTGACAGCAATGGCACGTGACTGGGGGAGGCCGGGTGATGTGCGATGCCGCGTGATGGGGAAGATGCCTCGTGGTGGGGAAGCCTCGTGGTGCAGGGATGGCGAGCGATGGGGGGTGGTGGTGGATGCTGCGCTGTGCTCTGATGGCCCGAGGCCGCCACGCTAACCCTCTCACCTTCTCTCCCTCCTCCCAGCCTGCGCGTTCCGGTACAATGGGCTCTCCTTCGTCTACCTCATCTACCTCCTGCTCATCCCTCTGTTCTCAGAACCAACCAAAGCCACCATGCAAGGTAAGAGACCTGCGCTCCTCTGAACCACGCTGCCATCCGGGGGTGCCCTGGAGGGCATCTTTATCCCATGGGGTGGGAGAGACACAGGTGCAGTAGGGGCGGGGGTCAACGTCTCTGCAGTAGAGCTGCGTGGAACTTGGTGATGACACATTTTTGTCACTCACACAGCATTTTCCCCATACAGGTTGGCTGGCAGGCCTGGGCTTGTAGGTTTGCAGGTCTGGAAGGGTTCCGCTGGTTAAGAGGAAGTCATTGTGTTGTCATGAAAATGAAGCAGGTGGGGTGAGGACACTGGCCCAGATTTGCATGTTCTGTCTGCTGGGGAGAAGACAGTGGTGGGTGGAGAGGAGGCAGAGGAAGGACTTAGGTCTGTGAACCCCAAAGCAGGACACCTGGGGAGGCAGGGGGCAGTCCTGGGTCCATCCTGACTTGGCTGAGACCTGTCACATGCGCCTCAATCAAGTGTTTGAGTTTTAGTTTCTCGGGTGTATTCCTGCAAACCTTGAGAGCCCTTTCTCGTTGCTCTACAAGACCCTGAAGACATAGAAAGAGATAGTGGCTCTGTTTTCTTAGGCTCAGATGAGGAAGCCTGGTGTAGTTTGTAAATTTATACATTTGAAGTTCTTCCATAAGGATAATAATGAGGAGTTCCTGTCGTGGCACAGCGGTTAACGAATCCGACTGGGAACCATGAGGTTGCGGGTTCAATCCCTGGCCTCACTCAGTGGGTTAAGGATCCTTCGTTGCCGTGAGCTGTGGCATAGGTCACAGACGTGGCTCAGATCCGCATTGCTGTGGCTGTGGCGAAGGCCGGCGGCTACAGCTCCGATTAGACCGCTAGCCTGGGAACCTCCACATGCCGCTTGTGCGGCCCTAAAACAACAAAAAGGCAAAAAAAAGGGTAATAATGAAACTGCGCTGAGATAATCTAATAAATCATTTTGCAAAACGATGCCATTACAAGAAATCCAGAGTGTCCAGTGCCTTAGCTGAGTGTGATTGCGTTATGTTTATGGGAGGGGAAGGGAAGTTGGGTCTGACCCAGCCTGCGCTGTGCCCTGGGAATGGCCATCACTCCATGCTGCCGCCTCATGCTGGTGACTGTTCAGGAAAAGAAATGAAGACTTGGCGTAAACAGGGCGGCAGATAATGACCGGTCTTTCCCATCCTCCCCTGACTCTTAAACTGAGCATGCGTATTTTCATTCATCCAAAGCGTTATCACTGCAGATGCTAAACTGAGTTTCCTGCCTCAGGAAGAATCTAAAAAAATAGCTCTTCTAAGGCCCTTAAATCCCTAATACACAAAGTTAAGAAGGGCTAGAGAAATGTGAGTTTATACAAATCCTTATCAGACCAAAAATATGTTGTTTATGGGGCCCCACCCACCCCAGCTTCATTCCTAGAGTTCAACATAAACAAAGATGTTTCAACAGAGTAGCTTCTGGCCTCAGAACCGAGATGGTAACATATGGGCGAGTCCTGTTTCAGGGCTGGGAGCTCATGTTTCAAAGAAAGAAGGTTTCATACACATTTAGAATAAGGCGCTTTGAAAGCGAG
Organism: Catagonus wagneri; assembly: GCA_004024745.2. Classification (NCBI taxonomy): domain Eukaryota; kingdom Metazoa; phylum Chordata; class Mammalia; order Artiodactyla; family Tayassuidae; genus Catagonus; species Catagonus wagneri. The sequence goes on along the minus strand of PVHT021183608.1, from coordinate 20,634,969 downwards.
TACCTGTGTATCCTCGGATTACCAATAGATAGCGTTCTTATCAGGGTGTCCCTTTGTTTTATCTGGAAACCAGGTCACCAGGATTTCCCTTCATACTATGTGATGATGCCTGGTTTTGCCTTCTTCCCAGACTCCCCAGCCCCGCTGTGCCTGGTGGTCTTTATAGGGTTGGGACTTGCCACTTTGTCAGTATGCGTGACGGTGGCCCATTATCTGTGCCTGGAGCACAGGGACCGACATGGTCAGGAAACTCACAGGTGAAAGGTGAGATCAGAGGCGGAGAGTAGCTCCTGTGTGTGTAAAGAAACATCCTGAGTCACAAAGTGTCACAAGGTCAGAGCACAGACGTCATCATGGCGCACTGCCCGGCCACTCTCCCAGCTCAGAGGGAGCCCACAGACACTTTCCAGTTTGAATGGGGGCATCCTTGGGTCCTGTGTTACCCTCCTCCCTGTGTTTTAGCACCGAGAGGCAAGGCTGGGACCTCATCACCTCATTTATTTGCTTTCATGGAGACACAGCGGGAGGAGTACCCCGCAGGGTCTTTGAGAACACATAGAACTCATGGTCTGGTGTTTCTGGCAGGGGTGGTCCAGGGCCAGGCCACCTGGTCCAGGATGGTGCCTGTGTGGCTTCCCTGCAGATGGCAGTGGGCCTGGATGGGGGCGGCTGTGTGGCTCTACAGGGGGACCTGGGGGGTCAGACACACTCAGGCCTTTGGAGTTTCTGTCCACAAGCGTTTCTCAGGAATGGGTGGGAACGTACAGACTCACCTGGGAGAACCACGGGGTGTCTGCTCTGCCTACTGGTGCACAGCCTCTCCCCCCACCCCAACACCATGTGCACATATACACACACACACACACACGCACACACACTCAGGGCTCAAAGGAGTGCAGTTCCGTTCCCTCCTCTTTGTCCTTGGATTTCTCAGGCAGGAGTCCAGTGTGGGTGTAGCCCGTATGCCAACCCAGGGTGGTCTCAGTGACGCCTCTCTCCCAGGCTTGGAGTTCTCTCCACCCACCCAACTCTCAGCTTCCCTGACATTCTCTTTCATATCCTCCGTGGGGCCAGGACCCTCCAGTTGAAAACAGACGTCCTTTGGAGAAGGAGGGGTGGTTTGCCCCAAAGATTTGGCCCCCTTGGCCATTCAGGGTCTCACCTGACACTGAGCCTGAGTCCCACTTTAAAGCACTTATTTACTGAGTTCCTTCCAATACATAACTCACTGCTGTATTTCCAGGACCCAGAAGAGAGTCTGGTGCAGAGCAAGCAGTCAATGAACTGCTCTGGTGCAGAGTAGGGAACAAATGACCGCATGCATGCATTCCTGGAGTCTAGAGTTGTAGAAGCATTTAGGAAAGCAGCTCCAGTCCTGGGCTCCCCCAGCCTCCACAACGGTGGTTATCACCGGGCAGTTCCTTGCATGCACCTGTCTGAGAACAGAGGCTCGGGGTGTAATAGGTTGTGGGATTTTGCTATTTTAGATTTATCTGAGATCAGAGGCTTATGAGTAATTGAAGAAATCAACATGTTTTATGCCTTTCCTTACAATGTTAGGCATTTTATTTAAGTGTATGACATGTGGGAAGGGAAATAAATTTTTGCAGGCCGTTCACTCAGTAACGTGCTTTGCATTTAAATTGAGACTTTACTCCATTAAATGTTAACTAATATATAGTTAACTTCAGGTGGCACAGTATTCCAGGTGGGTGAGGTGTTGAGTTCTCTAACCAGATGCATGAGAAGTTCCCTGTATCTTCTGCGTACTGAGTGTCCATATTGGCCAGTGTGGGTGCAGAATGGCTGTGTTGTTTGGATGGAATGTAGGTAGTAAAACATATGAGCTTTGGAGGAAGGTCCCAGGAAGTGCTCAGTGTACACTGGCTAATGACAGTATGACTTATTTTGAAGTAACTGTTGCTTTGAACATCAGAGTAAGCTAGAATTAGCGATCTCATAGCTGGTCCTAACCTCAACGTTTTTCCTAGGCCCTTTAAATATTGGCTAAGTATTACATGATTTCCAGGGTTTGTTTGTTTGTTTCTTTTTTTTTTTTTTTTGCTTTTTTTAGGGCCACGCCTGCAGCTTATGGAAATTCCCTGGCTAGGGGTCAAACCGGAGCTATAGCTGCTGGCCTACACCACGGCCACAGCAATGTGGGATCCGAGCCACATCTGCGACCTACACCACCGCTCACGGCAACGCCAGATCCTTAACCCATGGAATGAGGCCAGGGATCAAACACGCATCCTCATGGATCCTAGTTGGGTTTGTTAACTACTGAGCCATGAAGGGAACTCCTGTGATTTCCAGGGTTTCTTGTTAGATAATTTTTACCCTAAGTAACCGATTACTAGAGAGCCAGTGGCACTGCCCACTAAGTATGAATTATTGTTTACAGGCATCAATTAATTTCTACAATGGCCTTTTGAGGGAGCCGCTATTATTATTAAAACCTATTATCAGAAATCCTCACATTACAGGCATAGCCTGAGTTCCAGGTGGGGTATGGACATGCCCTGGGACACACAGGTGCTGTGTAGGTGGCCTCGCTCTTAACCGCTGCATTGTCTGACTGATGCCCAGGACAGAACAAAGTTCTTGGGACTTGCAAGGGAGGAGGGACCCCTAGTCGCTTAATAAATACTTGTTGACTGATAGATTACCTGGCTCTGGGCACAAGGGCCTGGAGAGATAATACGGTTATGTTTAAAGGAGGTATTTTCATTTGTATTGGTGCAGATGGATGAGATGACATGGGTGTGTATTACACAGCAAATACATCTTATTGAGTGTGACTCTTTATTTCTTTCAACAAGTGTTAATTGAAAGACTCCCCTTCACAAAACCCTATGTTTGTGTTTGGGGAGGATAAAACTAGAAGAAAACACGATTCTTCACTGGCACAGCCTCCCAGATGCTTTGGCTCTATATATCTCATTAAGTGGAACTCTTTCAAAGGGACACCATTGACTTATTCCAGTGATGCTGTCGTTTCTTTACACTGACCTTAAATTACGCCTTGGCAGTTCCCCAGAGTTTGCCTCAAGTGGGCTCAGTGGTGGCAAAGCGTCATCCTTTCCAGGTGGGTCTCATCCAGTAGCATTTGTGGTGTAGTTTGATGGGGGATGAAATTCATCATGTCAATCTTAGAAAAAAAAGAAGGGCAAAACCCAGAGGATCTGGTATAAAACAAAGTGTCTGAAGGTCACTCCTCATTGTAAATGAGGAGGTTTAAGATTTATTGGACCGGGAGCAGTATGATTGATGCCCACGAATGACACACACGGAATACCTTGCAATGATGTGTGTGTGTGGCTGGAGGGATATACGTGTTCTGGGATGTCAGACTCAGTGAGATTCTGGAAGAGGGCAGCATCCTGAAGGAAGTGTGGATCAGCCAGATCCACCCTGGAGTCTTGACTGCAAGATTCCACCAGCATCTCCGTGTGTCGTAGGGCCCCTTCCCTAGGAGGCTGGGATACTGTCCCCTTTCCTGCACCTGGTCAGCCGTTCTTAGACTTGGTTCTGTAAATGCTGAGTCCCGAGTCTTTTTCACTTGGTTACAACAGAAGGTTTTACGTCCTTGGGTGTACTTTCCGTAAAGGATAGCTCTGCGTTATCAGTAATTGTTCATGGTCTGGGGTGTGAGACACACATCCGGCCACAGTGCAGAGACTGTGATTTGCCAGAAATGACATCTGTCTCCTTGATTGGTCCCACCAGCATCCTGTCTTCATTCAGGTGCCCTCCCGCAGGCTGCATGGAGGAAGGATCTGCTCCATTCTTTTGGGGGAGGGTCATCCACTTACTGGGGGCTGCTTGAGAAGGAATTCTCCAAATTGCAAGGCCACCATACCTGCTAGGCAATACTAGCAATTGACCTACAGCAAAAGTATCTTGGAAGCAGCATCATCCATTCAGTTCACATGTGAAATGTTTATGCCTCTCTCTCTCTCTCTCTCTCTCTCTCTCTCTCTCTCTCACACACACACACACACACACACACACACACACACACACGGAGTGGGGATAAGGGTTGTCTAAAGTGCATCACCATTTCTCAGGCAAAGTTGTCTTGTAGTCCAAGGACCCCTGCACATCGAGAGCCTCCTCTGAGGCTGGACCACAGCAAATGGGTGAGAACATGGCTCCTAGCGGTGGAGGAAAGAAAAGGACTCTGGGTGCCTGTGTGGGTGCCTTGCGCCCCCCTGTTCAGTCATAGAGGCCAGCTCCTCCTGGAGTAGGAGAAACACAGATGTGGGTCCAGCCCGAGGCATTCAGACTCCATGGGAAAACCAAAGAACCAAACTTTCAGGATTTGCCCTCACCACACTTTTCAGTGTGTGGTTTTTGTGGAGCAGGTTTTCTCACCTGTTAGGAAAGGAGTGAGTCTCTGAGTATCTTTTTTTTTTTTTTTTTTTTACCTAATAAACTTTCCTGTGTTATTTTGAGCAAGGTATCAATTCCCCCGCTGTATTCACTTGTGTTTACACTTGAAAGTTATTACGTATGTAGTTTTTCCTGCCATGGGGAATCTCTTTCAATATTTGGGGGGATGGAATTAGAAAGGGAGCAGTAAAGGAGAGCCTTCATTGTGTTTTGGGGATAGTTGTGAGCAGGTTAAGTTCATTTTTGTAAACCACTGCCAAAGTTATTCTAAGATGATGGCAAAAAATATTTGATTCTATTCCAGCTCTGAACAAGGGTTCTAGTTTAAGAGGGAATTGTAATTATCGTAGGGGAGTGTGTGTGTGTGTGTGTGTGTGTGTGTGTGTGTGTGTGTTTGTGTGTGTGTAAAATAATCACCAGAGGGAGTTACCCTAATGTTCCAACCCAGGATGCACTTTATCAGAATCACTGCAGGCACCCTGAGAAAAGAAAAATGATGCTCCATTTGCCTGCATGAAGAGGGAGAGAAGTCTGTAACTTGTAAAGACATGTTTAGACATTAGAGAGGAAATAGTAGCAGATATTTTAAACTGCTTGCATCTGGTTTTTGTTAAAAACACTGTTGGTCTTTATACCATTAGGCTTATTATTACTATGTTTTATGATGTCATAATAAAGCAAAAGGCAAGAATATGTTTAACTGAATGAATTAGTTGGGGTAAGTATTTTATTACCAATATCAGCTCACAACCAGATGGAATGCTAACAAAATTAGATGCTTGTTTCTTGAATTTTTGAAGACATTAATTATAGGTCTTTTAGGTTATTATATCTGTCCTTTGGGGGGGATGGTTGTTTTGAAATTTGGCAAACCCTATTCCACGAGGCAGAGGGCCTTTCAGGCAGCATACATAATTCTCAGCACAGGAAACATTGGGTCACATTATTATATGACTAAGGAGAGGTTTTCAGAAGTTCTGAACTTTTTGCTATTTTTGGCTTTGATGAATTGAATCCACAGTGTGACCTCACCTGTTATCCAGATGCCTCTGTCACAACAAGGAGGTGGGGTTTGATATCAGTTTGCTGATTCATTCTTCAGATTACTCTTCTTTTGTGTATTCATTGGGCAAAAATGACTGGTGCCCTGTCAACCTTGTCCTGGACCGCTGGACACAATGAAGTAAGTAGGACAGCTGTCTGTCCTCCAGATGTGAACTAGCCCTGCTGATCACTAACCGTGTGATCCTGGCAAGTTCCTTCCGTCCTCAGAGCCATGATCTCCTCCTTCGTTGAGCCCTCGGCGCTGGTCTAGGACACCACAGTGAGAGGTCTGCCCAAGGGGTCAGGTTCACGGATACCCCGTGCTATGCTTTGTGCTGAATAAACGGTTAAGCAGCCCAGAGGAGGAAATTGTCATTCTTCTCTTAAAAAAAATCATTTTCGAGAGTTCCCGTTGTGGATCAGCAGCTTAAGCACCCAGTATTGTCTCTGTGAGGATGCAGGTTTGTTTCCTTGCTCAGTGGGTTAAAGGATCTGGCATTGCCGTGGCCTTGGCATAGGTCATATCTGCAGCTCCAGTTCAACCCTTGGCCTGGGAACTTCTATATGCCACAGGTGCAGCTGTAAAAAAAAAAAAGTCATTTTCCCTTTGAAAGGGTTCAATTTACTCGCTTCTGTATGTATTTTGAACCAATTTGTGTCAGTTTTGAAGCTGACATTTCAAAGTCTGGACAAGACTAATAATTTGTGATGGATTCACTTGTTAGAGTCCAGGCTCTGTTTCATATGTTAACTATTTCTCTTAAACAGACACACACAGATTGATACAAACTAACCCTTTGAAATAAAAACTTAGATTTACCTTTCAAACAGTGCTAATTATTAATTAGAAGAAGAATAACTAGGTAACACTTTCAGGGTTGCTGTCTGCCAGGCTGCTCCCCCAGGCTTTCTAGACAGTAAGTCGCTGTGTTCTTACGACACCCCTGTGAGATTGGAATTAATGTTATTTGTATTTTACAGAAAAGGAAGCTGAGAACCACACAGAGGTTAATGAATAATTCCTGAAATGAACATTTAAAAAATTGATTCATTGAGTGAAAGCTTCTAATATAAATAATTCAGCTACCTACACAGGCATTTCCCACATTTTGCCTGTTTTTATTATAAAATTAATACAGAGTGAAAATAAGTGGAGGGAGTTTTGCATGTTATCCAGCTGGCTGCCTTGTGACAATGTAAGTGGACAGTTATTGGACTTTAAACCACTTTTTAGGATGTTTCCTCAGCATTAAGCAGAGGAGAGGGTCCTGGGAAAGTTGCTACACAGCGCGTTTGATTTCCCTCCTTCACTGTATCAGCACCGCTGGCCTTCTGCAGTGGGCCGGCAGCCGGGGCTGGAGCCACGTGTGGCCACGACGCTGGTCCCTGTGGCTGTCCAGCTCACTGTTTAGCCCTCCCCCACTTCCTTTCTTACTTTCTTCCTTTATTTCTTATATCAATTTTGCCTAAATATGTGTTCTGCCTTTCAGCTTACCAATCCTGTGCACACTTAAGGCATGTTTGGGGAAGGCCACCAGCTGCCTCTTCGGTTGGCCAGGAGTCCCTGAGAAGTGGCACTGATGCTGGAGACTTGGCCTCTGCAGGTGGCACGGGGTGGCCTGGCCTGAAGCCCCTGCCCAGAGCCCCAGACTGCAGGGGGAAGGCCTGGAGTACGGGTGCGTGTGCCCTGCTGTGACTTCTTCCTCCTTCCTCCCCGGCAGCCTGGCTGGCCACCATCAGAGTTCGGGGTTCCTTGGCAAAGGAATGGCACCCTGTCCCCATCATACTGAGTTCCTTTGGATTTAATGGCCTCTGCAAGATGAAATTGCTCTTCTAGAACGCGGGGACCCTTGGCAAGCTGGTGCTGCCGCCTGGGCTGGGGAACGCCTCCCCTCCCCCATAGCATATCTGCGCTGCTCTGCTGGACCCCTCCCCACTGCTCCCAACACACATGCCCCTTTAAGGTCAAGGTGTTGATTCACTCCATTGTCTGGTGTGATGGTGGCCGAGGGCTCCGTGTCTGTCTATCTCTGAGAACTGCCCTAAGCTGAGAGCATCCTTCCTGGTGGGGTACATGGACCCCATTTTGACGTGGCCCCCATTTCAATGAGTGATCATGCCAGGGTTCCCTTGCCATATTCTGGGACAGACCTGCAGTCTCAGCTCCAGAAATTTCTGCAGGGCCCTTGAACCTCTGCTATCACTGCATCGCACCCACTTTCTCCCTCTCTCCAGCCCCACTGCCCTCCCTCCCCAGAAAGTCCAGTCTCAGTCTGTGTCCCCAGCCAGAATGGGTCATTTGATAGCCTCTGACACAGGGCCCTGGCCAAGAGGGCACGTGAAGGCAGAATTTTGGCCCCTGTCTTGCTAACCAAAAAATAACACCCTAGTACAGGATCATGTGCTTCCAGGGGAAGGGGTTCCAGGAGGGGACTAGCAGTGGCCCTGCCAAAAAAAGGAGGAAAAAACACCTTTTAGAGCAGCACACACTCTTCCTGAAGATGAGCCCCGTTTGCTCAGCACAATCCTATGAATCCCCCTCTGACCTCTGCATTCCTGAGAATTGCCCCCTAAGAGTTTACACGGCAGCTGTTAGCCTGTAGGATTCCAGCCTCAGCCTCCCTGGAGCAACTCTGCCATGCAGAGGCTGTACAGATCCGTCACTGCTTCATTGAGAGTCAGAGCGAGCAGAGGAAGTGGCTCATAGCAAGGCCAGGTCTTAAGAGCGCAGTGATGGGCAGCAAAGCCATCAGACCAGGGGCTTCCAGTCATGGCGACCTCATGGCTTCAGCTCTTTCTTTGTTCCATAGTCACTCGCTAGTAGACTATGCAATAGGTGAGGATTAATTATCTGTTTACTGCCAGGCTCAGTCAACGTCCAACTTATTAGAAAGGCAGGACCAGGCACGCCGGCTGTGCTGCCTGCTTGTTCATGAAAACAAGAGTTCTGCAAACACTTGTCTTTCTGAGTGAAGCGACAGCAGTGACAAGGGCTGGTGGGCCACATCTGCCTTTAAATAGCATGACAGGTCTATCATTCAGCCATATGCTGCTCATCAAATATTTAGCAGCCAGAGCTTTTACAAAGGACTTTCATCGGCTCGTGCACATGCAGAGGGAATAAGAAGGCCGGGCCTCTGAAAGCTGGGCTGGGCTGCGCTTTCTTGTTGGGAAATGGGGCCCTAGCTCGAGGGGTGGAGAGAGGGGACTGGGGAATGGTTACATGGGGAATTTAAACATATTTGTGGTCCAGAGTTTTGGTGGTTTTTTGATTCATGTGTAACATTCTATCAGAACCTCAAAGAACGAGTGCCCTGCATTAATTCCTGGGCGGCCTGTCACAGAAAGATAGACCTGCATTGGGCAGGGGGGGCAGGATGCAGTGCTGATTGACTGATTGATGGATTGATTCTTCTTACAAGTATTCGTGAGGCATTGATTCTTTACAGATAATATGTTAAGAACTGGTAGTGCAAACATAAACATAACTGTGTAATGCAGAGATGTACTCTCCCGTTGGTGATATTAAAGGATAAGTTTAATTTTTTAGAATAAAGATTTAGTAATAAAATTTATTAATTTGTTTATTTAATTCGTTAATAATAAGTAAATAATAAAGTCTAAATAGAGTTTGACCCTCATTATTCACAGATTCTGTATTTGCGAATTCACCTACCTGCTAAAATTTATTTGTGACCCCAAAACAATGCTCATAGCACTTTCATAGTCATTCTCGGACCCTTGCAAAGTGACAGGACATTGGAGTTGCAGGGCGTGTGTCCCAACCAACCAAAGTCAGGGTAACGGGCTCCCTGTGGGTTCAGCTCAGACTGTGGAAAGGGTCCTGTGTGCAGTCTGCTTAGTGCCACGTGCACCACACTTTCTTCTTTGTGTTGGTTATTTTGCTGTTTGAAACAGCCCCACACTCTATGCTGAAGTGCTCTCTGGTGTCCTTAAGTGCCAGACGATTGGGATGTGCCTTATTGAGAAAGTACGTTTCTCAGAGAAGCCGTGTTCAAGCAGGAGTCACAGGGCTATGGGCTGTGAGTTCAGTGTTAGTGAATCAACCATATGTATTGAATAAGGTGTCTTTAAACAGGATATGTATTGATTGGTTGATGAAAACATTGTAACCAGAGGCTCCCAGGAACCTACTGTGTTTCCCTGAGGAGCAGTGGTCGGTAAACAAACCATTCCGGGTTCAAGGCAAGGTCCTGGAACTTCACTACTGCAGAGCTCGAGAGTTAACTGCGCATACCTTGCAGTAGGACGTGGGGGTTAGGGTTACTGTGACACAGAGCTCACAGGAGGAGAGACAGGAGGGGTGGACGCAGGCTGGGCTGACCCTGGGGGTGTCCTCTGGGGAGCCGTCTCCACCACACTGGCTCTCGGCATCCTGGTTGGTAGGGCCAGGTTTTCCCTCAGTTGGCCTGGGTGAACACGCGTGTTGTAGCTCTCGGGGGAAATTGTTATATGATGCCCCAAACTGCCTTCCCCCAAACACCCACAGAGGCCGGGTCTCCTGGTGAGAACATTTGGCCTTTAGGGAGCAGTGTGAACAGATGTGATGGACGGAGATGCCGGCCTCCGGGTAGCTCAGCATATGGCCCTTGGGACAAGGACAGTAGAGCCGAGACTGTGATGGGTGAAGGGACACTCTTTCTGCTCAGTTCCAGGTATAATTTTTGATGCAGCTGGATTTTGCACAAAGTGGCAAAATAGATACTGAGTGCATAGATATTACTGTGCTGAGAATCAAATGAAGATTAGTTCCTTACAGGATATTTTACTCAATTCTCCAAATTTGATAACTTTATTTTTTACAAGTTGTATCCAGGCAACGATAATTTGTAACGTTTTCTCACATTAAGGAGATCCGTACAGTTGGCAGAGCAGAAAAATGAACAAACTCAGTCTAAACACAAAAAGACCACAGATGCGAGGAGATAATACGGTAAAATAAACAATGACTAACATCACGATTTCCTCCAGTTCCAACTATTTAGTTTAAAAACTTGCTGACCTTTAGAAACAGCGGGAGTGACTGTGGAACACAGGATGGGCTCAGGCACGCCGTTGTGCTTTGAAATGAGGTCTTTGTCCCTTCAGGGGCTCCAGGCCTTGCTGCCCAGCTCATCCCTCCTCCCATCTGCTAGACCTTTCTCAGCTCCCGAGCTTTCTGTGCAGTTGTTCTCTCTCCTCCTTCCTGGAACCTGTGATTGAATTTGGGGAGCGCACGCGTGCACGTGAGTGTGTGTGTGTGTGTGTGTGTTTGTGTGTGTGTGACAAAGAGAGAGAGAGACATGTCCCATCATCAGATCTCCAGGTATACCTGTGTGCTGCGCACCATTCAGACTGCCTGTCACCCCAGGGGGATTGGGGCGGTGACCAGAGCAGTTTAATTGA
>PVHT021183608.1:20593617-20623124 GCA_004024745.2 Catagonus wagneri | reverse complement strand
GGTGTAACATGTCCAGGGAGAGGGTTCTTTTTCCACCAGAGGGAGCCACTGTGTCCAAAACCACTCCAACTGTGGCATTTCAAGGCCTTTCAGACAGTTCCCGCTAACCCCAATTTCTTGGTCTCATTTAAACTTTTTTTCATAGAAAAATAAAATAATTTAAAGTAACACTTTATTGTGAATACTGTTTAAGTTACACACACACACACACACACACACACACAAAATCCAAGAACTTTTGGAAAGGAGACTGATAGAGTCTAATTTCGTGAAAATCAAACTTACTGGAGAGGAAAGTTAACACTAGTGCAAGAACTTAAGGATGAAACTAAAATTCACTTTCCATCCTCACACTGAGGTTCATTTCAGGGGTGGGGACCAAAGGGTCAGAGAAAAGACTGCAAAAAGGGAAGGACCCTACTGTAAGCATAAAGTCAGAAAGTAACTCTTCTACAGGGACACAGATAATATTAGACTCTGCATTTTCCATATGAGTGATGGAGTCCTGATCATGACAAAGCATTCCACACCAAGTCCTTCCCTGTCCTCATTCAAGAATCGCAGCAAAACATCCCACTTAGGTAATAATGTAGTTATACCACAGACACGTGATACAGTTGCTTTGTCAATAGTGGAGATGCCAGTTACGTTCTCAGTATATCCATTACCTCTGAAATCTTTATTGGAGATTTTCTAAGTTAGGATTCGGGATCCAAAGAAATCGAAATAAACTCGTGTCGCGGAGCTCAAGGAGTTTACGGCCTCATTCTGCGATTATGCTTGGGAATAAGGTGTAGCATCATGTCAGTGACAGGAATCACAGCAGAAATAACTAAAGTTTGCTATTATATAAATAATATGTATCAATGTGTATTCTATATTGTGTAATTAAAGAGGTAGGAAGGAGCACTTACCGAAAGCTCCGATTTTGCTTGGGCATAATTAATACGTGGCCCCACTTTCAGACCATGTTTGGCCAGCAACTCTCTCAAAAAACATAGGTTTTTTGAGACTTTTCTTGAAAAGTGCAAACAGATCCGTGTCTTCCGTGTAGGGAGGAATATGTGACTTTCTGGGCTGCACTTTATCTAAAGACTGTTCTGACCTGTACGGCTCTCGGTTAAGAAGTGGGAATCTGTGTGTGTCTGTAGGGGACTGGGAGGGTTGGGGAGTTTAATGTAGTTGTAGTTCGTGTTCATAATAAAGCATCAAGAAGAGAAATCCTGGGGGGATCTTAACATGTCCAGTGCTTTAGCTTGTTTTTTGCTAATTTTTAATCCTGAGGGTTGTGATGTAAAGGGGAAGAAGTGTGTGTGTGTGTGTGTGTGTGTGTGTGTGTGTGTGTGGTGTGTGCATGTACATTTTAAATAGATGCAACTTAAGAAGTGGGTTATTTAGGACCAGGGGATGGGAAGAAAGGGGAGAATGAGTTAGAACATTCGCCCTAGTATTTGAAAGGAGAGGGGGCAATAACATAAAGCCAGAACGTGGGGCGTCACAAAAGCCTTCCTTGAAGCAGCCCAGTTTTCAAGCCATCTGTTAAAATCATGTCTCCACCATATTCTGGAACTTGGCACCGCTTTTTTCCCTTTCTGCCTATAGACTGTTTTATTTGTCGGGAAGAAGTCCAGGCAGCACCGGGTGTTACATTCTGCAGGCAGTGTGCTCCCGTCACCTTGTCGTTGCCCAGCGCGGCCCTGGCCCTGGCGCACGTGTGCAGGCCGAGCGCTGGTGTTTATGACTCCGAGTGTCCATGTGGATTTCCTCCCCCGACCCCTTGTCTGTCATCGTCAGAGTGGAATCCCTACAGACGGTGTGAGTCTATTAGGACTCATTTGGTCAATCAGCCGTGCTGGAGGCGGTGCCCCTGGGTCTGTTGACACATCCCACACTTACGCACCCACCTCCAGTCAAGGCTGCAGTGTCGGTGTCTGTCCTGGCTGTCATTGTCAGCTCTGTTATCTTCAAGAAATGGAACCATGGAAAAATTGGAAAAACTAAGCATTGCTTTTTATAATTTCTTTTTAAAAATTGTTTTGAAATATAGTTGATTTATAATGTGTCAGTTTCAGGTGTACAGCAAAGTGATTCAGTTATACATTTGTAAGTATACCTGTGTGTATATATGTATATGTGTGTATATATATATATACACTCTTGTGTGTGTATGTGTATAGTCTTGTGTATATATATGTGTGTGTGTATATACACACACATGCACACACTCTTTTTTAGATTTTTTTTCCCACTATAGGTTATTACAGGACATCGAGTACAGCTCCCTGTGCAATACGTAGGTCTTCAGATTTTTAAAAGCATCATATATGATCCAGTGTGTCCACCCCAGCTATACTTAGGAGTTGCGTGGAGCTCATTTCTTTTCTTTTCCTTTGCATTTTACCAATGAACAAACTGAAATAAAGAGAAGTCACACAATTCATCTAAAGCCACCAGGTAAGAGGTGGCAGAGCATCAGAGGAGCCCACCTTTCTGAGTCAGGGCTCTTCCTAAGGGCGTGCTGCCTGGTAGCCACAGCGGGATGCCTCCCAGGGGGTGCGTCCCACCCTCATGCAAGAAGTTTGCAGACGGGGCACCTCTCAGAGCTCAAGGATGTTGGAAATGGGGGTGGGGTGAGAAATGGGACTGGACCTAAGAGTTTTGGAAGGGTAGAGAGTCTTAAATAAGGGCCCTGGCTTTCACTTGCCGTGGGATTGGTTACCTGTTAATTTCCTGTCATAGTGTAAGTTTCCGTAAAAAATTCGGGAAAGAAAATACAGCTTAGAAATAACATTGCTCAGCTCAGCAGTTTGAAGGCTTGTGGCTCTTCTTTGCAAGTAATTTACATTCTTCAAATATGTAATTCTGTGTGAATAGGTGGTAGGCTTTTTTTATGGCTATGTTATTTTAGAGTAGTTCTGGTGACTGGCATCTGGAGAAGAGAGTTCTGCAGAAGCTAAGATGCTAAAATTGTCTCAGAGTGCTCTGAGGAGTTCTCACAGTGTGTGAGCCAGTGAAAACCAGGTGTCACAGTGTCTGTCATAGCCAGTCTGTTTGTTTTTATTGAAGTACAGTTGATTTACAATGTTTTAGGTGGATAGCAAAGTGATTCAGTTAAGTATATGTATGTATGTATATGTGTGTGTGTGTATTTTTCAGATTCTTTTTTCACTAGAGGTTATTACAAGATTTTGAATATAGTTCCCCATGCTATACAGTGGGTCCTTGTTGATTATCTATTTTAGATATAGTGATGTCTGTCTGTTAATCCCAAATTCCTAATTTTTCCTTCCCCTCTTTCCCCTTTGGTAACCGTACATTTGTTTTCTATACCTATGAGTCTATTTCTGTTTTGTAAATAAGTTCATTTGTATAATTTTTTTATGTCTTTTTGCCTTTTCTAGGGCCATACCTGCGGCATATGGAGGTTCCCAGGCTAGCAGTCTAATCGGATCTGTAACCACTGGCCTAAGCCACAGTCACAGCAGTGCAGGCTCCAAGCCTCGTCTGCGACCTACACCACAGCTCACAGCAATGCCAGATCCTTAACCCACTGAGCAAGGCCAGGGATCGAACCTGGAACCTCATGATTCCTAGTTGGATTCGTTAACCACTGCACCACGTCAGGAGCTCCCGTTTGCATAATTTTTAAGATTCCACATGTAAGTGATATTGTACGATATTTGTCTTTGTCTGACTTAACTTCACTCAGTATGATAATCTCTGGGTCCAACAATGTTGCTGCAGATGACGTTATTTCATTCTTTTTTATGGCTGAATAGCATTCCATTGTATATATGTACCACATCTTCTTTCTCCAGTCCCCTGTCGATGGACACGTAGGTTGCCTTCATATTTGGGCTATTGTAAATAGTGCTGCAATGAACACTGGTGTGCATGCATAGTTTTGAGTTAGAGTTTTCATCTTTTCCAGGTATGTACCCAGGATTTGGATTGCTAGATCATATGGTAGCTCCATTTTTAGTTTTCTGAGGACCCTCCATACTGTTCTTCACAGTGGCTGCACCAATTAACATTACCACCAGTAGTGTAAGAGGGTGCCCTTTGCTCCATTCCCTCTCCAGTGCTTGTTATTTGTAGAATTTTTTTTTTTTTGTCTTTTTGCCTTTTATCTAGAGCCGCACCCGCGGCATATGGAGGTTCCTAGGCTAGGGGTCTAACAGGAGCTGTAGCTGCTGGCCTTCGCCACAGCCACAGCAATGCGGGATCCGAGCCGCGTCTGCGACCTACACCACAGCTCACGGCAACGCCGGATCCTTAACCCACTGAGCGAGGCCAGGGATCGAACCCGCAACTTCATGGTTCCTAGTCGGATTCGTTAACCCCTGAGCCACAATGGGAACTCCTATTTGTAGACTTTTTGATGATGAGCGTTTTGACTGGTGTGAGGTTGTAACTCATTGTAGTTTTTATTTGCATTTCACTAATAATTAGCAATGTTGAACATCTTTTTTAAAAAAGTAAAATAATTTTATTGAAGTTTCGTTGTTATGCTGCACATCTTTTCATGTACCTGTATGTCTTCTTTGCAAAAATGTCTGTTTAGGTTTTCTGTCCATTTTTTGATTGGGTTGTTTTTCGATATTGAGCTGTACAAGCTGATTTTATACTTTGGAAATTATTTTTATTTTTTTATTTTTATTTTTTATTTTTTTATTTTTTATTTTTTTTTTTTTTTTTTTTTTTTTTTTTTGCCTTTTGTCATTTTATGGCCGCGGGTTTATGGCCGCACCCGCGGCATGTGGAGGTTCCCAGGCTAGGGGTCTAATCGGAGCTACAGCTCCGGCAACGCCGGATCGTTAACCCACTGAGCAAGGGCAGAGATCGAACCCGCAACCTCATGGTTCCTAGTCGGATTCGTTAACCACTGCACCACGACGGGAACTCCTGGAAATTATTTTTAATGTTACTTTCTCCCAATGTATCCCATAGAGCGAACTTAACAGGACCCTAGTGGTTACACTGGTGAAACCAGCCTTCAACAATTCATTGCTTTCAGGGTTATCAGAAGTTTTATACAAAATATCTATATTTTTTATTAAATATATTTGATTTCTTATTTATATTTCACTTTATTTCAAATAGGATGTAAAATGGCTTATTCTATCCATCTAATAACATATACGCAACGTTCTGCAAACTTAGGCAGAACTCCATGCGTTTTAGCAGCCAAGTCAAAGAAGGCAATAGCTATCTGAAGACTGGAGTTTGTAGGATGAAAACCAGTAGGTTTCTCAGAAGTGGAGCAACTCTTCATGCTGCAGCTGGAGTCACTTCCACTTACCGTCCTTAAGAAGGGGACTGTGAGTCGCTATGAACCCCACTATTACAGTCCCTTTGGTAAATAAAAGAACCACAGCTATGTTCTTGCTTGTCTTATGCACGGGGTAAAATTCAGACTCTCCAAGGGAAAAAAGGGAGGCATTTGCTTTAGGGTGAGCTTCTCAGTGTGGGTCCCCAAGTTCACCCCCTGGTGAACTTGTCCCTGGGCCTCCAGGTGGCTTTCTGCAGCAGGGGTTGCTTCTGACTATCCCTACATGTCCCCAGCGCTGCTAGGGCCCAGCCTGTTCTCCAAGGCTTCCCTCAGACACAGACTTCTCGCTCACAGGCAGGGGTGGGAAGGGCGGTGTTGAGTTTCTGCCGCTGACAGGTACCTGGAGCACAGGTGTTATTGGTGCTCCTTAGGGGAGACCCCAGGGGCTTTTAGAATCAGGTCATCATGCTTTTTCCAGAGTTCACTTGTTTAAAAATGAAAGACACTTGCCTTCTGGCTTAGATCATACTACAGTTTTGGGAGAATACATATCCATCTCGGTATTTCAGAATCCTTCCAGCAGTATCTGTGTTTAGCCTGGTGCCCTTAGACCAGCCGGAGTGGCTGATGTCTTTACACTTGTTCCAGGGCAGGCCAGGAATAGTTGCCCACACCAGGCAGCGGGGCTGAAACTCAGCGGTCCTGTTCCCAGGCTGAGGAAAGGTGCACGGGCGATGCTGTTACCTTCTGCCTGCAGACGTGGAAGTAAATGGCCAGCAGCGGGGCAAGTGGCATTTATTCCTTTGCAGAAATCCCTGTGGTCTAGTGAAGAGACCCCTGACTTCATTTGTTTCAAATGCAGTCCTCTGTCCTTTAGAGTGAACTGGAGACCTGAAAATCCATATTGGACTGGAGGACTCTTGACTGCTGAGTTCATTCGGGTTTAAATTTCTGCCATTCACAAAAGCGTTTCACTTCTTGACTCTGGCTAGCATCCATGAGGACACAGGTTTGATCCCTGGCCTCGCTCGGTGGGTTAAGGATCCGGTGCTGCCGTGAGCTGTAGTATAGGCTGCAGACCTGACTTGGATCTGGCGTTGCTGTGGCTGTGGTCTAGGCCAGCGGCTACAGCTCCAATTCACGAAGCTGGGAACCTCCATGTGGCACAGGTGTGGCCCTAAAAAGATAAGGAAGGAAGGAAGGAAGGAGGGAGGGAGCGAGAGAGGGAGGGAAGGAAGGAAGGAAGAAAGACAACAGAAAGCATTCTTAAAAAAAAAAAAAAAAAGCCTTTCACTTCATTGGTTTGTTGTTCACATTAAACAAGATAATCAGTGTCAGGTATGACCGGCACAAGACAGCTTCTCAGAGGTGTTTGTTCTCATGATTATTACTGTATCATCATGAGAGCTGTCTGTAAATATCTGTGTGTGTGTCTTATGTTTTGG
Source organism: Catagonus wagneri (assembly GCA_004024745.2). Lineage (NCBI taxonomy): Eukaryota > Metazoa > Chordata > Mammalia > Artiodactyla > Tayassuidae > Catagonus > Catagonus wagneri. The sequence continues at coordinate 20,616,407 of PVHT021183608.1, read as the reverse complement.
AGATGTGATGGTGAAGATAAAGGGCTGGGCTGATGTTCAGCTGGTGTGCATCTGGGAAATCACATGGATTATAGATTAAAACACACCACTGTGGGAGTTCCCACTGTGGCTCAGGGGGTTAAGGGCCGACATTGTCTCTTTGAGGATGCAGGTTTGATCCCTGACTTCACTCAGTGGGTAAAGAATCCGATGTTGCTGTGGCTTGGCATAAGTCGCAACTGAGGCTCCGATTCAACCCCTAGCCCAGGAGCGTCCATATGCCACAGGTGCAACTTTAAAAACAACAACAAACACAATAAAAAAAAATTAGGTTAATAAACAACCACCACCCTGAGCTTGCACCCGCCCCCCCACCGCCCCGGCCCAGCTACCCTGATGTTCCAGCTCCCGTTCCTCTTCCAGCTCCCAGTTTCTCCTCCAGGATCGTGAGTTTATCTTACGATGTAGTTACTGGCAGGTTACACCTGGCTCATCTAAGGGCCTCCAGAACTTGTCCCAGGAGGGACAACTAGCACTGCATCTGGGTACTTGCTGTCTGGGCCAGACTGCCGGTTAAATAGCTCATATATTATTTCTGGAAAAAATATAAAAATAGTAGAATTGAATATCACTTTTGTGAAGCTTATTAAAATATCAAAACAGTACGATTCCAGAGCTATAAAATTCAGCTGTGTTAAGAAACTACAGGGCTATTAAAAAAATTCTAGCAGTCCTCAACAGTTGTTTGTTCCTGCTGTAAAATCAAAGAATTAAGAGTGGAGTCTAACTTTAAAAGTCATGATGTATGAAATCAATTTTTTTTTGGAGACAAAAAGTGAGCCTACTCAAGATCCTGAAGGGCCAGGTAAAAAAATAACAAAAAGCAAGGTTTTAATTGCCGTGAAGTGGTCTCTGAGATGTTCCTCAAATCCCTCTAAGTAGAAATGCATTTTGCCAAGTGACCAGAACTAAACCCAAGTCAATAAAAAATGTGATTATTTAGTGAAATACCTTTTTCTAGAAGCTCATCTTTATGGAGTACTTTCCCGTCCCGGTCAGTGAGTCATTGTGACCGTGTGCAGCCCTGGCCTGGGTCCTGCCAAGAATCTGCAAGTGGGTGGCACCAGCCGAGCCTGGACAGCCTGGGTCCTTGGTGGACCCGGGGGTACCAGGGTTTTTAGCTCTTCCCTGGGACGTAAGCCAAGATGACCTTCCACCTGGGTGTCAGAAACCAGGCAGCACCACTAGGTAAAGAAAGAGCTTTCTAACTATCAGGCCTATGATAGACATTGACTGATCTCGGGCATCTTGCTTATTTGGGTCCCCGTTTTCTCATCACTGAAGGGAGGGTCAGACTGAAGGGGGCCTTGGGGACGGTTCCAGACAATATGTGAAAAGTTGTTCCAAAATTGGAGGAAGTTTTGTTGAGAGTAAAATAAAAAGCAATACTGTATTTTCTTGATTCCTAAATGTATCTTTTTCCTCTTTGTGAAATTTTTGACATTATAAAACGTCTCACATTGGGGAGTAAATTGCCCATCAGACCTGTGTACCTGGCCCTGAGCAGTCAGCATCTCTTCAGACACCTAAACCCTTAGTCAAATTTATTTACATTAATAGTACTGGAGGGCATTGGTTTCTTGGCTGAAATCTGGGTGGTGATTTGTTATGAAAAATTCTTCAGAGGTAGCGCAGTATGAGAAGCACTGAAATTAAAAATCCGCGCAAACAGAACATTGCCTTCTTATATGACTTAAAAAGAGTACAGATCACCCAGATATTTCAAAAGAGAGAAAACGTTTTCGAACTGATTGAGGCTTTTCAGATCAGGTCATAGAGCTTGCAGCTTGGCGAGAGAGGCAGATGAGGCGATAAACAAAGAAAGCAACAGGAGTGTGGGTGCGGATCCCGGTGTTGCTGTGATGAAATGGGGGCTGTGTTGGGACAGGGGAATGGGACAGGGGTCTGCCCTCATTGGGGGGGGTGCAAGCCAGGTGAAGAGCAGGCAGAGGTGTGGGGGGTCCTCAGGGTCCTAAATGCTGTGGGCTGCAGAGGAGCTGGAGAGTCGGAGAGAGGAGAGAGAGATTGGCACCAGAATGGCAGGGACCCAGCTGCTTGCGGAAAAGCTCCTGAGGCTGAGGGAGGAGAGGAATCTGGAGGCTTCGGAAACGAGGAAGGGCCTGGCCAGCGCGGTGGCAGCAGTGATAAAGGGCAGGCATTCAAACCTTATACTGAAAACTCAGACACACAGATGGATTTGACGTGAAGGGGGAGGGAGGGTGAGGAATTAGGAAGGTCCTTGGTTTCACATTTTAGGCACACCTGGGTGGTGGAGCCCGTTTGCAGGGATGGAGGGCAGAGCGTTGACGACGGAGGGAAAACCGGAGGTCCCTCTTGGACGTGAGTGTTTGTCTTGGCAGGGAGGCTGCCAGACAGCGCTGCCATGTGGGCCAAATCCAGCTCTGGTTTCCGATCGAATGTGGAGAAGGCCTCCATTGCATTTTAACTGCGGAGGTGGAAATGAAGCTGCCGGCTTATGCTGGGGCGAGTAAGGAAGGTTTCACAGTTGCTGTCACGCCCTCACCCTGTTTATTTAAGAGATTTATAGTGTTTCAGGTGCAAGGTCAAGTGTCTTTGCTGTCAGAGCTGAAGTTTGGTTCAACTCTATCTCCTGTGACACTGAACTTGGTCTTTGGCCCAAGGGCGCTGTGGCTGCAGAAATGGACTGGCGGGCTTTCTGATAAAGCCCTGAGTGCAGGAAGGACCCAGACAGATTTTCCTGGCCCGTAGCCATCCCTGGTTGGCCACACATAGTTCAGAACCCGTGAGACATCAGGACCTCTGCTCTACAGAACACGTGAGGGTCCACCCGAAGAAACACACATGGGCACAGTATCCATCTCCACTTTGGAAAAGGTCAAGGGCAGAGTCAGAAACTGGCTGTCACACATATGTGATGGTTCTTCCTTCTGCGAGACGCCCACACATAGCCAAGACTAATTTCTTGACTGGCATTTAGTTCTGGAAGCAAGATACCCACTGGCATTCCTAGAACTTTCAGCACACGTGCCAACTCATGTGAGTGTACCACTGCCAGTCGTTCTGTGACAGCACGTGAGTGACACAAAGGGCCTGCCAGTCACCTTAAAGCAATCGTGAACCACCAGTCCTTGCTTCTGCGGTGTCCTTCTCAGACACAGGTTTTGGAAGAATTTATCAAAAAAGAACTTATTTTAGTGAAACCCTTTTATTCACTTAACAATTATCCTTAAGTCTGTTCTGGTGTAAAAAAGAAAAAATAAACCCTCTCAAATGGAAAAACCACTTACCAAGTCATAAAACTGAAATTTCAGTATTGAACAGAAACCCTAAATGATATACCAAGATCACTGTTAGTCCTGGAGTTACAGTGAATGGCTATTTTCAGTTCATGGTAATGATTTTTACATTTATTTGTACAGCATAATTGTGAAAGAATACCCCCAAATGCAACTTAAACCCCCCACTGAATGCCCGTTCGTCCATCAACCAATTACCTAAGACAGATGTTTAAATTGAATTTTCTCCAGTTTTTTTGAAAGATACCAACACTGGTTTTTGAAGAAAACCATACAAATAAATGTAGGCTTGCCAGTGATTCCAAATGACTTTTAGGTATAGCTCTCATGCAAAGCCTATATTATCTTGAAAATTAAATTTTAAACGTTATTTCCTGTTTTGCGGTCAATTTGATTCCTTTTTTTTTTTTTTTAACCCTCTTGAGTCTTATTACTGGAACTCTGCCTGGCAGCCCCTGGGGGTTGGATGGCTGGTGGGTTCAAGCTCACACTGGGACGGGAGCTCAGATCTCAAGTTCACAGGCTGCTCCTTCTGTTCCTTCATGTCAAATGCTGTTCCCCTTTATCCCTCCAAGTCTCACCCACAGTCTGAGGTCTGTTCAGATTCTACGTCACCCCAGTGAATCCTGGCACCGGCTTTAGTTTGTCAGAATCTCTCTCCATCACTCAAGTGTGGCCAGGCTCATGTGCCTTTCCCCGCCGCCCAGCACTTGACTGCATCGTGATCTTTCATGGGTGTTGGTTTTGTGTCACCAAATAGTCTGTAGAGCACTCTGGGGCAGAGTCCAGACTGATAACCATAAATCCTGGATAGAACTTGGACACGGCTTCTAGCAGCTCAAGGCTGCCAAAGACACTTCTGACAGTTACTTCCAGGGCAGAGGTCTTTCCTGTTTCTCTTTCTTGTGTCTGGTTCAGTTCCACACACATTTAATCCATGCCTCTTCGTCGTCCCTCACCCTGTTCCTGTCTGGGAGCTGAAAATACGGAGCTGGGTGTGTGGTCTGTGTTCTAAGCCTCTTACGACGTAGTGGGGAGACAGATACATCCACAGACAATACAGAATACAGAATAAAACAATGGGGTTCGGAAGAGGGTGTTGGGGAAACACAAGTCAGGCGGCTGAGCCTCCAGGAATTCAGCGGAAGGTGAGCAGGGTGGGCAGGTGAGGGCAGTGCAGGGGCGCTGTGGGCAGAGGGGGGACCCCCCCCAGGCCAACCGTGGTCTGTACGTGGAGTTCAGGCCACCTGAGGGCACAGTGCATGTGCAGCCATGCCTGGCCCTGTTTGCTATCACCGTTTGCTGGTAGACGCAGGACTCATGTCCTGGAAGATGGGGATGTGCTGTGAACTCAGGGCCCCCCACTGAAGGGGTCTGAGCAAGGAGGCAGAACAGGCAGCTTTCCGTCCATGGGTGAGAGTGAGACAGGGCTGGGGGCAGGGGGCGGGCGTGAGTGGAAGCCGTCCGTGTTCATCTCCTGGCTTTGCATTTGTTTAATGGTGCAACAGACTCTAAATGCAGCCACTGATTCAAAATGTTAATAAAAATAGAATCACATGTGAGGAATTAGAAGCCGGTCACCGGAACACCACCGGACTAACCAGCCTCACTTCTTTGCTGGCCTGGGGTGTGAGCAGCAGTCTTTGGTCTGACAGTGGGTTCAGGAGGAAGGGCCCCTGGCTGGTGGTCAGGCCAGCCTGGAAGGCAGCATCCTCTTGGCCCCACCGTCGTCCAGCTGATGAGAATTGGGGGCCATCCCCTCCTGCTTGTGGCCAGGCTGAGCTGCTCTAAAAAGGGACCCCAGAGTCGAGGCTGGCTGCAGGCCCCGCTCTGAGCAGAACCTGGTGTGACTGTCTGCAGGGTTAAGTCACCTCCTTCTTCTGCCCTCCTGGGCTCAGCCACACCAGGGGCAAGCGAGTCCCTCCAGCCACACCACGGGGGACAGTTCATTAAGGGGTGCTCCCATTTCCTGGATAGTGGTCATCACAGGCTCTGAGCTCGGTCAGGGGTGTGGCCTCATCCTGCGTCTGTGTCCTCGGGACCTCATCTGGAACCCGGCATTCAGGAAAATGTCAGAGTGAAAATCAGGCTTCTGGTTCCAGAAAGACACTGTCCATCCTGGGATCGAGAGGCCTGGGCTTCCCTGAACTGTCTTGCAGGATAAGGTCACGCCTGGATAATGGAGGTAATGGCATAAGAGCCCCACTGCCTCGTGGACTTGGAGTTGGGAGACCTGAGCTCCAGCCCAGACTCTACTGGGAACTCATTCCACATCCCCAGGGAATCGACTCAGACCCGAAATATTTCCTGTGAAACAACAACTATGGATACTGCTCTGTTTACCTCACATACGATTTGCGAGGATCACAAATAATAACATATACTGATGGTTTCCTGCTTACATGATACTGTTTCAAGAGTGTTCTATATTTTCATTGTAACTTAAAATGACATGGATATTTTGGTTTTTACCTCCAGTTTACTGGTGGGACACTGGGCAGGGAGAGTATAAGTTCTCACCACTCTTTTTTTTTTTTTTTTTGCTTTTTTAGGGCCGCACCGGCTGCATATGGAGGTTCCCAGGCTAGGGATCCATTTGGAGCTACAGCTGCCAGCCTACACCACAGCCACAGCAACACGGGATCTGAACCGCGTCTGCAACCTGCACCACAGCTCACGGCAATGCCAGATCCTTAACCCACTGAGCGAGGCCAGAGGTCGAACCCACAACCTCATGGTTCCTAGTCTGATTTGTTTCTGCTGTGCCACAAAGGGAACTCCAGTTCTCACCCCTCTTGAGTAAAGGAGCCGAGATGTGAACCTGGTACTTGATGTGAGGTGCCCCCCACCCCAGAGACCCCGCAGACATGCTTCCGTAGGATGGAGCTCCGCATGCGCAATGGATGTTTTCTGTACTCTGCATCTAAGGCAAAATCACGGCTGGTGCTTCTTTGCTAAGCAAGTGTGTCCACTCTGGGTGGTAAAATAGTTTTTAATCCTGTTTGCTTTCTTGCTTTTTTTTTTAACCTCTTGGACTTTGATTTTCTTTACGGTTTACATCTGTTTGGGGATTTTTTTGTTGTTTGTTTTTCAGTTTGAAAAATAACAAAAAATAACCTGCAGTGTGAGATGGGAGAATCCAGTAACAGGACAGTCACTTGTTTACACAATGATAAATTCCAGGTGTTCGTAAAGCTGCCTGCAAAGCCTCAGGCTTCAAGAATGGATTAGATTAGTGAGGAATTCCTATTGTGGCTGTGCGGTAACAAACCTGACTAGTATCCCTGAGGACATGGGTTCGATCCCTGGCCTCGCTCAGTGGGTTAAGGATCTGCTGTTGCCGTGAGCTGTGATGCAGGTCGCAGACGCTGCTTGGATCTGGTGTTGCTGTGGCTCTGATGTAGGCCAGTGGCCACAGCTCTGATTTGACCCCCACCCTGGGAACCTCCATATGCTTTGGGTGTGGCCCTAAAAAAGCAAAAAAAAAAAAAAAAAGCAGAAGATAAAGAAAAGGTTAGATTAATGAGACCAGCTAATTGTCTAGAAAGAAAGGGCTCACTTTGTGAAATATGAAGCATCGTCTTGTCTGTCCTGCTTCCTAACTTCTGCTTAGTGGTTGGCAGACAGCTGGCAACCTGTGACTTTCAATGTTTTCAGAACACCGCTCTGCAATTATTGGGCTGTTTGGACACCAGTTGTCTGCCGTGGTCTTGTCCGCAACCCCAGGGGCTGTGAGAGTCAATTTTTCTAGAAAAATATAGTAATTCATTAGTGTCAGGCAGACAGGGAAACTGCAGGTCTGCAAATGTGTGAATCAGAAATACGTAATTCTGCATTTTGACTTGAACCGGTGATGGGAAGTCACTGCCCCACCAGTGCCAGCTGGGTTTCAGCTGAGCAGGAGCATCCCCCGAGGAAGGGTCCTGGTGCGGACTGCGGGCTCTCCGGCTCCCTGGAGCTCAGTGCCCCGCGGTGATGTTCAGACGCTAATGGGGCCCTTCCCAGAGCGAGAGCACAGGGTCAAGATTACAAACTATGGAATCGAACGAAATGCAATTAAAAGCCACATCTAATCTTTTAAAAAGCGACCTCTTCCTCTGTTGTCGTTTCTTGCTGAGGGAAGAATTGCGTTTTTTGTTTGTTTTATTTTAAACCAGTCCCCAAATCCCAAACTTTGAAAACTGGACATTGAAATTCTGAATTTGTTTCCTAGAAAAGCATTTTTTAAAAAGAGAGTACCGTATTGGTTCAGACTGGGCAGAGACAGACTCGGCCCCCAGCGGAGTTCCTGCGTCCACTGTCCCGGCGCTTCCTGGGCTCACGCTAGGCACAGTGAGATGCCTCTGCTTTCACAGAATCACCCTCTATTGAGAGCTGGTAAACAAGGCAAGAGTTGAGTAAATAATTCCATTACTGTTGTAACTAGTGCTGTGGAGGAAGTAAGCAGGATGGTGAGATAGAAAGTGTATCAGGGGAGTTGCCTGTTGCGGCTCAGCAGGTTACGAATCCACCTAGTATCCGTGAGGATGCGGGTTCGATCCCTGGCCTCGTTCAGTGGGTTAAGGAGCTGGCATTGCCGTGAGCCGTAGTGTAGGTCGCAGACACAGCTTGGACCTGGCGCTGCTGTGGCTGCAACAAAGGCTGGCAGCTATAGGCTGGCAGCTATAGCTCCGATTTGACCCCTAGCCTGGGAACTTCCATATACCTCGGATTCAACCCTAAAAAGGAAAAAAGAAAAAAAAAAGGAAAGCATATCAGGCTGCTTTTGCTTTGTAACAGTCACAACATCTCAGCAACAGGTACAGATATCAAACCCTGTTCCACGGGAACCGCGAATGGGGCTGTTCAAGGCCCTGAGAGAAACTGAAATATTTTACTTGGTGTGATCCCAGAAGGCCTGCTAAGCAGGAGACATTTACATTGAAAAACAAGAGAAAGAGGGGTTGACTCTGACTCCACACAGGAAGTGCAAAGGCCCTCAGGGCGTTACAGGTTTACCTGTTCTGAGGGTGTGCAGAGAAGCCCATTGGATGGTGGGGACGCATCGGAGACCTGGGTGGAAAGGCAGCCGTGGGGGTGTGCAGGCTTGGGGAGGAATGTTGATTTCATTCTCAGCGCTGTGAGCAGTCTCACAGGATTTTATAAAAGATGGTGGAAAATGGAAAATCAGGGAGCAAGATAGATAACGGGGATCCTGAGAAGGCTGGTGCCTTCAAGGTCCGGGACAGATGTGAGAGGTTGGGCTTGCTGTTGGCGTGAGTGAGGGGATGGATGGATTGATGTACATTCTAGAGATGAAGCTTGCTGATGGATTGGATGTGGACTCTGATGGAGGCAGGAAAATCAAAGATTTCTCTTGAGTTTTTGCCTTGATCAACTGGATGGATTGTGGTGACATTTACTGAAGTGAATAAAGAGGTAAAGCAGTGTTTGGGGGTAGAATTAAGACATTCAGTTTAGACACCATGTGTTTAAGATACCTGCTATAGCTTGAATTGTGTCCCTCAAAAAGGTGTGTTGAAAATCCTGACTCCCAGAACCTCAGCACAGGACCGTATTTGGACATTGGGTCGCTGCAAATGTGATTAGTTAGGACGAGTTCATACTGGAGTTGGGTGGACCCTAATCCAGTGTGACTGGTGCCCTTAGAAGAAGAGAGAAGAGACATGGAGGTACAGACAGACAAAGAAAGACAGACACACATTGGGAGAACATTCACCACATCATAACCGAGGCAGTGACCACGGTGATGCAGCTGCAGGGCCAGGACCCAGAAGAGGCTAGAAAGGGGTCTACCCTGGAGCTTTCACAGGGCACCTTCCTGCTGACAGCTGGGCTGCAGGCTTCTCGCCTCTGGGACTGGGAGGCAGTACATTTCTGTTTTAAGGCGCCCAGTTTGTGGTCCCTTGTTACAGAGGCTGCAGAATATGGATGCAGTGCCTGAGTGGGTGGTTTGATGCGAGAGTCAGTCTGTCTGAATCAGAGAAAGAGGCTCAATCTGGGCACGAAGACTCCATCAGTGCCGAGGAGAAGGGAGAACGTTCTAGGTGGAGTGAGGGCAGCCCTGCTTGTGGCAGGACAGTACTTCATTCACCCTTAGGACCCCTGTGCCACACAGCTGCCATGAGCACTGAGAGGACACGGGGGTGTGAAGTTTTCCAGCGTGTTTTCCATCCCTGGAACGACTGAATGGGATGTCACCCGATATATGACATCACGTCACACACACTCAGCGGACGTACAAGAAAAGCATTGGTACTTCAATGGTGATGTTTTTGCAATGACACGGGTCAAGACCATAGCCATTTGCACTTGGTTGGAGTGTTGAAAATCTCATCCACCTGCCAGATGTGGGGACGTTGGACCTTCGCCACAGCCACAGCAACGCGGGATCCGAGCCGCGTCTGCAACCTACACCACAGCTCACGGCAACGCCAGATCTGAGCCGTGTCTGCGACCTACACCACAGCTCACGGCAATGCCAGATCCTTAACCCACTGAGCAAGGCCAGGGACTGAACCTGCAACCTCGTGGTTCTCAGTCGGATTCATTTCCGCTGCGCCACGACGGGAACTCCTGATGCTGAGACATTTCAACCGTAGAGAGAAGCACATGTCCTGGCCACTTCTGCAGTGATGTCCCTGGAACAGTCTCAGAGTTAAATTCCACCCCTGTCGCCTGGGGAGCTGCTCCAGGCTGTGGCTGCTGCTGCTGCTTCCTGCTGAGTTTTCTCTGGGCCTGATTGTCCTGATCCTCCATCCGAGATGGTTGGTGGCTTTGCCAGCTCTGGTGTCCCTGGCCTTCGTGTCAGCTGCCCTGAGCCTCTCCTGACTCCGTGTTTAAACACCTGCAGGTCTGAGTGCCAATGTCAGTCAGTAGTGAGGGACAAGGAAGTGACAAAGGCTATGAGCTTGGCCAGACGAGCCTCTCCCAGCAATGCCTAGATGAGCAGATAACGTCTGCGTGCATGGGGACAAGACTGGGGCAAGTGTGTCCGTCCCCAGTCCCAGATGCAGTTTTCCCTTAAAAGTGATCTCTTAGTACCACGTGTCTGCTTGTATGCATGGTCTGTCTTTTTCAGAGCTTAGTTCTTAAGCCCCACCCTCTCTTCACCTGTTCCTTGTCCTTATGAACACCTGGCTGCTGTTTTGGTGAATGAACTGCGTTTCTCTGGAGCTGCTGCCTGTGAGGCTCTCGGCCCCAGGTTCCTACAGAGGCTGCCGGGTTCATGCTCTCCCAGCCCTTCAGTGGCCTGGGCTTTTGTTTCGCGCCCCCTGTCCATGTTGTGCATCTGGGTCTCTCCTTTGTCCTGACACAGGGATGTTCTTCCTGCACTTTCTCTGCCTCCCTGTTGGTCCATCCTGCTTCTGGGATCACCTTCACCCACCTGTCCATCCCACTCAGCGCCCCTAGCCCATTATTTTCACGTGGGATTACTGCTCCCTGCAGAGGAACCGGAGACGCCTTACCCTGTCCCTGTCCGAGGTGCTGATGACGTTTTTTCCACTGAGGTGTCTGCAGAGGCTGCTAGGAGTTCGATGGTCCTTGTTGGTTTGGGAGAACAAGAGGGATGGGACAGAGGCAAGAAAGATGAGGGAGTTGAGGATGGGAAGGAAGATCGGGGCAGGTGGGAAGACGTAGGTTGTCCCCACAATTGCCCCATCAGAGTGGTTTCTCAGTAGCGCAGAGCTGATTTTTAGGTACTGAAATTGTGATGGAAACAAAGAAGCGTCACAAGATAATTGGAAAGGTTTCCATTTTCAAAATAATGCTTGTACTAGGAAGTTGAACCTACGTGTACCTGAGATCAGTTCTGATTTAAAGGGTCAGTCTTAAAGGGTTTTAATGTTTCATAAGGAATTTGAATCTGTCGTGGAGGGCTATGCAAATGAAAAGAAATGAAGTCCACATACCAGGGATGTAGGAGTTTTTTTCTGTTCTGTAGTTTAGGGTACATAAGAATTGCTTCCTTCCCCTTAGGGCCAAACATCCTGGTGAGTAAGGTGGGAAATGGCAAAAGCTTGATTGCTAGAGAATATTCTTTCATGATTTCTCAATGAAAGCCAGGAGGTTTGGAGGTGCCCAGCCTCAAGGCGTGGGCAGGCAGGTCTCTGTCATTAGGATTTAGGGCAGCACCCGGAGCAGGTGTTAGGGCCCCAGAGGCAGCAGATGCCATGGGTTCCCCTGGGGAATGAGTGTGTGGTCTCTGTATTCATGATGCAATAAACCATCACTTACCCCATTCCACTGGCTTCCTGGGTCCACTTGCAGCATTCTTAAAGTCACGTTAGCTCTCCTATATCACATTGGTGAAACTTGGAGAATTTTGGAAGCTGGTGTTTTTGAGTGCCAACTATCTTAGGAGGAATACTACATCTGAGGATAAAACGGGGTAGTCTTGGGCACCTTTCAGCTGTCAGGAGCCTCTTAGACATTTTCATCTATGTGAATTTTCCCATCAGCACAGACCACATAGTTTCCGACCAGGACCCCATCAGACCAGCCATGTGGACTGTCATGTGCCTGATGAGTTAGGGTTTTATGCCCCCATGTTCACCATGAGGTGGTCAGTTCTGCAGAAAAGGCAGGAGTAGCGGCTGGTCTATGTGCTCTGTTTACAACCACCCAAGTTGCTTAAAAATGCAGATGTTTCTGGCATGTGAATGATCTTGAATTATGACGAAAGTATAACAAAACAGTTAAATGAAGATCCAATGTTGTCTGTCTCGTATTGCTTCTTTCTTGTTTCTTGTTGCTGCTGTAACAAATGACTGCAAATGTAGTGTTTTCAAACAGCCTAGATGTACTAACTTATGGTTCTGGAGGTCAGAAATCTGAAATGGGCTACAGTCCGGGGCAGTAGCCCTTCCTGGAGGCTTGTCATTCCTGCTTCTGGGGTTTCCAAGGCTTCCTTGGCCTGTGGTCCCTTCCCCCTTCAAAGCAACGATGGCTGGTTGAGTCTTTCTCGTGATGTCATTTCTGTCCTGCCTCCGTCCTTCCCTTGTAAGGACCCTTGTGATGACATTAGGCCACCTGGGATGGGATAAGTCAGGATTATCTCGCATCTCACATCCTTCACTTATCACATCTGCAAAGTCCTTTTTGTCACAAGAGGAGACATATTCTCAGATTCTGGGTCTTTAAGTGTGGACATCTGTGGGAGTCATCATGCTGCTGAGTAACTTTTTAGATGGATAATGAAGAAATAAAAGATTTAATCAGAATGATTTTAGAATATATGGATAACCTAATGTTTTAAAAGGATGCCTTGATAACCAGCGCCACGTAAGGTAAAATCAAATACTGTATGTGTTGACAGACTAATGGATAGAGGAGGATGGCTGCCTATTCTCCAGTTTAAAGATGTTTTTGTTTGTGTAGTGCCATACAATGAAGAATATAAAAATATCAATCCAAGACACTGCCTGGGCTGTCATCCTGGAGTGTTCGATGAAAATCAGAAATTTACATTTAAAATGCCCACACAGGTATTCACATCTGTTTAGCTGTTAAATAGAAATGAAGCTTAATTACAGGTTGTTAGAATCTAGATCCATGTAATTGGCTTTTCACGGCCTGCAGAGGTTGGAGGTGAGATCCAACAGGACTGAGCTGCCTGCCATGTGTGCCTTGCTGGGGGCATAGACGACCCCTGGGCCTGTTACTCCATAGACCTCTGGCACAAGAAAAAAACCTGCTCAGTAGACACTGAAGGCGAATGCTTTAGCTGAAGCTTAGATGTCATAGTGGAGCACTGAAAGAAGGTAAAGAGGATGCTGAAATGATTTTCAAAAGTTCTGAGGAACAATCATTCCCAGCTATATACCCTTGAAAAAATTTTGCCTTCAGGAATAGAGCTCAGCTCGCTAAGGTCTCCCCTAGAATTTCTTTCTTCCCTTTCGCAAAAGAACACGAATAATGAAACCATTGGTAATAGATGCATTTTCAGTTATATACGTGTGGTTGTGTGTGTGTGTGTGTGTGTGTGTGTGTGTGTGAAGGTAGATATATAAAGAATCATGGATTTAATTTTTCTTGGGGATGCAGGTCAAAGAGCAGCTAACTGCAGTTTTTTGGGGACTGCTTCCCCTAAAGCCGTGGAGTGTCCTCTCCAGGCTGTGGATCTTTCTTATGGAGTTTTAGCCTGTGAATAATAGAAAAGACGTGATATTTTCTAAAAGATTTATAGTGAAAAATCTGGCCTCTGGGCTGCTGCATTTTTTTTTTATATTAAATCTCTAAAATTCCTGGGTTTGCAAAAGGACTCAAAATTTGGTGGGGAGAGAACTTGATTGTTGCTTTAATTATGAGTGGTTTGAAAACATACTTCTTAAAAATGTAAGGATAACCCACATCTTGGTAAATAGCAATAGAAAAAAATAAATTTCAAAAAAAGAAAAAGAAATGTGATAGAAAAGAAATGTGAATGTCCATTGCAAAGTGTTTAATTCTGTTTAAGGTAGAATTCTAATTCTAGTAAATATAAATATCAATGCACAATTATCTAGCGTGTGTAAAATAAATACTGTCCAAATTATGCAGTAACAAGGAATTTAGTAGCTATGAGAAGGAAGTATTCAGATGCATGTAAGTTTAAATATGTTGCAAAGAGAGAAGAATCAATATGCATTTGTGCTCCGGTTTCCATGACAGAAAGAAGTCAGACGCTGTGGCAGTAGATGCCACTTGCTGGAGAGATTAGTTTAATACTGATATTCATAACCTGCAGCCCATTACAGTTTTCAGTTGTTGGTAATAGAATTGAATTAAGACACTTTTTAAAAGTATGATGAGAGGAAACAAAAACAAGTGTACACAAATCCTTGTCAAGTGGAGGACTGAATAAAGAAATAAGAGATTTCATCTGAAAATTAAAATATCAAAGAGAGACAAAAACATTTTAAAAGTTCCAGAGTCCTGCCCCCTTGCAGCCTGAGGGCGGTTCCTTGGATGTTCCGACCTGGATGTAAGGGCTTGGAGTCAGGGCCCTGCTTCTGCTTCTCCTCTGCATGGCATGGCGTCTTGTCTGCTGTAAAGGTACAGTGAATAGATGTTGCTCAAACAAATGAATTTGGTGCATTTAAAAATGAACCTCACATTTTTAGCTGTTGATTTAATGGCAAGATGTGCATACACTTACATACTGTTCTTTGGGCTTCCTCTTTGGGCCAAGGGCTTGGTCAGATTAAGTATATACAAAAATAGACATGAGCCCTGCGTCGTGGCAGTGACCACGAAGGGTAGAATAATGGTCATCATACTTAGATTCTTGTAGTATTTTACGACCCACAGATGCCCACCTTTTTTTCCAGAATCACCTATTCCAGGTTGGTGAGTTTTTCAGGTAAGACAGATCTGGAGCATAAATGAGGCTTCTTGAGGACAGGCCTTTGAGTCCGCGCCTTGCTCCATGTGCATATGAGTGATGTTGCTGCATTTCTATCCCCAGAAGTGTTGGGGGTTCCTTGGTAGTGAGGTCACACTCTGGCTCCCATAGGACCACGTGCTGAGGTGCCTGCCAGCCCTGGGTTTCTGTAGCACATTGTCCTGCTCAGGGCATTTTCAGACCATTAACCATGATCTTGCAGGGACCCTGGAAGCAGACAGGTGGCATTTTGAGTGGCTTGATTTTACACCTTTGGAAACCAGAGCCTAAGTGATGCTGTCTTGAAGGACCTGTGTTTCCCTCTGGTCTGTACCTAGGGCAGGTGCCCTCATGGCTTCGGCACAGAGCTGGCTCCGGGCGGGAATTTGATACCCGTTTACTGGACTAAAGTTAACCAAAACTTTGAAATATGTCCTCCGCGTAGGGGTCTATAGATGAAGAGTACTTTGAAGTTCTTTCAGAATCTTTCTTTTCCTGAAACACCCACATGTTTTCATTTGCTCAGGCTGCCATAATGAAGAGTAGGCCACCTAATAAACAAGAGACTTGTTTCTCACGGTTCTGGAGGCTGGGTGTCCGAGATTGCGGCGTGGGCAGGGCTGGTTCCTCCTGAGGCCTCTCCCCTGGGGTGTAGATGCCATCTTCGCCTGTGTCCTCACAGGGTTGTCTCTGTGTGTCTGCACCCGATCTCCTTTTCCCATAAGGACACAGCCTCATTGGCTTAGGACTTCCCATATAACTGTGCCTGCCCAATGAGGAAAAAGATGTGCCTCTGAAGGCATCTGGGGCCAATGGGGGCAAATGCATTCACTTCCATATTTACCATTTCTGTACAGCCTGTTTCTTCCTGTAGATCTGAGTTGCTGGTTGTGTATTTTCCTTCCTTGAAGAACTTCTTTTAGCATTCCTTATAGCACACATCTGTTAGTTACAAATCCCCTTGGTTTTTGCCCTAAAATGGCTTTAATGCTTGCCTTCATTTCTGAAGGATAGCTTCACTAGGTATAGAATTTTTGGTTGAAAAACTTCTGTTTCAGCACAATGAATATGTCATTCCAGCTTCCGGCTCCCATTGTTTTTTGATGATGTCAGTCATAAATCCTGTCATTATCGACTTTTACATAATGTGTTATTTATCTCTGGATCTTTGAAACTTTTCCTTTTCTCTTAGGCTTTCAGTAGTTTGGCTGTGATGTATCCCAGGTTGATTTCTCTTTGCACTTACTACACTTGAGGTTCATTGAGAATCTTAAATCTCTGTGACAGTAAGAATTGACTGCAAAGGGCACAAAGAATTTTCTGGGTCTTGTCCTGGCAATATCACAGATGTAAACATTTGCCAAAACACACTGCACTTCACACTTAATATCTATGCATTTCATTGTATTCAGCCTAGGCAAGTCACTTAAATCTTTGATGTAAAAAAAGTGTAACCTACAGAAGTTAGATGTATTAATTTTCCTTAACAAATGAGTCTTTTAGGACCAAGACTGGAGATTCAATTTACCATTTCATTTCTGATGACGCTTAAAATCTCTGCACATATTTATTTTCCAAATGATATACGTTCTGGTTAAAATGGAAAAAAACCACAAAACAAAACAGTGGTAATATAAAAAAGAAGAAAGATACTTTGACATCATTTTTAGATCATTAGGTGGGGATCTTCTTACTAAGAATATGCTCAGGAGTCAAATAATATATTACACTGAAAGGGAAGCATTTTAAGATCTCCCTGTGTGTGTGTGTGTGTGTATGTGTGTGTGAGAGAGAGAGAGAGAGAGAGAGGTAGAGGTTGAGAGGAAGGAAGGAGGGATAGAGGGAAGGAAGGAAGGAAAGAAGGAAGGAGAATGTAAATGAGCTTGAAGGCGATGAGAGGAGGCATCTGTGAGTCTGGCTGCCCTGTTCCATAGCAGATGTAGGGTGCGGATGCAGGCCATAGGCTAATATTAGATAAACTTTTGCGCTTGAGGAATTTGGCTGTGCCGTGATACTTTGATGCTATGCAGTAATGTACTGCTCCCCTCAGCCCTTCATCGTGGTGATGGGTGAAGTCATGTCATTCACGTGGCTATGTCAACAACTGTAAATTAACACTTGACTTCTTAGGTTTACCTGTGACTTTTTTTTTCATTCATGCAACCCATATTTATTGTGTGATAACTGCCTGCTAAGCACTTTTCTTGCTTTGGGAATACTGTGATGGACAGCAAGACAAATGAGATCCTTGTACTCATGCAGCTTCCATTTACAAGAGAGGGTCAGGTGATAAGAAGAAAAATAAATAAGGTGATTGCAAGTGGAGAGGTGTTGAAAAGTGTCCTGTGGCAAGGAGTACCTGGTGGGACCCTGAATGTTGAGCCTGAATGACCAGGGTCTCAACATCAGATCTCAGACCTGAGCCAAAGGGACGGACAGGCAGGTACCATCTAGGAAGAGAAATTGCATTGTCTTCTTGCCAGTTTACTAAGTAAGTGAAAAAATACCATTGTAGCCATAATGACAAATTAATTAAAAGCTTGGTTTTCAAATATGTGTCAGGCTTTTTCTGGGGAGAGAAGTTGAGGACAGCCTGTGCCCCTCCCTGGAGACCCCTTTTTACAGATGACTCACTCCCGGGGCTTCTGAGCACAGAGAATAAACAGAAGCAGGGCTGGCTGACAGCTGCCTCATGGCCCCTGTAGCCGGAGAGGGAAGCGCAGGACTGGGGAGATAAACACAGCAGGTCATGCATAGTTAGTCACATCACCTGATGCATATTCCCAGTGGGAACAAGAAAATGACAGCACAGAATGTCTCTCCTGTGGGGCCAGCTGGGACCGAGAGACTCCTGGCCAGCTAAGCCAGGCATCTCACACCCTCCAAAGCAGATGCTCAAAAATCTTCAAGCCTGTGGAAGGTCACTGGTCTATACCTGCGCCACTCCCCGGTGTGTGGAGATGCTCTGAATCTCCATCAGTGGGCAGCTGGAGACAGCGACTGTTCATGGCTAAAATGCAATCAGGGTAGAACCAATCTAGGCTTCCTGGAAAGAGAGGCAAGAGGACAAAGAAGAGGGCCAAGTAACATGGAATAGGACAGGATGCTATTAGCTGGGCAGACATTGTTTTCAGGGTCAAATTCACCGTTTTCCTAAAAGGACCGCAGGAAGGCTCCATGTAGGAGACTTGGAAAGCTGGCCCCTGGAAGACTGCTCTGTGGGGATCAGCCAGCCTTGGAGGGTCAGCCACAGCAACGCAGGATGCGACCAGCATCTGCGACCAGCATCTGCGACCTATACCACATTTCATGGCAGTGCTGGAAAGAGCATTAACCCACTGAACGAGGCCAGGGATCAAACCCAAGTCCTCATGGATACTAGTCCGATTTGTGACCTCTGAGCCACAACGGGAACGCCTCCCTTCTGATTTTTGACAGCTTGCCCAGTCTGGCCGATTTCTATGTGTATTATTTGTTTATTTTGTGTTTTCTCCCTTCCATGCCCCCCTGACTCAGTTCCCTAAGGCAGCTGGGATGGATAGCAAACGATACTCTCAAATTTTGAATCATCTTAAAAATAACCAAGGCTTTTTATTCCCAAGTGGCTGCTCCCTGATACAGCAGAGTTGCCGTGCCATCTATCCGAGGATGGATGTGGGGGCACCAATAGATTAAGAAATGTGTGAAACCCCAGACCCAGAGGTGGAGCGGGTCAGGGTCTCCCATCAGGAGCCATAGCTGGTAAATGTCTGAGTCTTTCCCTCTTTCTGTCTGTTTTCCTCTGAAGTTTGCAGGATTTCCACCCAGAGGGAAGCAGGAAGCAGTAAGGTCGGCCCCCACTGCCAGAGTCCAGGGGAGTCACGGCTGCCAGCCCCTCCCGCTGTGGCACGTGGAGATGCCTGGCGCTCAGGGCCTGTGCAGGGCACCCCTGCAGAAAGATGGATGGGTGCGCTCACCCCCACCCTTCTCAAGCCTGCACAGGAAACCATGGAAACCATGTGCAGTCAGGGTCAAGGGTGCAGAGGTCTTAACATGGTTTAAAAAAATAGTAAAAGCAACAGAAAACAGTGACTATTAACCCTCTTGCCTTAGTCCTATAGCTTGTTTACTGAATTAGCCAAAAGCCCCTGTTTGGAGGTTTCACTTTCACATGCAAAGTTTCCCCAGTGCTCTAGTAAATACCACATGGGTTCTGGAAGCTCAGGGTATCCTTCACCCCCTAGGGCCAGCCGTCAGTCCTGCCCTCCAGGAGTTCCGACAGGGCTAGTCATCAGCAGGGAGGCTCTGCAGAGGGCTGGGGGACTTCCTGACTCCTGTGTTTGAGTCTGTTGGCTTAAACCTGCCCTTGACCTCAGGCAAAGGCACTGGCCACTCAGCACGGGGCCTCAGAGCTCACTTGGAAATGCCTTCCTCTGAGTGGGGCTGGTTAATCAATTGATCCTACATAAAGAAAATTCTTCCCGTCCACATTGCATGTTTGTATTGGCCTGTCTCTGCCAAACCCGCCCACGCAGGGCCCCGAGAATGTGCAAGGGAAGCCTTTTTCTTGGGTGCTTGAACTTGAGTTGTCCAGTTGGGCCTCTTTGCTACAGTTGAGCTTTTCAGACTTGAGCAGGGCATGTTCATTGCTCTCATACAGATTCTGTGTGTGTTAGTACATTCCTACCTGAGTAGCTTGCTTTTTCCCTCTCATAAAACGTCGCAACAAAACAACTACCTCATGATATTAAGAATTCAGCATGTATTTACGACCCAAGCTCTGATTTTTGGCCTGATTTCCTTTTGGAAATGGTGAAATTAAAGAAGGTGAAAGCATGTGTGGGGTCTTCTCCGGGGAATCCAGCCGTGTGAACGCAAACGTTGAGCGCCAGTGTTTACGACCTGGTCAGAATGAGTCAACACCTGCTTGGTGTGTTCTCCATAAATGGGAATGACCCTCAGACATCATGGAATCAATGGGAATGAATGCCTGCTAGGAAATTTCTTAACATCAAAGCTCAATAGTTTTTGTTTCTCTCTGCTGCTGAATGTTTTGCTTCAGCTTCTGCAGGGATCCACAGACCGCAGCCCAGGGGCCAGATCTGTCTCTTCTACCACAGTTTTTGGATGGCCTGTGAGCTAGTTTAAATGAGTAAAAAAAAATCGGAGTTCTTTCATGACACATGAATGTAACCTGACTTCAGGTTTCGATGTCCACAGATAAGGTTTTCCTGGAACACAGCCATTACTAAATTGTTCGTGTGTTGTCTGTGTGCTTTTGCACGACAACAGCAGAACTGTGTCCTTACCGGAGACATTTACCACCATCTGGTCCTCAGGGCGGGAGGACTTCAAATTTCCAATTCAGCTGAAAGTTTTGGTTCCTCCAACCAGTCCTCATGTGTCATGCATTTTTGCATATCTTGTTTTTAACTAAACAAAACAGTTACTTCCAATTTTTACCATCTTTGTGATGTGCCTGGCATTCTCTGCTCCTTGATAGCATATATCTCAGGAGTACACTGTGTTCTTATTCTGTGCTGGAGGCTGAAGTCCTAGCAAGAGAGCTCTCACATAGTAGTTGTGAAACACTTGTTTGTTTAGGAATAAGTTAAAGATAAATAAGCAGAAGATAGTTTACCAAAACTTGCCTTTCCATGTTTATGCTGCTCTTCTGGAATTCCTAAGACCTTAAGTAAAATTCTCTGCATCTACCCTCCTTGTCTCCCAACTGCTGTTTTATTTCTTCTTTGTTAGTTTGTGCTGAGTTCTGGATAAACTCCCCTGTACTGCCATCCACTTCACTAAATTTATTTTTCCCTCTACCCAGCCTAGAGTTTAATTCATCTGTTGATGGATTTAACTAATTATATGACTATGTTTTAAGTTTCTGAGGCATATAGTTGTTGTTTTTTTTTTTTTCAGTGTCATCTGCTTTTAAAAAATAATTTCCTCTTCACATTTCAGGATTTATCTTTTGGAGGGTCCCAAGCAGCTTGAGAAATGAACTAATCATTTATTCTTCCATTGGCTTTTGTACTGTCCCTGGAAAGCCTCTCTGTGTCATTCTTTTTAGCAAGAAATGATTTTGAGCAGTGCTGGAATGATGGTGTCAGAGAGATTTCAGATACAATTGACATAGCGGCATATTTATCCCTCCGTTTGGATTAGTCTCATGAATTCTCGTAAACCGTTCTTATAAGTCAGTTGGTGAGTATACATGGCTTCATAGCTCAACCTAGAAGCTTGACTGCTCAGTCTGTGTTGAAGCCCCAGAATCCTATTTCCAGCTAATAGGTGTTTGTACTTAACCTCATTTTGAAGAGAAAAGGAAACACTCAGTTTTGTGGATCAAGTTACTTTTCACTTGTTCTACCTGGAACCCGAAATTATGGAGAATTCATTAACTGTACACACTTGCTTTCCAAGGTTTTTTTTTTTTTTTTTCCTAAATGCTGTCTACGTTGCCTACGTGGTCCTTCTATGAGGCTTTTCTAATTAAATTATAAATAAATAATAAAAGTATCTTGGTGGAAGGCTAGAGAAGACTTTGAAATATATACACAGAACTCTCCAAACTCTGTCTTTACCCAGAATTTGCATTTGATTTGTTAACTTATCTGGAAACCTGTAACAATGAAACTTTTTGCTGTTTCATTTTTACCAAAAAGAAGATACTGCAAGGCTTGGCGCTCTCCTTGAAGAACTGCTAGGATTGGAATGCAATACTTCTTAAGATGAAAACTTCAGAATTAGCTTACAAATATAGGCACAATCAATAAACAATAACCGATGACTAAAACCTCCAAGTTAAAATGTATTAAAAAAAAACTCATTTCCTCCTTGTTATTTATTCATTATGTTAATATTGCTTCTCTTCTGTTTAATAATCAGAGAAAGATAGTATATAGACGTGCAGTTTGGTAATACTATGTCATGCTGGCCTTAAATTGTCTATTTCATGAATCTGCTTTCTGGGATGATTTTCTTTGGGAAATCATCTTAAAGTTAGCTTATGTACGTTTGATCCTTTGAAACCTGTGCCCTGTTTTCTTATGTTTCTGGTTATGAGTGCTTATTTATTAGGTGATGTATCTTTGGATAATTCATATTTCCTGTGTAAATGAGAGTGACTACTCAAACACGCATGGGCAACATGATGCTGTTATATCTGTACACACAAAATACTCCCCAAACCAGAAAAATAGAGATCATTTCTAGAAACGCCATGAATTAATTGGAGCATGGCTATAATTAGAGGTGTGTGTGCATGTGTGTGTGTGTGTTTGAAAACAAATATCTTTCCATCTATTTCTGTTGCTCTTGTTCGTGACTACAGTTCCAAGTTTTCCATTGGTGTCATTTCCCTTCAGCCTGAAGAACATACATTACCATTTCCTTTTATTTATTATTTACATATTTATTAATTGTTCTTATTTACTTATAATTAATATTTATTTAAGTGTTATTGAAGCACAGTTAGTTTACAAGACTGTGATAATTTCTGTTGTGCCGCAAAGTGACCCAGTCATACGTGTATTTCTGTTCTGCAAATATGTTCATTTGTACCTTTTTTTTTTTTACGGTTTCACAAAGCGTTTATTTTAGAGTAGGGCTTCTGGTGGTGACTGCTCTCAGCTTTCCTTCACCTGAAAATATCTTCATGCCTTCAGACTGCTGAAGGATATTTTCACAGGATATAGAATTTTGGGTTCACAGTTCTTTTCTTTTGTAACTTTAAAGATGTGTTCCAACTATTCTGGTCTTCATGGTTTGTGATTTAAAAAAAAAGGGTTTGTCTGATTGCTGTAGCTAGGAGTTCTAATACCATGTTGAATAACAGTGGTAAGAGTGGGCATCCTTGTCTTCTTCCAGACTTTAGTGGGAAGGCTTTCAGCTTTTCTCCATTGAGTATTATGTTTGCCATGGATTTTTCATATATGGCCTTTATTATGTTAAGGAATGTTCCCTGTATTCCCACTTTGGTAAGAGTTTTGATCATGAATGGATGTTGGACTTTGTCAAATGCTTTTTCTGCATCTATTGAGATAATCATGTGGTTTTTAACTTTTCTTTTGTTTATGTGGTTTATGACGTTGATTGATTTGCATACATTGAACCATCCTTGT
>PVHT021183608.1:20518131-20570066 GCA_004024745.2 Catagonus wagneri | reverse complement strand
ATAGCAAATACTAGTTTAGGCAAATCTGCTAGAATTCTCAACAATCTGTCCCTTCCTGGCTGTGCGGTGGGGAAGCTTTGACCCTTTCCCCGCTACACAGAGCTCACCGTGAGCATCACAGGCTCAGAATAGGAAGATGCTTTCAGGTGCACACACTGGTGGGAAGAGCATTCCTCCAAAGACCGACGATGCCCAAGCTAGGAAGTCAGACTCCAAACCAGACAAGAATTCATTACGCGCTCCCCCCATATTCATTATGAAAGAACAACTGGTGCTAAGCAAACAGCAGGGGCCCTTTGTCCAGGTCATCCACCTGCCAGCTCCTGGCATTGCTGGCTCCATTCGGCTGCTTGGAGATGTGTTTAATTTTGTAGCATCTCCTGGCCATGACAGGTAATTTTCTTGCAAATAGTTTACTTTCTGTAAACTAAACATCCATTCCTCTTGCTGACAGTAAGCTGGATAGTCTGTTTTAGGGGTTGTCGTTGTGAAGAAACCAGAGAAAACTAAAATGGACATTCTTAACACGTGAGGGGGGCCAAGGAGGGCTTGCAAAGTGGGTGCAGAGCTGGGGAGGAGGCCTTGCTGGGTCCAGATGCTGCCAGAGCAGCTGGGCTGCGGATGAGAGTGCTGTTGGCCTTGTCCACCCGCTTCCCAGAGCAGAGCCCAGTGTGACCCAGCTTGCAATGTTTTTCTTATCTCTAGCAAAGGTACATTCCACTGGGTAGGGTTTGACCGCCTGGCCTATAGTGATGACATTGGACTACATCCTTCATTCAGGGACTGAAATTCTAGCCTCAGGTATTTTTGTCTGGGCAAAACTCTTACAGTTTAGATGCCACATGTTGAACTTCCCGGGCCAGGAAAGTTAGCCAACCAACACATCAGCAGGAAGGCAAGGACAAAGACGGACAAAATTTTGACATCGATGGTGCTGCCCCAAGGGTCTGCTTCAACCTGCTGACTTAGGAGGCCTCCCTTCTACGACCCTAAGCTTTTCTTTTCCTTTCTTTCTCTTTTGAGAAGTGCGTTAAAAAGCAGTTTCTCGAGACCAAACTCCAAGAGACTTTCCATAGCAAGCTCCACCTTTATAAATCCAGCGAAGGTTTATGAGCTGTAAAGTTTGTATTACTTAAATTAAAAAAAAAGACATTGAGACATTGCAGTTTTGGAAGTCTGATCCTAAAACCATTCCAACAGAAAGTAAGGCCAGGCCCTCATGCTGTAGAAAAGCAACCATCATTCCAGAACAGTGCTGTTGGGCCAGTGCCAGCCCATGGGACCAGGTTACCTCGGCAGGACCTTGCTTCTCTTGCTCTGGAAGTCACTGGAGTTTGGTGCCTTATAGAGACTTCCCGAGTGTCTGCAAAATACCGACTTAGGCTAACGTGTGGTAGTTTCTAAGGTACTATTTATTTTATTTTATTTTATTTTATGTCTTTTGTCGTTTTAGCACCACAACCACAGCATGTGGAGGTTCCCAGGCTAGGGGTCTAATCGGAGCTGTAGCCGCTGGCCTACACCACAGCCACAGCAACACAGAATCCAAGCTGCATCTGCAACCTACACCACAGCTCATGGCAACGCTGGATCCTTAACCCACTGAGCAAGGCCAGGGATCGAACCCACAACCTCATGGTTGCTAATCGGATTTGTTAACCACTGAGAACTCCCAAGGTACTATTTTAAATGAGTC
Organism: Catagonus wagneri; assembly: GCA_004024745.2. NCBI lineage: Eukaryota > Metazoa > Chordata > Mammalia > Artiodactyla > Tayassuidae > Catagonus > Catagonus wagneri. The sequence continues at coordinate 20,568,370 of PVHT021183608.1, read as the reverse complement.
ACTTAGCATTAGGACACGCTCACTGCCAAGTCTGTCCTCAAAAGAGACAGGAAAGGAGGGAGTTTTGGGACATGGATTCTCCTTCCACGTGAAGGGGGGTTGAAAGCCTCATGCAGGCAGTTGACTTTTACTCCATGTGACCCCCCTCCCCCCAACTTTAAGGATTCTCTTCCTTCCTTCCACTTCTTAGAACGTGCTGTAATTTTTTTTTTAAATCATGTTGCTGTCCTTACTGCTTCTCTTTGGCCCTAGACTGTGAAGTGCAGGTGTGTGAAGCACAGAGCCCAGATGCAGGACTGAGAAGATGCTCAGCTGTGGTAGTCGCCCTGTCCATGTTTCCCAAATGCTCCGTAAATTCACAGAGTGCGGTTTTGAAGAGTCTTTAAAAAGTGTTGTGCTGGAGTTCCCATCGAGGCTCAGCGGAAATGAATCTGACTAGTATCCATGAGGACGCAGGTTTGACCCCTGGCCTCGTTCAGTGGGTTAATGATCTGGTGTTGCCGTGAGCTGTGGTGTAGGCTGCAGATGCAGCTCAGATCCCTCATTGCTGTGGCTGTGACGTAGGCCTGTGGCTAAGCTCCAACTGGACCCCTAGCCTGGGAACCTCCATATGCCATGTGTTTGGCCCTAAAAAATACAAAAAAAAAAAAAAATGTTATGCTGATGGTATGTGGAGTCCTATGAAATTGTTTTTATAGGCAAAAATGGTCAACTGTCATTCATTTTATGAGGACCCACTTATAAATGAAGCTGATTTTGGAGGAAATTTTAGTTTCAAGTATTAAACATGTCCACTACTGCTTTATTTAAGGAGCTCTCTTAGGGTTTGCCAAGGGGTAGCCACACTCACAGCCTAAGTGTCCCGTCCAGAAGGACTGGCTAATAAAATAGAGGTTCATCCACGCCCTGGAGGGCTTCGTGACCACAATTCTGCTCTTTAAGAATCTGTGTTAACAAGACACATTTTACCACATGAAGTTAAGAGAGGAAGTCCATTACATAACTATGTGTGTGATCACACACACACACACACACACACACACACCAAAACAAAGTCCTAAAGGATATTATACCAAGGGATTAACAGTTGTTAACTTCTGGATGGTGGGATTCCTTGTGATTTAAATGAATATACATTTATTGTATAATAAGGAAAAATCTTTGTGAGTATTAGATTCTAGAGCCTATTAAAATTCTAGATAGATATATGATTAATAGTTACATGACAGAAAAACAGAAAAGAGATGGAGTTGAACTTTAAATCATTTGAGATCTACATGTCAGACCCTACAAATCACAAGCAACTTGTATCTCGCACTATTACATCTCAGAGTTCCTGGCCTTCTAATTCAAGTCTAGGGTAGTGAGTATGAAGTTCTGTCATTTAAAATAAGCTGTTCTTTATTTTCAACTACAAGGACTGAAAAAAATCCAGTGAAACATCCCTGGCGTCAAACTGTATAGCTTTGTGCCAAGACAATAGGAGGTTCTTGTAGGGACCCCCGACACCTGTTCCTCTGAACTTAGTCACATTTGCTCTTTTTTTTTTTTTTTGTCTTTTTGCCTTTTATGTAGAGCCGCACCCGTGGCATATGGAGGTTCCCAGGCTAGGGGTCTAACAGGAGCTACAGCCGCCGGCCTTCGCCACAGCCACAGCAACGCGGGATCCGAGCCGCGTCTGCAACCTACACCACAGCTCACGGCAACGCCTGATCCTTAACCCACTGAGCAAGGCCGGGGATCGAACCCGCAACCTCATGGTTCTTAGTCGGATTCGTTAACCACTGAGCCACGACGGGAACTCCACATTTGCTCTTTATAAGAGAGTCATATAAAAATCTTATCTTTAATAGCTCCCTAGATATTTGTTTGAAAAACCATGTTAGAGTTATAACTTCCTTGTCATCCACATGTAGAGAGAACTTCAAAAAGCAGCAGTAATCAGACCATGGGTCCCATCCACTGGTTGAGCCACTCCACCTGTTTGGTTGAGTCGGGGTGGCAGGCTGCTCAACAAACACCACAAGGGCCTCCCCACCCTGCCCCCAGCTAAGAAACGACGAGAACTTGTGGACTCCTGATCTCCTCTTGGCAAACATACACACTCTGCCCCTCCACCCATTTACCAAATATGTCTAATGCCATTAAACACCATGGAAGAGCTTTACCAATCCGTGGGCGGGCCGGCAGCCTCTGTCCTGAGGGCTGGGTGTAGACTGGACCACTTCTCCCCAGACCCTCGGAGGTGAGACCAGACCGTGTGGGCCCCGTCCCGACCTGTGTCTTGCTGGAAATGACCCCCAAACGTGAAACTTTTGGAGTGCAGAATTATAGTTTACCTTGTAAGCGGTTAGGAAGAGCTGTTCCTTCTTCTGTTCAAACGCTCCAGCAGTCCTCAAAGATACAGGAAAAGGTATAGGAATCCGGTCAGAATCCTTCAGAATTTCTTTGTGCCTGGGGCGATTCTGCACCATTGCTTCAGTAAAGACAGCATGGAGGGGGTGTCCCCGTTCACAGAGACCAGGTGCCAGCATCCCCTGTGAGCCTTTCAGTCCCCATTACACCGTCTTCTGGTTTCTTCCGTGGAGCCCCATGTTTCAGCGGGGCGGGCCGGCGAGATGCTCCAGCTCATCACATAAGCAAGAGTATTCTCCGTGGCTCTGCCGCGTGCTGCAGCCACGGTGATGCTGAAAGTGTTTACACGAAGACTGAAGTATGTGTACCTTGCAGAGCAGCTGGGAGGCTGCAGTCGGCCAAAGCCTTGGCAGACTTCTGTAAATCTTCCTGAGTCAGCACCTAAGACAAACCAATGATCTTTTCCCCCTCTTTCTGTTAATGCATCCGAATTAAACCATTAAACTGGGATGACAGTGAAGTGGTAAAAATTTCGCACAAATAGGAAAGGGCTGTGTTTACCTGTGAGATGGGACCAGACGCGTGTTATTCTGCACCTTCCATCCCGAGAGCTTCACAGGCTGTTTGAAAACATTCCTGCACTTTGAGTTACAACCAGGGAAGACACGTGTTAGCTGTGAAAGTGGGATACTCCCAGGAAAGTAGCCACAAATCTCTGTAGGTCACCAAGAATGAGGGGATCTCCTGGCTGTTGTGATGCTGGTTCCGTGGACCAGGCTGTGATGGCGTTAGGACCAGGACCCACTGTCTGAATCATCTGTTCTCTGTTCATCACCTGAGTTCATTACACTACCCCCTTTTCACTGTTTGTTTATAGTGCATATGCACCAGGCTTGGTTTAAGAATGTGGGATTGAAGAAATAAAACTCTGGCATGTGTGAAGCAGAGGCATCAGGATACTGGAGACCAAGTGGGCGTGGCCATCTCACCCCCAGAGGCATCACCAGCAGTGACTGTCCTGGGCCCCTGCCTGGCAGCCTGGACCTCGGCTTCTCTTTCCTTAAGGCTGCTGTTTGTGGCCACATGCTCTGAAAACTGTCCTGTGTCTCCCTGTACCACTGAACCAGAACTGATCCTCCTTCTCTTTTTGGTGAACTTTCCATTTTACTTCCAAGTCCTTCTCTCCCTTTTGGTCACATGGAAACACTGGTGCTTGTTTCAAAACCCAAAGCCTGGGGAGATCCTGTCCCCTGTCCTAACCATCCCCATGGGAGCCCTACTTCTACAGTAGGTCACCTCTGCAGGGGTTTTAGGGTCTGTGTCTCTGCTTGGAGGTAGGACATCATGATGAAGGAAGAGCTTCTGAAGTCTGAATCCCCCAGACTAAATACATTAATCCACGTCTAAGTTCTCCCGGGGTTGGTCGCCTGCCCGAGTCATAAACATTTTATTCCCCTAAAGACGCAGTTTTTACCTCTCCAATTTGACCTAAAGCAGAGGGAAGATGCAGTGAAGCAAAGGAAGCCTGCTGGAGGTATCAGCACCCAGACAGGCTTCTGTCTGTGGCAGTGTGTCCACCCGGACTCGGGGTGCAGAGCAGAGGGGGTGTCCAAGAGAGCCTTTCCCTTCCTGTCAGGTACCACTAAATACCTCATATTTGAAAATACTGTATAGAGACTTTGTGGAAGTCTGGTATTTGCTGCATCTTTTAAAAGCATATTGATGGCTTTTCAACAGCTTCAAATTTCAAGCTCAGGGATTCTGCTCTGTGCCAGGAGATTAGTCAGACATTCTTATATGTGCCTGTAATGTTTGCAGTATTTATCAGTAAAAAGCATGATTCTGAAGAAAAGGTTTGGCTGCCCCAAAACTGTTACATCAGCCTCTCTCCGTGGCCACGGGAGGGGCAGCCTACAACTCCCCCGTGCGTCTCCCTGTCTGACCAAGGTCAGGTTCTGTGTGGAGAGCTGTTTCCCCAGGATGCTCTTTGGGGCCAAGAACTCGAGCCTCTAAAGAGTCTTTGTCCAAAAAGGAAAAGAAAAGGCAGTCCTGACTTCTGAGAGGGTTGGAGGTGAGTCAGGTGACAACAGGGGAAGCGCGGCCAGGTCTCAGGTGAGAACAAGAATGCTCAGAAGAGATGTCCAGGAAGCATGCGGCTGCCTCCCTCCAGGGTGTGTCACCAGGACAGACCCTCCAGGCCGTGTGACCAGGAACAGATGCAGGCCCACAGCACTGGAGCGCACAACTGCCCAGCGAGCACAACAGCGACATGTTTATCTTTCCTCCCCAGAGGAGCAAAGTGGATGAGGACTTTGCTGTCAGTGTGCATGGGGACTCAGCGTGCCTAGTACTACTGCGGGGAAAATGGGCTAGTTCAATAGTGTTTCCAGTCATTGATTTCTAGGGACCTGAGTGGTCAGCTTCAGGGTCCTCGCTGGGGACCCTTCTGTGACGCCCTCATCTTGCTGCTGCAACAAGGACATCTCAGACTGGGTGACTGTTCATCTTTGCAGGCTGGTTCTAGAGAGAGGACGGGGTATTTGCTGAAAATGCAGTTAACAGCCTGTACTCCATCTTTTCCATGCAATCTTGCTTTCAGTCTGCTTCATTTTCAGCTATCCTCTTTTCTTCCTAAAAGCAAAGCTTGAGAGGGAAAATGCCTAGCTTTGCATCAGAGGGATGTGTGGCTGAGGCTTCCATCTACTTGGGTTCATCATCACGCAGCTTTTCTCTCTAGTTAATGCATCGGGCCCGGATTTCAAAGCCTGCTATTTTAGTCTCTCGTCTGCCTGATGGAACCCAGCCTTGACCGTCAGCCGAAGCTTGTGCTCCCTCCGCCCTCCCCCGCCCGGTGCCCTGGGAAGCTTGTAACAACCAGACATCCAAGGAAAACTACCTGATCTGTAGTAGTTACCCATTTCCTTGAATGGCTGCTTCCCAGCTCTGGATGTGGAGTTGGGAAGAGGCTCTGAGATGCTGCAGCTGCCCAGCGTGCCCGCTGCCCAGGCGCCGGGCAGTCAACCCCGACCTTCTGCCTCCTGCCTCGGCTGCCGAGGGAGGCACTAGTTCTGGTTCCTTTCTCAGTACAGGTCTTTCCCCGGGTGCACACTGAGCCAGGGAACAAGGCTGGGAGCTGCATACTGGTTTCTGGAGTGAAGAAATTCACGTTCCGTTAGGTCGCTGCGGCTGAGGTAGGCGAGCGAAGGTCAGCCCTCAGACTGCACCACGTCACCCACCTGAGCATGGCTCAAGGTCAAAGCTCAAAACATGCCAGAATTTCACTTTGGTATAAATCCTTCATTTTAACTCCCATCTCCCTAACCAACTTTCCTGTTTGTTTTCTCCATGTGAAGTGTATGTGTGTGGTTTCTGATTATCTTTTTTTTTTTTTAATTTCTGATTATCTTAACACTTCTCCCCAGTAACGTTAAGAGCCTTGTCCATCGCTCTGTTCCCACAGCTAGTGTGTATTAGGGCTTAATAAGCATTTACTGAACAAATCGAGTGAATACCTTACCTTTATCTGTTTTCTTGGATGGTATTAAATTACAAATCTGTTTTATTTCCAGAGTATTAACCCAAAGATAATACCTGGCATTTAAGAGCAAGAGAATGACTGCAGTTACAGAATGAATCATGTAGACACATGCAGACACATGCAGTGTTCTCAGGAGCAAGATGATGGTGAAATCGAAAATTTTGGAGCTCCCTTGTGGCTTAGCAGGTTAAGTATCTGGAGTCATTGCTATAGCTCTGGTCACTGCTGTGGTGCAGGCTTGATTCCTGGCCCAGGAATTTCTGTATGCCACAGGTGCTGCCAAAAAAATTTTTTTTAATATGTGGCAGCTGGGGGGATCATATTTTCTATACACATTTAATATTTTCATGATATATCACAGATTGTTTTTATCAATTGTATTAAAAATGAAGAACAACAAACCACCTGGCCCCCCATGAAATAACTAAGGGTTGCAGGCTTCTGTCTGAAACTTTCTTTTGACCCACGTTTAGAGGAAACAGAAAGTAAGCTGTGATTGCAGGTTTAAACTAAATATGCTTCATGAGTTTTTCTTTTTTATAAAATTCTATCAAAATGTGCCCCAGGGTTTATTTAATTTCTACAAGTGACCCTTACCCTTTGGCGCGTACTTCTGGGGATGGAGTGTTTGTAGTTATCATAAAGAGAGCCACGACCATGAAGGAAGTGTGAGGCCATAAGAGATGCTTGAAGGAGCCTAAGAGTGACGTCCTTGTCCTATGCACCGAGCACATGGCTCTGAGATACTGCCTCGTGTTCTATAAGTACTGGCAAGTGAGGAAACTTAGATAATTCCATTTTCTTCCTCCTCTCAAAGAATACAACTGCATTCTTCTTGGAGAAAAGACAGTTGTTTGTTAAGACACCTTGTTGGCCAACCTTGTGTTTCATTGTTTCTGCCTTCCCATGTGTATGTGTGTGTGTGTGTGTGTGTGTGTGTGTGTGTGCGCGTGCGCGTACATGTGCACGTCTGTGGCCTCCACCTGGGGACACCACCGTTTTGGCTTTTGCAGAAATGACAGGGTCCCAGACCTATGATTCACGTTCTTATGGGTATTTTGAAGGGACAACCTCATAAACACCAATCTGAATACTAGTATAAGCTTGTTAAGTTCCTTATGAAGGGCTTTGTTTAAATGAATGAAGTTATTTATGGATTTAACTTAAATATGCATTCTACACCCTTCCCCTAAGATCATTTTAGGAGAGTTCTGAAACATATACACAAATGTGCGCGCATGCCAAACACAGACACAAAGACACAAGCATGCATAGGCAAACGTAAATACACACGCAGACTCTTACTGTCAGAGTTTCCTGAGAGGTGGACCAGGTGTGGAGAGGTATTGGAGGCAGGGAAGGCAGGAGAAGATGAGATGATAATGATGATGCTAATGCTGATGATGCTGATGGGAGCAAAAGAAAGAGGCACCCTATGCACAAAAGATGCAGTTGCCCACTTTCTGTCTCTTATGGACCTTGTGTTTCTGAACTGGGGGAAATACTATGGGAAAAGAACAGAACGAACTTTGACCTCCTTTAAGGCTGGCTGGTTCGGTTACAGGGGGAGACATGTGCGTAGAACCCTATAAGTTGAGTTTCACAGTTCAGTCCAGTTAACCTAAGAACAGATTCACTCAGTGTGTGATGCTCTTCCCGTGCGTCCGTGACTGTGGGAAGTTGGAAGAAGTGTCACAGACTTGACAAGCAGATCTAATGTAAGCCAGAAATATTTTAGCCACTAATTACGTTTAAAAATCCATTATTTGATGAGGGTGTTAATGATTTAGGATGGACATTTCATTTTAGGGCATTTTGAAAATAATTTTTTCAAAAGAAAATCCTTGAAAGATGTTGTCACATCTTCCACTCATAGAAGAGGGTGTTGCATATTTGTGAACGGGCTAGAATATTTATGAGTAGGCTAGTCTTGGTCTCTACAAAGAGTGGATAGTGGTCATGGGTTTTTTTCAGACTGACTAGTCATCTCAGATAATAGCACAGAATTATGCTCTTTTAAGCGTTATGCTCGTGCTCACTTAAGACCTCCTAGAGCTGAGATATATGGATATTAAAGAATTCATGAAGTTCCAAGAAACAAACTTTATATTTGTTCTCACCTATTAGGATGACCAAAAAAAAAAAAAGCTAAAATGATAGAAATCAGTTAATAATGTGAACATTCATTGGTTCTAGTCAAGAAAATATATAATTATGTATTGAAACTTTTAACCTAAATGTCAAATATATTTGCTGCAGGGTTCCCATTGTGGTTCTGTGGGTTAAGAACCCAACATAGTGTCTGTGAGGATACAGGTTTGATTCCTGGCCTTGCTCAGTGGTTTAAGGACCTGGCATGCCACAAGCTGAGGCATAGGTTGCAGATGTGGCTTGAATCTGGTGTTGCTGTGACTGTGGAGTAGGCTGGAAGCTGCAGCTCCTGTTCGAACTTCCATATGCCATGGGTGTGGCCCTAAAAAAGAAAAAAACTGTATTTACTGCAGACAAGCCATATTTGAGATTATTAACCTTAATATATAAAGTGTTTTAACAAATCAATAGGACAAAAGACAAGCATCTAATAGGAAAATGGGCAATGGGCATGAACAGACGATCCACAAGAGGAAATACTAAAATTGCATGCAAACGTAAGAACATTTGTTTAATTTCATTTATAATTGTGGAAATGTAAGTTCAAGTAAAATGTCTTATAAAAGATAAAAGGATTCGTAAGATTGAATTCAATCAAGTATATGTATTGGAATAAAATCTAATATAGCTATGATACATCACAATACAATGTTCTACTTACTTCTAGGAGTTTACATTAAAGTAATAACTGAATGAATGTTCACAGATGTATATGTAAAAGGTGTTCAAAACATTGTTATGTGTAATAACAAAAATCTAGACATAATTTATGTGATATGAGTAAGGAACTTGCATTTTTATTAAATTATGTAATATTCTGTGTGCATTAAAATGTTTACAGGTTTGTTTATTGCCATGGAAAGAGTTACATTATATATTACTAAGTGATTAAAGTAGGTGTCATCTAGATACTACTGTTCAGAGCAGAGGATAATGAACATTACGAGTATTAGGAAGAGGTGAAAATGATGTTTTAAATATATATAAACCATTTAATATGAAAAGTATTATTGAAGGATGGTAAATAATTTTTCCTTATCTTTTACAGTTTCTTTTAATCCATTATATCATTATGATGAATCCAGATTTATCATTATAAACTTCATCTTGGAATTAGGACTCAGAAAATTTTGCAGATCTCACCATTTCACCCCAAATGCAGAATTTGCTCATTGTCTAGGAAAATTGCATTACTTGGATACCCATCATTCATTAGAGCAGCCATTTCTGGGGTTTGATAGAGTTCAGCTCTAATTCAGCCCAAGAGCGTCTTAACATTTGCAAAGTGAAATGTCACTACTGGTCAATTGAGAAGAATTTTTCTTTTAAAATTTCACATTATGTTCAACATTCAATGTGTGGTAAAATCTTGGCTCCTTCATTGGATGTGAAAATCTTTTCACAGAGTTAAAACTCTTAAAGAGTTAAAAATTAAATGAAGCTTCTACCAGAAAACCCACAAGCAATATAATTTCCTGGTATTTCAATGTTTCGTCACCAATTTCTTGCCAGGTCCATATTCAGCTGCCTGGCAGCCCCTATGATATATGAAAATGCTTTCATTTTTGTAGAAATATGCTGGCAGAAATCTACCACTTCCATGAATTATTAGTCCTTTTCTGCTAATTATTTTGAAAAAAGCACAAGTGCAGGTTCAAGTTCAAGTGGCTTTCAGCGTCTGGGACATACTTAGTATAAAATTGTTCATTTAGGAGAAAATCTGTGCCTCATTTGACCACCAGTTTTCCAGCTACACTATGAAACTTTTAGGAAAAACCAGGTTACTTTGTTTGTATTAGAAATTGAGCAACAAGTTGATTTTTCAAAAATGATTGATAAAAGTATTCAATGAAGAAACATAACAAAGTGAGTAACCAATTTACAACATAGAGATTTTTGCATTTTCAATAACATTTATGAAAAATAAAATTACAAATGGAATGAGAGCTGTGGAAAACCCCTTAATGTTATAAAGGCCCCAGAGTAATTTGTCTAAAAAAAAATCAGAAGACCAGAGGCAGGGCTGGGAGAGCTCAGATGTCTGGTTTCAAGCAACAGGCAAAGCCCTGTGGTTTTAAACCATTGCTATAGAAAAATTAGAAGAAATAAAAAAATAATCAGCCCTGTTCCATCCTGTACCAGGTACGTCTCTGTGTCTGTTTGTACAGACGGAGCGCCTGCTGGGCATAGGGCGTGTTTAACAAAATTACCGAAAGAGAAGCTGGAAGGTTCCACGTGAACGGTGGTGTGAGGAGGGGTTCGATGGAACATAATGTCTGCTGTGGGCACTTGGTGCTTCTCCAGTTAATAATCAGACACACAAAACTTTGTGGAGTTAAAAAGCGGTTTTTTTTTTTTTGACTCCTCAGATCAGGGCAAGAGACAAACGATAGGAAGGAGGGACAAGGACAGACCCCCACGGAGGACAGAGCAGTGAGGGAAGGAGTTGAAGAAAGCACTGGAGTCCTGAATCCCCACTCCTCAGCTTATTACCTGGAAGGGGGGATAATAATAGTACTGACGACAGATTTACATTAGCTAATAGATATGAGGCTGGCACCTGGTGAGCGTGTGCGTGTAACCTGGCTTTTTATTGGAGTATAGTTGATTTATAATGTGTGAGTTGAGGTGTACAGCAAAGTTAGGCATACGTACATATGTATATATATTATATATGTGTGTTATGTATTCTTTCTATATATTCTTTTTCAGAATCTTTTCCATTATGGGTTTTTAAAAGATACTGAATATAATTGTCTGTGCTATATTGTAGGCAGGCCTTTGTTGTTTATTTTATACATAACAGTGTGTTTGTGTTAATCCCAAACTCCTAGTTTATCTTTCCCCCCTTGGTAACCATAAATTTGCTTTCAATGTCTGTGAGTCTGTTTCTGTTTTGTAAATAAGTTCATTTGTATCATATTTTAGATTCCACATAGAAGTGATATCATATTTGTCTTTCTCTTTCTGACTGACTTCACTTGGTATGATAATCTCTAGTTGCATCCATGTTGCTGTGAATGGCATTATTTCATTCTTTTTTATGGCTGAGTAGTATTCCTTTGTATACATGTGCCACATCTTCTGTATCCATTCCTCTACTGATGGACACTTAAGTTGCTACCATGTCTTGGCTAACCTGATTTTACTGCTGTGTTAATTTGGAGAAAATCTGTCCACTCTCTTAATTTAAAATATTGTTTTAAAAGCCTAGAGTTTCTTAAAATGTTTTCATCCCCAGCTAAAATTTGGATGCTCAAGGCATTTTTAAGATCTTATTTTCATCATTTATATTTAGTGCCTTTTGAGATACACATGTCAGACTTGAAACTAGACTTTCAGCACTGGAGAGCTGAAATCTGGTAAAAGCTATGTGAGAGGAAAGAGGGGTCCTGAGCAGTAGGAAGTAGGGAGAGAGGGGAGGGGGCTGCTGATGGCACCCCGGGGTCTGTTCTCAGCCATTCCCGGTGCCCCTGTCTCCCTGCCACTCATGTTATAAGAGGGACAGTCTGTGTGATTTCCTGGTTCAGGTTTCAGCTCTGTCATTGGTGCCATCAAGGGCAGTTTTTCTAATGAAGTAAGCCAGGCAGAGAAAGAAATGTCATATGATCTCACTGATATGTCCTATCTAAAAAATAATGATACAAACGAACTTATTAACAAAACAGAAAATAGACCCACATAGAAAATAAAGTTATGGTTACCAAAGGGGTGGAGAGTGAGTTAAGAGTTTGGGATTAACAGATATATACCACTGTATATAAAATAGATAAACAACAAAGACCTACTGTATAGCACAGGGAACTATACTCAGTATTTTATGATATACTATAAGGGAAAAAGGATCTGGAAGATTTCATCTATCTATCATTTATCTATCTATCCATCTAACAGATCAATGTGCTATATAACTTAAACTAATACAACATTGTAAATTAACTATATTTCAATTAAAAAAATTGAAGAATCTCAAGGCATCATTTCTAACTACTTCATCTAAGATTGGAAAGAAACAATCCCTCTTGTAAGTTATATCTGTTTCTCTATACTCTACATTTTCCTTTCTGTTATTGTTGCTATCCTTTGCTTTCACCTGAAGAATGTAACATGTTCTAGACGTCTCCATATTATAAATCTCATTTTGAAAGTGTTGAATCAAGGAAGTCTGCCAGTGATTTTGTTTTCTCTGCTTTTCTCTCCGTGTTGGACTGTTCTGGCAGAGGGAATAGTATTACCTTACCGTGTAAAACATGGCAAATGGCTTTAGAAGAATTCCCCAGCAGCTGAATAATGGACTGCCAAAAATGTTCTTGGTGCCAAAGGATCTGGATATGTCTGTTCCATTTCTTGTGTGTTTCTCCTTCCTTCGTGACTAAGTGCTCACAAAAGACATAAAAACTCAAGCCCCTAGGGCATGTGATATTCAAAGGCAGAAAGCATATTTTAATATATTCAGCCCCTTACCTAACATATTCAGATGGTTAGTAGCAAGCAGTGACGTGTGCCTGTGGTGGGTAAGATACTCAGATTACTCATTAAGTTGATTTCCAGTGATGGGAGGAAGTTGTGTGCCATCTCCGCTGTGCTTGGTTGAGCATCTTAGTAATGTTTATTTTAAGTGGTTCTGGTTGTCTTGCCCCCAACTCTTTGATCTTATTCTGTCCTCTTGGAATATGTTTATTTTTCTAAAAAATATGAAGATGGAACCCATTTCTTTAATTAAAACCCCTTGTATTAAAAGCCCAACAGTGCAGTAGAACAAAGTCATTGGTTTTTATTATTCTTGTTTTATCTTGTTAATAGGTTAAGTCTATTCAAAAGAGGGCTTTTCTAAACATTTTACTGCAAAAATCAATTTAGGAGTATACTAAGAATATGGGGGGGTGGCAATGTACAAAAGCTTAAAAGGTGTTTGGTTTCTCAATGACAGCGGGATGGTTACAAAGAGTAGCAACTATACTCCTCGCCCCCCACCCCTACCCAACTCTCCCATGGGTCTGAGCACAGCCTGTCTGCTCTCACTCTGCTTAATTTCTCCTGCTTCTCCTTTGGACCAGGCTGCTGCCAGCTGTCCTGGAATTCAGCACGGTTCCCAATCCAGGTTATATGTTCCTGGCCGGTGTCTTCATTGCTAGCATCTCAGGGTACAGGACTGTCTTCCAAGAATTCCCAAGGTTGGGATTCTCACTTCTTTTCCATGTGACTCACAGGGCAGATGACATTTGTAGGCGGCCCACTCTCCTGGCGGGGGGCCATGGGAAATTCCTGGGCTGGCTAAACGAAAATTCCATGTTTTTGACTCCAGTTCGGCAAAGTATATTGGAATTTAATTGGCTAAGAGTAACTTCACCCAGGGAGAAGAACCTACTTTAAATCTGTGTGTGTGTGATTCAGATCCAGAACTTAGTCTTTTATTATTTGTAGCAACTGTTTAAGATGCTCCATTGTAACCAAGTAGTATGAACCCAAGTCCCTTTGGGAAACACCAAGTCGTGCTCCCTTGGGATGAGCTTAGTGCTCAGAGAATGCCCATGAAACCACTCTGTATAGTGTCCTGTCTTTCCAGAAAATTTGTAATGCCTGGGAGACGCTAAGTGGCCACCTGAGAATAAAGCCCTTGGGGCGGGGTTCTCAAGCAAAATGCGCCCATGCCTGCCTAGTTTACTATGACTTGAGGAAAGGAAGTGGGGTTGCTTTTTAGCTGCCTCTGGAGACCCGGGGCTGGATTTACCACTTCCTGTTTGCAGGACTTAATTGTGCGGAAAGGTTGTGATTATCTGCTGTGATTAGTAAGCAAATAGTGCACAGCAGAGCTCCTGGATTTAGGGTCAGGGGGAGGGCAGTGGCATTAGCTTGTAACCGGTACTGAAATCAAGATGTTGTCACCACTAACAGAGCATCAGGAAAATGTAAAACTGAGGTTTAGCAGGAACTCTCAACTCTTACACATGCAGAATGTTTATCAACATAATCTTCGATGAAAAATGAGCACTTTTCCCTACATGAAGTACTCAGAAAATGATTATATAATATAGGCAAGAATTATTATATGGAAAAATTGTAGAAAGTCTTCATACCCAGCCATTCTTTTGTGGATTTAGATATATTATTCTTCAAATCATGTCACTGGAAAAAGCATCTTTTTTGCATTTAGGAGACTTCTGATTAAAACGTTTAGCTTTAAAAAAAAATGTTACTCCCATGTTTCCACATCGGGGAGGTAAAGCCATGGTGTATAATGAGCTAGCTTTTTGGAATGCCCCTAGCTTTCCAAATGCCACAAGGAGTTAAAAGTCGAATTTTGGAGAGTACAACTTACGGTATGTTGTTTCATTATTTTGAACAGCTAACTTCATTTTATTATTATTATTTTTTAATTGTATGGAAGTATAGTTGATTTATGTTTCATTGTTTCTAACAGGAGAGTATGACTCATTTTTCTGCCCGGGACAAATGTAGATGTTTAGAGAATGATTTGGTGGCCTTGAGTGACCGGAGGAGGGGGTGGGTGTTGTCGTGCTGCAGGGCATGTGCACTTACCTGGGCTGTCCTCTGAAAGGCCTTTCGGGGACTGGAGGTGAGGATCGGTGCATTTGCGGGAAGGCAGACATCCCACTTAAATGTCCAACCACGTCTCTACCAGGCTGTGCAAAAACAGGACAAAACTAGCTTTGGTGTGCATTAATGATGTCCATTCCTTCCATTACAGGCTCCACCTGGGAAAAGACATTCCGACAGATTGGCTTTGAAAGGTAAGCTGAGCTTAATTCCTCATGACCTGTTTGATTCCAGGTGATTCACTGATTATGCATTGGTGTTTTCCCACCACTGCTTCAATAACTGTGCCCTTGAGTAAGTTATTATTTTTTTTCTTAGGGCCGCACCTGTGGCATATGGAGGTTCCCACGTTCCCAGGCTAGGGGTCAAATCAAAGCTACAGCTGCCGGCCTACACCACAGCCACAGCAATGTGGGAACCAAGCCGCGTCTGCAACCTACACCACAGCTAATGGCAACGCCAGATCCTTAACCCACTGAGCAAGGCCAGGGATCGAACACGCAGCCTCATGGTTCCTAGTCAGATTCATTTCCACTGAGCCACGATGGGAACTTCCCATCATTCTTTTTTTAACCTCACTTCCCTTGTAAAGTAAACCTTTGCTTTACCCCATCCTTGCCTGCACAGAGAGTGGAAATGAAGTTTATATGCAGCAATTTATGTGAAAATGCTTCTTAAACTGAAAGAGCATGAAAGGTAAGTTGTAGAATTAGAGCATTACAGGAAACAGAGTTCACTCTCTTTTTTTCTTCCTCACATCCTATGTTATATTCAGCTCAACAAGTTTAGTGCACATAAATTTATATCGATGTTGTCCTACTTATTAAAATTATCTGGTCTTATTAGGTCAAAGTAAAAGGCTGAGATCATGCCATTCTTAGCCAAAAGCATTTTTACACAAGCATCTCCCCCAAAGGAAAAAACTGGACTCATTATAACATCAGAAAACGTGTCAGTAGAGTCAATACACACCTAATGGCAGCATATGGAGCATTTAGCATTTTACAGTCAACTTGCAATGTCAATAATAGCTACCGAAAGAAAGAAAAGTAATTTCCTCTTTTTTTTTCTTTGCTCTAAAGGTAGATTTTTTTTTTTTTTTTTTTTGCATTATAGCTGGTTTACAGTAAAGGTAGATTTTTGACTAATTCTTTTCATCATATTGAAAATATGTTTTTATGTGTATTGATTAAGCTGGCAGAGTGCTTAGAGCGTCTAAAAGAAGTAATAAAACACCTTAAAATGCCTTATTTCTCCAGGAGCAAGTGAGAACAGCTAGTTCATCAGCAGGCTGACTGTGACAGCGTTTCCAATACCATTTTTAATTGATTCATACCTTTACTTATTTCTCTACACCCACTTCCATCCCATAAGCACCATCACTTTTGGATCTCCTGGTCACTCCTCCAGCGTACTGGGGGAGGTTGGCTTGGGATGTGCAGATCTCATGGACCCACTTAAAACAGAAGCTGGAAGGTCGCATGTGCCTTCACTGTGTGTGAAATCTTTCCCCAAGTCATCTTTCTCTTGATTCTTCTTTTGAGTTATGAAAGATGTCACAGATAACCAGAGGGGGGAGCATAGCAAATTGAACTTCACCTATCTGTTGCCCAGCTTCATTTAGACCTGGCCGTACTTGCTTTGTCCGTTATGGCAGGGGAGGGGGAGGAGAGGGGAGAAATATTTTAAAGATAATCTCAGGTATTATGTCATTTCATCTCAACTGAAATCAGTATACCTCTCTGAAAAATGGGTCTTTTCTTCCAAAATCATAATGCCTCACTCACACCAAAAACAAATACTAGTCAGTCCTTAGCACCATATAGTACCCGGTCAGTGTTTACCTCTCCTGATCATCTCAGACATGCCATCATACAGAGACTGGTTTGAATCAGCATGCTCCTAAAGCTCACACATTCCATTTTAATTTTTTCCAGTTTTCAAACAATTTTTAAAGTTTTTTTTACCTACTTATACTTAATACATGATATTAGTTATATCGTATGTTACGTTACTAATTGTATGTTATGTTACTAATACATATGTTGTCTGTATTAGTTATGTTATACTTAACTTACAGTATTAGTTTCAGGTGTACTGCATAATGATTCGATGTTTTTACACATCAGGAAATGGTCACCATTGTAAGACCAGTTCCCATGGTCACCCTGCATTCTGCTCTCTTGTCACTTCTCAAGCCTCTGCATTGGGATGGGGACCCCGATTCCCTCCCAGCTTCGTTTGGTTTCTCTGCATGTCACTGATGTTCGAGGAAAGAAGCTCAGGTGTCGTGTAGAACAGCCATCTTGTCTGGTCGTGTCTGTGGCATTGTTTAGAGCATCTAAAAGAAGTAATAAAACACCTTAAAATGCATTCTACCCCCTTTTCATGTGAACTCACATTGCTCCCTTTTGGGCATTGGGGGCAGCTTCATGTTGACCTCCCCGTCCTGGTCTCATAGAGTTTCTGTGCTTCCAGCACAGACAGACTTGGACCTGGTCAGCCAGGCACCCAAGGGGTGGATGTGTAGGCTGTTTCTAGTCCTTAGCTCTTACAAAAATATGCTGTCATGAATGACCTCGTGCACACTTGTATTTTTGCCAGAAATCCTAAGGCTAAATTCCCAAGTACAATCAAAGAGTAAATTTTAATGGAATTTTGCTAAGCATTGCCAAGTTTCACTCCCTAAAATTTTGGCAGTTTGCATCCCCACCAGCAGTGGATGAGAGGAATTGTTTCCCCAGAGCCTCGCCAACAGAAGACGCTGTCAAACTTGAGGGTTTTTGCCAGGCTGATAGGTGAGAAATGGTGTCTCAGTGTCCTTTAATTTGCGTTTATCCTGAGTCATTTTTCCATGGAGTAAAGAACAGGCTTAGATTCTTTGCTGTCTCCTAAGTGAGGCCCTCTGGGCAAGAGTGTCTAAGATGGTGAAGGATTCATTGATCTGCAGTATTTAGCAAGCGCAACGTTTTCTCCCTAGTTTCTATGACCTTACCCTTTTGCTTACTTCAATAAGGATTTAATGAGAACAGCTGCTGTGTGCCAGGCATTGTGTCACATCATTTCTGGTCCATGCAACAACCCCATGGACCGGGGACTGGCAAACTTTTGCCACAAATGCAGCTAGGCCACATTTCAGGTACTTTAGGTCGTACGTGCAGTTTCTGTTCCTCTGGCAGAAAGTAGCCATAGACAAGGAGCATGGCTGTGTTCCAATAAAACTTTATTAACAAAAGCAGAAAGCTAGCAGAACATGGCTTCAGGCCATCACTTGTGACCCACACTGTAGACTGTCATCCCCATCTCACTGAAAGAAACTGAAGACGTCTTCATCAAGTACTTGCCCAGAGAGTCATTGACCTGCTTCAAGCGAAGGTCTGCCTATCCCCAGAGAATAAGATTGTTATGCGAGCCACGCTGAATGCTTAAATTGCCTTTTTGGTTTTCTGTTGTTTTATTTTTCCTATCCCTGTAGCTCTGGGGACATAGCCTTAAGTCACAAGTCTTATCAGCTGTTCTCATTTTATGACTATTTTGAAGAAAGCCATATTATAAGGCCTCTCTAAAATGGGGCTGCTTCCATATAGATATCCAAATAAAACTATTATTAAGGAATAAGTGACATGCTGTATTTTTTCTGGTTTTGTTTTTTTTGCCTTTTCTAGGGCCGCACCCTCATCATATATAAGTTCCCAGGCTACAGGTCTAATTGGAGCTGTAGCCACCGGCCTACACCACAGCCATAGCAACATCAGATCCGAGCTGCGTCTGTGACCTACAACACAGCTCACAGCAACGCCAGATCCTTAACCCACTGAGCAAGGCCAGGGACCAAACCCGCAACCTCATGGTTCCTAGTCACATTCGTTAACCACTGAGCCACAATGGGAACTCCAGATTAGCTGTATTTTTTTTTCCCATTGCTTAATGAATTTTATTACAATTATACGTGTACAAAAATCATCACAACTCAATTTCATAGCATTTCTGTCCCAAACCCTCAGTGTATCCCCCCACCCGCCAGATTGTCTTATTTGGAAACCATAGGTTTTCCAAAGTCTGTGAGTCAGTATCTGTTCTGCAAAGAAGTTCATTGTGTCTTCTTAGTTTCCACATGTAAGCGGTAGCATTGGATGTTCCTATCTAATTGTCTGACTGGTTTCACTTCGCATGATAATTTCTAGGTCCCTCCATGTTGCTATAAATGTTGTTATTTCGTTCCTTTTAATGGCTGAGTAATATTCCATTGTGTGTCTGTACCATATGTTCCCTATCCACTCCTCTGTTGATGGACATTTAGGTCGTTTCCATGACCTGCCTATTGCATAGAGTGCTGCAATGAACACTGGGTCTTTTCGAGTCATGGTTTCCTCTGGATAGATGCCCAGGAGTGGGATTGCTGGATCAAATGGTAATTCTCTTTTGAGTTTTCTGAGGAATCGCCACACTGTTTTCCACAGTGGTTGCACCAATTTCCATTCCCACCAACAGTGTAACAGAGATCCTTTTTCTCCACACCCTCGCCAGCACTTATGGTTTGTAGACTTTTTGATGATGGCCATTCTGAAGTAAGGTGGTACTTCATAGTGGTTTTGATTTGCATTTCTCTAATAATGAGTGATGTTGAATATCTTTTCATGTGTTTTTTGGCCATCCATATGTCTTCTTTGGAGAATTGTCTGTTTAGATCTTCTGCCCATTTTTTGATGGGATTGTTTGTTTTTTTGGTATTGAGTTGTAGGAAGTGTTAGTAAGTTTTGAAGATTAATCCCTTGTCAGTCAATTCATTTGCAAGTATTTTCTCCCATTCTGTGGGTTTTCTCTTCATTTTGTTTAGGGTTTCCTTTGCTGTGCAGAAACTTTGAAGTTTAATTAAGTCCCATTTGTTTATTTCTCTTTTTATTGTCCTTACTCTGACACATGGATCTGAGAAGATGTTGCTATCATTTCTGTCAGAGAGTGTTTGGCCTATGTTTTCCTCTAAGAGTTTTATAGTATCTGGTCTTGTATCTAGATCTTTAATCATTTTGAGTTTATTTTTGTGCATGGTGTTCGGAAGTGTTCTAGTTTCATTTTTTTACATGTGGCTGTCCAGTTTTCCCAGCACCACTTATTGAAGAGGCTGTCTTTCTCCAATGTATATTCTTGCCTCCTTTGTCATAAATTAGTTGACTATAGATGCATGGGTTTAATTCTGGGCTTTCTATCCTGTTCCACTGATCTATATTTCTGTCTTTGTGCCAGCACCATACGGTTTTGATGACTGTAGCTTTGTAGTAGAGTCTGAAGTCAGGGAGCCTGATTCCTCCAGCTCCATTTTTCCTTTTCAGGATATCCTTGGATATTCTGGGTTTTTTGTGTTTCCAAACAAACTTTAAACTATTTTGTTCTAGTTCTGTGAAAAAGGTCCTTGGTAATTTGATAGGGATTGCATTGAATGTGTAGACTGGATAGTATAGTCATTTTAATAATTTTGACTCTTCCAATCCAAGAGCATGGTATGTCTTTCCACCTGTTCATGTCATCCTTGATTTCTTTCATCAGCGCCTTATAATTTTCAGAGTACAGGTCTTTTGTCTCTTTAGGTAGGTTTATTCCTAGGTATTTGATACTTTTTGATGTGATGGTAAACGGGATTGCTTCCCTAATTTCTCTTTCTGATCTTTCATTGTGAGTATATAGAAATGCAGTTGATTTCTGTGTATTAATTTTGTATCCTGCAACTTTGCCAAATTCATTGATGAGCTCTGAAAGTTTTCTGGTAGAGTCTTTAGGATTCTCTAGGTATAGTATCATGTCATCTGCAAAAAGTGATAGTTTTACTTCTTCCTTTCCTATTCGGGTTCCTTTTATTTCTTTTACTTCTCTAATGGCTGTGGCTAGGACTTCCAAAACTATGTTGAATAGTAACGGTGAGAGTGGACATCCCTGTCTTGTTCCTGATCTCAGCAGGAATTCTTTCAGCTTTTCACCATTGAGAATGATGTGAGCTCTGGGTTTGTCATAGGTGGCCTTTATTATGTTGAGGTAGGTTCCCTCTGTGCCCACTTTCAGAAGGGTTTTTATCAGAAATGGGTGTTGGATTTTGTCAACGGCTTTGTCTGCATCTATGGAGAGGATCATATGGTTTTTATTCTTCAGTTTGTTAACGTGGTGTATCACACTGATTGGTTTTCGGATACTGAAGAATCCTTGCATCTCTGGGATAAATCCCACTTGATCGTGATGTACAATCCTTTTAATGTATTGTTGGATTCGGTTGGCTAGTATTTTGTTGAGGATTTTTGCATCTATGTTCATCAGTGAGATTGGCCTGTAATTTTCCTTTTTTGTGGTATCTTTGTCTGGTTTTGGTATGAGGGTGATGGTTGCCTCATAGAATGAGTTTGGGAGTGTCCCTTACTCTGCAATTTTTTGGAAGAGTTTCAGAAGGATAGGTGTTAGCTCTTCTCTAAATGTTTGATAGAATTCACCTGTCCTGGACTTTTGTTTGTTGGAAGTTTTTTAATCACAGTTTCAATTTCAGAACTTGTGATCGGTCTATTCATCTTTTCTATTTCATCTTGGTTTAGTCTTGGAAGATTGTACTTTTCCAAGAATGTGTCCATTTCTTCTAGGTTTTCCATTTTATTGCCATATAGTTGCATATAGTAGTCTCTTATGATCTTTTGTATTTCTGTGATGTCTGTTGTACTTCTCCTTTTTCATTTCTAATTTTATTGATTTGTGTCCTCTCTCTTTTTTTCTTGATAAGTCTGGCTAAGGATTTATCAATTCTGTTGATCTTTTCAAAGAACCAGCTTTTAGTTTTATTGATCTTTTCTATGGCTTTCTTTGTTTCTGTTTCATTGATTTCTGCTCTGATCTTTATGATTTCTTTTCTTCTACTAACTTTAGGTCTTGTCTATTCTTCCCTCTCTAGCTGCTCTAGATGTAAAGTTAGGTTGTTTATTTGAGCTTTTTCTTGTTTCCTGAGGTGGGCTTGTATTGCTATAAACTTTCCTCTTAGAACTGCTTTTGCTGCATCCCATAGGTTTTGGCGTGTTTTATCTTTGTTGTCATTTGCTTCTAGGTATTTTTTAATTTCCTCTTTGATTTCTTCAATGATCCATTTGTTGTTTAGTAGCATGTTGTTTAGTCTCCACGTGTTTGTATTTTTGGCCAATGTTTTCTTGTTGTTGATTTCCAGATGTATAGCATTGTGATCAGAAAAGATGCTTGGGGAGTTCCCGTTGTGCTCAATGGAAACGGATCTGACTAGGAACCATGAGGTTGCGGGTTTGATCCCTGGCCTTGCTCAGTGGGTTAAGGATCTGGCATTGCCGTGAGCTGTGGTGTAGGTCACAGATGCAGCTCGGATCCCTGCAAAGGCCAGCAGCTACAGCTCCTGTTAGACCCCTAGCCTGGGAACCTCCATATGCTGTGGGTGCGGCCCTAGATAAGGCCAAAAGACAAAAAAACAAAAAGGAAAAGATGCTTGATATGATTTCAGTTTTCTTAAAGTCACCACGCTTGATTTGTAGCCCAGGATGTGATCAATCTTAGAGAATGTTCCATGCGCACTTGAGAAGAATGTGTATTCTGCTGCTTTTGGATGAAATGTCCTATAAATATCTGTTCAGTCCATGTGATCTAATGTTTCATTCAGAGCCTGTGTTTCCTTATTGATTTTCTGTCTGGATGATCTATCTGTTGCTGTAAGTGGGGTGTTGACGTCCCCCACTATGACTGTGTTATTGTTGATTTTCTCCTTTTAAGGTTGTTAGCAGTTGCCTTATATATTGTGGTGATCCTATGTTGGGTGCATAGATATTTAAAATTGTTGAATCTTCTTGGATTGATCCTTAGATCATTATGTAGTGCCCTTCCTTGTCTCTTAAAATGTTCTTCATTTTAAAGTCTATTTTGTCTGATAAGAGTATTGCTACTCCTACTTTCTTTTGGTTCCCATTGGCATGGAATATTTTCTTCCCTCCTCTCACTTTCAATTTGTATGTGTCCCTAGAAGTGAAGTGGGTCTCTTGAAGACAGCATATATATGGATCTTGTCTTTGTACCCATTCAGCTAGTCTATGTCTTTTGGTTGGGGCATTCAGTCTATTAACATTTAAGGTAATTATTGATATGTATGTTCTTATTGCAATTGTATGAACTGTTTTTGATTTTTTTGCCTTTTTTCTTCTCTTTCTGTATCCTCTCACAAGATGACTATCTTTAATGTTGTATTTGAGTTGATTTTTCTTATTTGTTTGTGTATCAATTGTAGATTTTTGGTTTGTAGTTACCCTGAAGTTTTGATATAGGAGTCTATATATAAACGAGATTGTTTCAAGTTGTTGGTTTCTTAATTGCAAATGCGTCTCCAGTGTCCTGCATTTGTGCTCTCTTCTCATGATTGCTGATTTTGTTAGCATAATTGTGCATGGATGATTTAGTTTCTTTACTGTATATATGACTTTACTGGTGAGCCTTGTCATTTGCGGTGTTTTTGTTTCTGGTTGTGGCCTTTTCTTTTCTGCCTAGAGAAGTTCCTTTAGTATTTGTTGTAAAGCTGGTTTAGTGTTGCAGAAATCTCTTAGCTTTTGCTTCTCTGTAAAGGTTTTGATCTCTCCTTAAAATCTGAATGAGAGCCTTGCTGGGTAAAGTAATCTTGGTTGGATGTTTTTTCCTTTCATCACATTAGGTATATCATGCCACTCCCTTCTGGCCTGCAGAGTTTCAGCTGAAAAATCTGCTGATAACTTTATCGGGTTCCTTTGTATGTCATTTATTTCTTTTCCCTAGCTGCTTTCAATATTTTCTCTTTGTTTTTAATTTTGGTCATTTTGATTAATATGTATCTTGGGGTATTCCTTCTTGGGTTTATTTTATATGGTACTCGTTGTGCTTCCTTGATTTGAGTAAGTGGTTTCTTTCCCACATTAGGGAAGTTTTCGGCTATTATCTCTTCGAATATTTTTTCTGTCCCCTTTTCTCTCTTCTCCCTCTGGCATCCCTACAATATGGATGTTAGTGCCTTTAACATTATCCCAGAGTTCTCTAAGACTCTCCTCACTTTGTTTCAATCTTTTATCTCTTTTCTCTTCTGCATTAGTGATTTCCACTAATTTGTCCTCCACCTCACTGATTCGTTCTTCTGCCTCCTGTATTCTACTGTTGGCTGCTTCTTATGAATTTTTTATTTCAGTTATTGTATTTTGCATCTTTTCTTGTTTAATTTTTACATCTTGTATGTCTTTGCTCGGTGTTTCCTGTAAATTACCAATCTTTGTCTACAGTTTATTTCCAATGTCTCACATCATCTTCAGCATCAACAGTTGAAAGTCTCTTTCTGGGAGGCTGATAATCTCCTCCTCACTCAGCTGTTTTTCTGGGCTTTTCTCTTTCTCCCTTATCTGAGTTATAGTTTTCTGTCTTTTCATTTTAATAGGCTTTTGGTGTGGTGACCTTTTTGCAGACAATAGAGTTGTAGCCTCTCTTAGTTCTGGTCTTTGCCTCCCCTTTGGCTAAAGTTGGTATGGGGATGGGGACTTGCTGTAGGTTTCCCAATGGGAGGGACTGGTGCCTGCCCACTGGTAGGTGGGGTTGATTCCTATCCCTCCAATGGGTGGGGCTTTGTCTCTGGGTGAGATTAGAGGCTGGCTGTGTGCCTGAGGGGTCTTTAGGCAGCCTGTTTACTGATGGGTGGGGCTGTGATCCCACCTGGGTTATTGTTTGGCCTGGGGCTTCTCAGCACTGATGGGAGGGACCAGATTTTCCCAAAAATGGCCACCTCCAGAGAAATGCAGGCTGATGAATGTTCCTAGAGCTTCACCTCCAATGCCCTCCCCCCACCACAAGCCACAGTCATCCCTGTTTTCCCAGGAGATCCTCCAAGAATTGCAGTCAGATTCTACCCAGATTCCTATGGAGACTTTGCTTTTCCCTGGGACACAGTGCATGTGAAGGTCTATGTGAGCCTTTCAAGAATGGGGTTTCCTTTTCCTCCTGTCCTGTGGAGCTCCTGCACACAAGCCCCACTGGCCTTCAATGCCAGATGCTCCGGGGGCTCTTTCTCCCTGTGCCAGATCCCCAGGCGTGGGGATTTGACATGGGGCTCAGAACTCTCAGTCCTGTAGCTGAGTCTCTGTGGTACAGTTACTTTCCAGTCTGTGGGGCTTCCCACCCGGGAGGTATGGGGTTGCTTCTATTTGTAATTGCCCCTCCTACCTCTTGATATGGTCTCCGCTGTGTCTTCTGGAGTAGAATATCTTTTTTGGAAGTTTACAGTCCATTCGGTTGAAGGTTTCTTGGCATTTGGTTGTAGTTTTGTTGTTTTTTGGGAAAGAAGTTGAGCTCCAGTCCTTCTATTCCTCCATCTTAATCCAATCTCCCAGATATGCTATGTTTTTGAATTATCCTCTCAGCTTGATGCTCATCTCTATTTGTAGACATTATCTTAGGCTGTCACCCCATGTCCCCCCACTCTGTCCATGTTTTCTCATTTAAGGATGGGGTTGTCTCTGCTTTTTGCATCGACTGTCTTAAAATACAGGGCTGATATTGATCTTTGGGACCATGGCACATTGACAGTTGCAAAGACTGTGTCAGTAGTTCTGTTCAATATGGCTTTGCTCATTTTCTTCTTGAGTTTAGCCTCATCCTTCTCTTAAAGAGGATTCCAACTATATCCTAAATGAAGCCCTCTGGTTCTTTAGAGCCCGTGTCAGGTGTATTGATCCTTCCAGCACTATGTCCTTTGAAGCTTGCCCATCAGTGTGTTTGCTAGCAGAGTATTTTTAAGTGGTCACATCTTAAAAAAAAAACGACTGCATCAGCTAATCCTTGATGCTTTCTCCAAGAAAAAGAAGGCAAAGCTGTCCTGTGCTGTACATTTTGTAGCTGAAAGAAAGGCCTAGGGCCTGGCCTGCCTGCTCTCCTTACAGTAACACTCATTGTGAGGTGGTGTGCAGCCCTTTCCTTCTGGAAACTGTATCATTATACACACTGTCTTGGAATAATCACACATTGTCACAGTTTATACATCTGGATTCATGATATGTTTACCTTGCAAACATTTGCCCTCTGTGGGTGATATCAGTTTATTTTGGGGACTTCATCAGAGGAGTGCCCATGACATAGGAAAGATATAGGTTCCTATAACTTTGGTTTCAAGCCCAGTACCCCTTCCACTCCTGGCCCCATGGTACTGCTATCTGCCAAACCGAAAAAGGCTCGGCTGTTTTGATTGGATTTTTATTACAGAGAAAAAGATCTGTGGCTAACACTTAAATTTCAGTCAGAAAGCTCACCTTTCCCTGCAGATTTTGTGAGGTTTTGATGATGAATATTTCCAAATCACCAGCCTTCATTCATCTAGGTTAAGGTGATACAGTTGGGCGTGGCTCTCTAAATCCACTGCTAGACAAGGGTACCAGCCAGGAAACGGCCCACATTCTCCATGGCTTCTTACAAATTTTCTTTCTCACTCGTACAACATCTGATGGGGAGCCAGACAAGCTCAGGGGGCAGCTTGCGCCTGTACAGTATGTCCCTGTTTGGCTTTAGTCTGTGACACCTCTGTCCCCCACGTGGTGTTCCTGAGTTTGCTTAAGCAGGAAACAGAGCTTGGGGAATTGCATCTGGAAGTGGTGTCCGTCACTGCAACTCAGTTTATGGTCAAAGCAAGTCACTTTGCTGATTTCAGGGCAAGGAGAGTGTCGCTCTGCCACGTATGCATGACGGGACAAGTGAAGCCACCAGAAAACTCTAGTTGTGCCCATCACGGAAAACTCTGAACAAGGTCTGCACAGCCTCCTTTCCTTTCTAGGCTACACTTTGCATTGGAGAAGAAAATATTTCAACGAGTAAATAGGCTTGTGCACAGTAACTTGTCAACAGACCTACAGTTCCCGCTCTCTGTGAACTCTTATTGCTGCCCCTTTAAAAGTATCTTCTCCTGATTTCTCACCCTTTTTACTTAAAAAGCAAGGCCGTTATTCTTAAGAAATCTCTGTAATCAGCACAGGGCCTCAGATGACATTATTGTTAACCATATCGTACATAATTTTATTTGACGCTCTACTTGGATTGTGGAATGAAATATCTGCGCCATTCAGAGAATATTTTAAAATACAGATCTCCCTGAAAGCAGCCTGCTGTGATGGAACACAGTTATTCCTAGGATTTTTTCCCAGTGTAGACATAATTCAAAAGGTATGGCTGTGTCTTTAGGGGTTTGGCAGGCAGCCTCCCCCAGTTTTTGGC
Organism: Catagonus wagneri; assembly: GCA_004024745.2. Taxonomy (NCBI): domain Eukaryota; kingdom Metazoa; phylum Chordata; class Mammalia; order Artiodactyla; family Tayassuidae; genus Catagonus; species Catagonus wagneri. Next base: position 20,541,522 of record PVHT021183608.1, on the reverse strand, counting down.
TTCCCCACCCCGTCTTCAAGTTGTAGACAAAATTGCTTTTGTGTGGCCTTCCCTGCTGGCTTTCTCTCAGGACCGCTCCTCTTTCTCATCCCTCTGTGATGGTACCGGGTGTATTGTCCTGCCGCTATTCTGGGTTTCTCCTGCTTTGGGACATGAAGGATGGGTCCATCTCGGTACCCGGGCACTCGGTGCACTGCCCAACACAGGCTGGCTAAGCAGACTTTTGGTGTCTTCTTGATGAAGTCCCTGATGAGGAAGCACAGAGGCAGAAGGCAGGGCCCCAGGATCTCTTTCTCAGCACAGCGCATTATCCGAGGACAAGGCGGCCTGCAGCTCCAGCTGGCTCAGCCCTGAGAGCTGAGGGCGGCTTAATTCTCTATCCCTGAGAACAGTTACTTAATTCCCTGACCTTCCCAGGTCTCTCCTCCATCTGCAGAGTCTCCTGCTCTGAGATGTGAGGGGACTCTGTGCCCGGATGGAGCACTCCGTGAGGCCAGGGCCATATCTGTCTTGTTCACTGAGGCATCTTGCACCTGACCGCCCAGGTGAGCAAAGTGAAAGCTTGGATAACAGCAGACACGCATGAGGACATGGAATCAGGGAGGCTTAGCAGAGGCTTAACGCATTCCTGTGCCATGTTTTGTTGACTTTTCCCTGTTCCTGCCTGTGGTCCCTTCAGGACATGGTAGCTATTGGTACCTGACCCCCACCTCCTCCCAGAATCTTCCCCTCACCCCACAGGCTCTCTCTTCTGTCTCCACCGCCTCCTGTCTCCTAGGACAAAGCCATCAGGTGTGTTCATGATCGTGTGTGTACTTGTGTGTCTTATTCTAGACCCACGCTTCTGAGAGTAGGTTGTATGTCTTACCATTTTATAACTGCTGATGCCAGCAGCCCGGGAATTGTCAAATAATTGGCATTTAACAAATGCTTGATAAACAAATGGCTATTTAAATAACTGTTAGTGTGTCACTTCTCTGGTGGCCTCCCCCTGCCTTCAGGGATTCTGCTCTTCTTGATACATTTTAGTTTCTACTGGCCTTTTCTTTTGGAGAATGACCTGATTCCTTGGGAAATTTAAGGCCAAATTTAAAATTCTTTATTATCCTCCAGCTTTATGTACGATTCATTAACTATGTAGTCGAGATTATGCTCTTTCTTTGGGTAATGTTTTGTGAAATACTGAGAAATAATGAAAACGTTGGCTCCAAGGATGCTTTTATTCCCCCAAGGATGGTTTTATGATGTGCTTTTCTACTTGAAAACTTACATCAATGAAATGAGATGGTTAAGTGAAATTAGTTGTGATAGGAACAAAGATATTAATTTCTATACTTACAGATGTATTTTTCTGAAATTTTTAAGATCGTAAGTCTGTACGATAAAACAGATAATTTGAATATCTATTCATCTAGATCAAGACAGGCATTTCTTTATGTGATTTCTCTGAGAAGCACATAGAAAAGAAAAAAGACGTTAAATTCAAATCACACCATTGCTATAATCTTGTGATCTATGGAGTTAAACCAAGCAAGTCCTCCATGGGTTGTAGGTATGTGTTGTACTTGGAGCTTTTAAAAGAGCAGTACTTTTGCATATAGAGGCACACAATGCATGTCTTATAATGAAAAGATTTACCCTGTAGTTGTGTTAGCTTCCTGGAAAATGGACTTCTAAATTATTTAATTTTCTTCAGACTATATATAAATATTCCTGGAAACTTTAGCAAGCTGAAAATTATGATATAAAATTTTTATCAAAGTAATCTATATTCAGGAAATGACTAGAGGAAAAGGATGTTTCTGTATTTTGGTGTTTAAAATTAAGCCCAGCTGATTTATTTATTCATTTACTTGAACGTTTTCAAACCTCCCCATTGTGTCTGCTCTTGGGCTAGATTTGACCATGACAAGAAGGCACTCAGGTTTGTTAACAGCTCTCATACAACGGCCTCGCTGTCTGCTAAGTGCCCAGCTCATCTGGTCTCTGGAATCCTCAGCTCTCTAGCATGGGATTCCACCGGCTTATGCGCCTAACTGACAACCTCTCATCTCAGTGACTTACAAGGACAGAGGTTTACTGCTCAGTGATCTTAAACGTCAGCTGCAAGGGCTGTGGGCACACTGTGGCTCTTCTCCAAGTGCCTCCTTCCTTTGGGATCCAGGCTGAACCAGGCCTCCACCTGGTGGATGCCTTTCTCATGGGCATTGCTGTGGCTCTTAGAGCATATGCTCGGGTGGGACCCAGGCCACTTCTGTCCCTTTCAGCTGCCTGAGCAGGTCACAGGACTGGACAGGGGTGGCCGACTCCACAGTCCTGGGCAGAGAGCTCACTCTTCCTGCAACGGTGCCCAGCAGTCACAGAAGCGGACAGGATGGGCCCTCTTGTTACAGGGAAGGAGAGGGTCCAGCTGGCAGAAGTCATAGAGGCTGTCAGTCCATCCTCATTCCACAAGTAAGCAAAGTAAAACCAGAGCGGTTAAGTGTTTCATTCAAGATCGCACAGCTAGTGAGTGTCAGAGGCATGATGAGAACTCAGGTTTCTCTGACTCCGCTCTGTCCCTTCACACCCGCCACACCAGCCTGGTGATGCAGCGTGTCCGCAAGGGTGTGCTGTGCCTGCGTTATTGTAACTGTGCTGGACGCTGGCGGCAAGGGGACTGGGAGATGTGGCCTGGTCTGATGCGAAATACCAATCTGCAAGCAGAGAGCAAGACGAAGTGAAGCAGATGCTGCCATTTGTTGCCATCATTTGGAGGAGTTTTTGAGCACCTGCTGTATACCAGGTCCTGTATAACGACAGATGGCCAGAAGTGGAGGACAGCAGGGGTGGGTCAGTGTGTATGTGAGGGTGGGCCTGAGATGGAGCCTGGCTACCCGATCCAGAAGACGCTTGACCTTGGGGGCTGCCAGGCAGGGTTTTGGAGGATGGTTACCTTGGAGCTCCTCCATCAGAGGTTAGAGATGGAACATGAGACATGCGTGAACATGGAAATAAACTGAGAATGGTGAAAAACACATCAGGAAGCACCTTGCAGAAAAGAAGTGTGGTCCTTTCCTGAGAGTGTGGGGAGCCTTTGACCGGTATAACGCCTGGGGAAGTTATTAGATATGCTTCTGGAATGTCCTGTGGGCAGCAGTTCAGACCAGAGGATGCTCTGGGTGAGCTGGGAGCCCCTTTTGAAAGCTCTGGCAGGAGTTCGGGAGGATGATTACCAATGTCTGAACAAGGCAGTGACAGCTGGGTATGAGAGAGGAGGTAAGCCAAGGGTTCCAGGAAGTCCAGGCTGAAATGACAGCTTAGTGTACGTGGTGTGTGTTGAGGGGGAAGGACTCCTAGCATTGGCTGAACCGCCCTGCAGCACTGTCTCCCCCGTGAGTGCCTGCAGCTCCCACTTCTCTCCGATGGTTTTCTCCAGTCCTCCGCACTTCACTTTGGCCCAGAGTTCCTCCCAGACCTAGAGGCTGGAGTCCAAGATCGAGGCACCAGCAGACTCCGTGTCTGGTGAGGGATCAGGTCCTGGTTCACAGAAGGCCGACTGGTCACTGCCTCACCTGGCAACGAGAGCAGGAGAGCTCCCTGGGGTCCCTCTAATAAGGGCACTAATCCTGTTTGTGGGGGTGCCACTCTCATGACCTAATCACCTTCCGAATCCCCACCTTTTAATGCTGTTGCATCGGAGGTTGAGATTTCAGCATACGAGTTTTGAGAGGACACAGGCTATAGTTTTGTAGTCTATAACAGTGCTACAATTCCCAAGCAATCAGAGAAGTAAGATCTTACATCCAAGTGACACCATATAGTCGGTTTCATTAAAGTTTTATCATGTAGTTCGTCACATTTGCTATTTTCTTTGATCTGCCAAAATATATTGGTGTACTTAAAACACAGAATAGAAGCCACAGATTAATATATGTACATATGTGTCTATGTACGTATATGTGTGTGTGAGTGTATATGCATGTATGAGTGTGTATATGTGTGTGTGCGTGTGTGTGTGTATATAACAAAAGTAGGCAATTCACATTTCCTAAGCTGCTGAGAGCTTTACCCTGGACTTTGGCTTCCAACTTGGAAAGTAACCTTTTTTTTTTATTCAAGCAGAGTGACATCATTTAACAAGTATTTGGTGAACAGATCTATTTTTCTTCTAGAAAAAAGAGATGTAATCTTTCATCCTTTTTCTTTCAAAAGATGACTGGAAGAAAAGATCCTCTGATTTGTAATCTCTGTCTGCACTACGTCAGGTCCCTAGGACTAATAGAAACCATCTCTGAGTGATAAAGTGATAAAGATCAGGTCCTGCAGAGAATGAGGACATTCTTGAACTGAAACCCCAGATTCCCAGGTGGTAACGTTGGCACCTTGTTCTATACAGAATGAGAGGTACCAGAGGAACATGTTAGATTTCAGTAATGACAGGAGCAAATGAGCGGTGTAAGAGATCACTGAGAGATTCAAGTCCTGGTGCAGCTCACGTGGTGAATAACAGGAAATTCATGCTGTTTGATAACGGAGGTACAATTTGGATGCTGAGTCTATAGAATGGAATGTTTTGGACATTTGCGCTAATGGATACTCATAAGCATGGGTTTAGATTTTTTTCTTAGCTCTGCATTGTGAGTCTCAGATTAGCCCTTTCACAGCTCTGCTATAAACCGTCCTTCCCGTACTCAGCCAAACACCTAAGCTTGGGACTAAGACATGACTGCCTGGATAAAGCGACAGTTTGTATTAGGCATATTTCGCAGGAACTGTTTGGGTTTTCCATCTGAGTCCTTGGTGATACATCAGCCGTGATGAACAAAGTGGAAACAGTTCCTTCTGGCTCTTCTTGTTCCTGATCTCTCTCCATGCCCACAGCCACACAGCCCTCTCTCCTGTGCACAGGGAACCTGAAATAGCAATCTCAGGGTCACACACTTTCTGGAGCCTCTTGGTTTCATTCACCCAGGTGACGGGGAGATGAAGACTCAAAGGGTTAGGTGACCTCTTTGCCCAGGGCCAAGGGGTAGTAAGTCTTTCTGCCTGTAAGGCCTGCACCCCTTCTCTTTGCTGAGCTCTGTAGATGTCATGAAGTTCTGATTATAGGTCGGGTGCAATCATGTTACCCGGTTTACTGCCTCCCTCGGGGCTGAGGGGACATGGGAAGCGGTGGTCAGGTGGGACCCCAAGCTTCCCCTATGATTAATCCCTCCCCCCAGCTCTCTCCTGCCCCGCCCTGACTTACCCAGGAGACCCCTTCCTCGCCATCAGCTACCTGATATCCGCCCGCTCCTCGTGCACCCTCCCTGAGGTCACTGCCGAGGCTTAGGCTGCCTCCCTGTTCCCCGGATTGTGAAGCGGCCTGTGCTCCACAGAGCAGATGGAGATGCTGCTCCCCGAACAAGCAGCTCAGGGATCACAAGAAAAGGTGGAACCACTTTGAGGACCCCCACAGGGCTGTCACAGACCCACCTGCCTGCCAGACACAGAGAAAGTCACTGTTACCTACTCACCGTGAGTGATGGGTGGGTTTGAGATCTTTGCTTTGACCGGTGAAGTACAGTCCCTTAGGGATCCACACAGATGAGTGGCTTCCCTCCAGGAGTTCGTGTAGTTTCCTGATGTGCTGGTGTCTCGGCTCGGGACACTGATGGATGTCCCCTGCCCTGCCTTGTGCTGTGCGGGGTGTGGGGCCTTGTCCTTGGAACTTGGAACCAAGTGCTGTGTGGACTCCAGCTTGTCCCAGAAAATGGGAGAGTAAATTCCTGAAAGCCCATGATGGCCTGCTAGGAGGCTGTCCTGTCTGCCTCTTCTCTGCCTCTGGGACTCCTGGACTCCTGGGCCGGGTGGCTCAGTGGTTAGTGTCTGTCCCCCCACACTGCTCCCCCTGCCCCAGGAAGACTGCTAAGTTTCAGAGTTGCCCACACATGGCCTGAATTACTCTTAGGGGAAAACAGACCCAAACCACATGAACAAACAAAAAGCCCACTCCATCTGTTGCTGGGCTTGGGGTCAGAGGGCATGCAGTCACCTGAAAGGGGCTCCCAGGGTGTGTTTCCTGCTGGGACCACCTAAGTCAGGCCCAGGTGGCCACTCCCGCTCAGGCCAGGGTGTTGCACACCGTTTGACCAACAGCATCCCTGGCCCGGCTCTGTGGTTGGCTCCAGTGACGGATGGCAACGCCTGTCAAGGTCGTGGGCTCTCTCTCTGCCAGACGAGCGGGGGAGCCCCAGCTGCTGCATACGTGTACTCTGGAGACCAATAGCTGCTGAGCCTGGGTGGGGGAGGAGAAACCAGGTGGAGGCTTGGGCCAAACTCTCTTCTTTGGGACTTCCCGTCCAGGAGGAGGGAAGTGACTGCGGAATCCATACACATAGGACACAAAAACACCCCTGTGCCAGGAGGAAGCTCCGAGTCCGACAGTGCCCAGCATGTAGTAGGCCCTTAGCTGAAGGGCTGGTCCAATTGCCTGCAAAGATGATGTTGCCGGAATTCGGCCTCTGTCTGCCGGTGCTGAATTGAAACAGAGAGGCAGAATTTTGGGTAAAGGAGAGAAAAACTAGCTTTTTGCGTTGCCAGCCAAAGGAGGGCCACAGCAGGCTAATGCCTTCAAGACTGTGCCCCTGCTTAGAATTGCAAGGTGTTTTATAGTAAAAAGGAGAAAAACGGATTTTCAGATGGGAATCAGGATTGGGACAAACATGCATTCTTCTTTCTTTGGGGGAATCTTAGTCATCAAAGCTGGAGTCAGGAGGTCTCAGCCTAATCATGGTGGCAGTCTTCTGGGTTGTTGTCTAGAATAACAGTACTCGTGAAAAGGGCATATTGATCAGAGATCAGAACAAACTAGGAAAGTTCCTGAAAAACATCATGTGCTAATAATCTTTAACTCACAGGCCATTATGCTCAGGGTGCCTAATCTTTAGCTTACAAGTAGTGGTGTTTAGGGTGTAACTAACTCCAGGAGAAGGACAAGGAAGGACTCTAAGCTGTTCAATTTCAAAGTATTCATTTCTAAAAGAAGCGTAAGGAATACAACTTTTCTCTCAGGAGTATGAGGCGCCTGCATCAGCGAGAGCTTCACGACAGCATAGACATTAGCCATCATTGAACATTCAGTCCCATCAAATGCATCAACTATAAAAAAATGATGATTTCTTTCTTGTGTTAGCTAGTAAACGGGATATTTATTAAGGAAGACCTGGTACCCGGCATGAGGGAGGCTTTAAGAGAGTGAAAAGAAGAGTGAGAAAAGGCCCATCCTGAGCTGCTGCCCCAGTAGCTCGTGGTCAGCACAGACAGCCATTGTGTTCGTCACTGTCTGGAGCCAGAGCAGGGACCCACTGTGCACAGCTGGCTCCAGGAGGTGGGCCAGGGCGGGAGATAGGCGGTGGCAGGGCTCTAGTATTTGCACAGGGAGGGGGAGAGCTTGTGAGGGGCCGAGACAAGAACGCCGAGGAGGGCGAGCACGGCCCGCGTGAGGCTCGTATCCCCAGACCTAGGGAGAAACACGCACAGCTCAGAATCACAGGCATACAGACCTCAGGGCCAAGGCTCATTGTAGGGGTGTTTATTCTATTTGTTTATTTATAAAAATAAGGAATCTGTGTTTAGAAAAAAGTCTAATAACCTAGCTATAATCCCGTAAATCAGTGATGTTGCAATAGGTCTTGAACTGTTAAAACATAATTTCCCAGAATTTCAAGCACAGGGATTTGCACGAGGAACCGTTTCCTCTGCAGCCGCATTGTTAATTTTATCCCGGCCATAAATCTTCCTCCTGGGGAAATCCCCGGGGAGCCTTAGCCAAGGAGGCAGCTCCTGTGCAAGTGCCGCCCTGAGATGGTCCAGGACCCCTGGGACCACCTTCTTTTTTGGACGTTGGGATGTCCTAGGACCGTCTCTGCCCCAAGTGCACGTCCACCAGTTACATATCCACAGATGCAGCTTGTTTAGAACATGACATTTGTATCAAGTGCTTGTTAGGTTTGCTTGCTGTTGTTTCTTCCTTTACATTGTCTCAGATGTGAAGTTTCTCTCTGGTCCCATGGGATCAGACTAGAGCGCCCTTGTCATTTCCTGCTGCCCCGTATGCCTCCCCCATCAGATTTATCGAGGTGTAATTTACATTCAGTGAAATTCTCCCCTTTCAGGTGTGTAGTTCTATGAGTTTGACAAATGATTGCAGTCATATTCAAGATTTATTATATTTATAATATTTTCATCATCCCAGAAATTCTCCCTTCCTGATCGATGCCCCACCCTCTGGCAGCCCCAGATCAGATTTCTGTTTTTGTGGTTTTTCCCTTTCCAGATTATCATGTGAATGGACTCCTACTAGTTAGCTTTTTGTATCTGGCTGCTTTCACTTAACAGACTGCTTTTTAGGCTTGTCCTTAGAGTTAAAAGAACCCTTACATTCCCTGTTAATAGAGCTCCCCTGTACAGATCACCACCATTAGCCACAGACCAGGATTCCAGTGAATCTTTTCTCACTCAAAATGCTTTTATGAATACCTTTTACCTGCATGGGGAGTGTATTTAGAGAGAGGCTTTGGCGATTCTACTTGTAGTAAGGGCCATCACGCTTTAATTTGTGCCTTACAAATTTATATTTTCATTTCTTGGATGTACAGAACACAGGATGCATCTTTTGACAGGTGAAACTTCGGAGGTGGTTTTCTTTGTTAGATTAACTTTTTATTTGAGGACCAACTTTGGTTTGTTGTATAGCTTAGTATGCTTGAGCAAAGATTCTCATTCCACATCTGCAATCTCAGAATCAAAAATGCATTGGAAACTTGATGTTTCAGCCTATTTTTTTTAGATTCCTTTTTATAAATTACTCAATGAATTTTATTACATTTATAGTTGTACAACGATCATCACAACCTAATGTATAGCATTTCTATCCCAAACCCCCAGTATATCTCCCCACCCCCCCCAACCGGTCTCATTTGGAAACCATAAGTTTTTCAAAGTCTGTGAGTCAGTATGTGTTCTGCAAAGAAGTTCATTGTGTCCTTTTTTTAGACTCCACATGTATGTGATAGCATTTGATGTTGGTATCTCACTGACTGACTTCACTTAGCATGATAGTTTCTAGGTTCATCCACATTGCTGCAAATGCCGTTATTTCTTCCCTTTTAATGGCTGAGTAATATTCCATTCTGTATATGTACCACATCTTCTTTATCCACTCTTTAGTTGGTGGGCATTTAAGTTGTTTCCATGTCTCGGCTATTGCATAAGAGTGCTGCAATGAACATTAACGTACATGTGTCTTTTCAAGTCATGGTTTTCTCTGGGTAGATGCCCGAGAGTGGGGTTGCTGGATCAAATGGTAATCCTATTTTTAGTTTTCTAAGGAATCTCGATACTGTTTTCCATAGTGGTTGCACCAATTTGCATTCCCACCAACAGTGTAATAGGGTTCCCTCTTCTCCACACCCTCTCCAGCACTTATTGTTTGTAGACTTTTTGATGATGGCCATTCTGGCCAGTGTAAGGTGGTACCTCATAGTGGTTTTGATTTGCATTTCTTTAATAAGGAGTGATGTTGAGCATGTTTTCATATGTTTTTTGGCCATCTGTATGTCTTCTTTGGAGAACTGTCTGTTTAGATCTTCTGCCCATTTTTTGATGGGATTGTTTGTTTTTTTGGTATTGAGCTGCATGAGGTGTTTATAAATATTGGAGATCAATTCCTTGTCAGTTGCTTCGTTTCCAAATATTTTTTCTCATTCTGTGGGTTGGCCTTTTGTTTTGTTTAGGGTTTCCTCTGCTGTGCAGAAATAGCCTCATTTCTTAATGGCAGAAACCTGACTGACCTAAATTGACCTGGGAGCCCTGGGAAGCCCCCAGTGAGGGTGGAGGTGGCAGGTGTGTGGTGGAGGGCCACTGCCCTCATGCCTGTGCCAGTGTTACATCATCTGGTAACAGGCACCTCCTGACATCTGGGAAAGTATGAATCTGTTATTTGGCTACAGGAGATTTGGAGAAAGGGTTTTTATTCTCTTTGTACAACACCCTGCCTGTTTGATGGAACAGAGCTGCGTCAGAGAGGGATTTTGAAGCTTTTGTATGTCATGATCCAATAATGCAAATACCTACAGTTTCAAAAGACAATAGCTGAATTATTAGAGAAATGCAAATCAAAAGTGCACTGAAGTACAGAATGACCGTTATCAAAAAGTCTACAAACAGTAAATGCCGGAGAGGGTGTGGAGAAAAGTGAACCCTATTACTGTTGGTGGGAATGTAAACTGGTGCAACCACTATGGAATACAGTATGGAGATTCCTCAGAAAACTAAAAGTACAGTCACCACATGATCCAGCAATCCCATTCCTGGGCATATGTCCAGATGAAACTATGATTCATAAAGATCCATGCACCCCTATGTTCATAGCAGCACTATTCACAATAGCCAAGACATGGAAGCAACCTAAATGTCCATGCACAGAGGACTAGATTAAAAAAAGATGTGTTACGTATATACAATGGAATATTACTCAGCCATAAAAAAGAATGGAATAATGCCATTAATAGCAACATGGATGCAACTAGAGATTATCATAGTAAGTGAGGTCAGTCAGAAAGAGAAAGACAGATGCAGTGTGATATCACTTATACGTAGAATCTAAAAATATGATGTAAATGAACTTACTCATGAAACAGAGGCAGACTCATAGACATAGACAGCAGAATTGTGGTTGCCAAGGGAGATCAAGGGTGGGGGAGGGAAGGGTTGGGAGTTTGGGATTAGCAGATGCAAACCAGTTTATATAGGATGGATATATAAACTGTATATATCCATCCTGTATAGCACGGTCCTACTGTATAGCACGGGGAAATCTATTCAATATCCTGTGATAAACCATAATGGAAAAGAACATGAAAAAGAATATATATATGTATAACTTAGTCACTATGCTGTGCAGCAGAAATTAACACAGCATTGTAAATCAGCTATACAGCAATAAAATTTAAAAGAATAGCTACTCTTACCATATGCAGTGTACTCCTATTTTATTCTGCTGTGTTTCATGAGAAAGGAAATGCTGGTTGGTGTCCCTGCATTTACTTCGTAATGAACTGGTTAGTCATGGCTGCGCTGGGACAGCCTTGAGCTGCAGGTGATGCAAAGCAGGGTGGCGGCAACTGAAGCGGAGACTAGAAGTTTATTCCTGCTTCAGCCTCTTGCCTTGAGTTGTTCCCCACAGTGATGACAACTGCTTACATCTCCCGGCCTTTGCGGGCTGTCATGGTGACAGATGGGGGCAGCTTTGCCTCAGACACGTGCAGGTGGATTAGACCCCTAATCCTCACACTTTAGATCAAGCCGAAGAGACCCACGACTGTCTTCCAGTTCCCTGGAGTAAATCACTCACCTCCAGAGCGAGGGCTGTAGATTTTTCAGACCAGATTTTTACTCGCTTCCTGTGCTGCGCTCCTTCAAAAGGGCTTTTCAAGCCATTTAGAGGCTCACCACTGGGGTGGGCCTGGTGGCGTGTGTGGGAGCAAGTGTGAGACCAAGAATGCGCTTCAGGAGCTAGACTGTGCACGGTCCTGGGCGGTGCTGGGGTGTGAAGGGCCAGAGGAAAAAGGGGTGAACCAACCCACCTGGGAGGTCAGGTGCAGCCAGGAGTAGAAGTTGGCCTTGGGAGCAGAGGCCCACGGGAAGCCTGGGCCCCTCCAGCCTCCGCTCCTATGGACCTGCAGCTCAGCATCAATGCCTGGGTTCCAGAGGCCACCAGGAAGCCAGGTACAACTGTCTCAGTGGTTCACATTCATTTAAATAATGCTCATTTGATGTTTTAATGACTATTGGAATTCAGCTGCAGTTGACCTTCCTACCACCTCTGAACCAAAGGACTTGCTCCCTCAAAGGAGTAGCATAAACAAAATTGTTCCCTTGAGCTTCCACACGTGACTGTGGAGTGTTCGTCTTTGAGCCTCCTCCTCAAACTTGCCTGAACCTCCAACACTCTTCCCTCCTGGCTCATTTCTATTTTGAATTTTTCAAGTCAAAGTAAAACTTTATAGTTGGAAAGACCTTGAGAAGTCATTTTGTTGGTGAGAAACAAACTTTTTTAAAAAAAGCCAAGTGGTTTGCCCATGAATATCTACACCTGCCTGCTGCTTCTCTGGGCTTGAGAGGGAGGATGGTAATTGAATTTGATGAATGAATCAATCAGACTCAGTGTAATCATGACCATTGCTGCATCGTTGGTCATTGTCTCTCCCAGGCAGGGCATTGACTTTGGGTTCTCAAGATGTCTTCTACACAAGGAATTCTGAGCACTGTGACCCTCTGACTTTTAAGAATAATAAGAAATATTAAAGGGAAACTTTTGTATGTACCAACCAGCTTTCAAGGAGCTTAAGAACTTGGACACTTCCAACACTGATGACTGTGTCCTCTCCAATGCCCAGAAATATGTTCGTCATTTTCATGTGGTTCTTTAAGGGTGAATCTCTGAGAGATCTATATTCCGTATGTTTGCTACTTTTTTTTTTCGCTATTTTGTGAGAGACATCCACATTTACTGATGTGATTCAGGTCACAGGTACACTGGCACTAATTTATTGATTCATAGTATTTTATGGATATATTCTTTGTCCTCTTGTTGGATATAGGTTATTCCCAGGTTCCAGCTTCCTCAGCTCCCTTTCAAGAGGTATAATCGCTCTGAACAAATAGGATCAATGTGACTATAACAAGATTGGAAAGGAAATGTCTGCCTGTTTAAGAGGACATGATGTTGCAAGCAGTTTAGCATGTGCTCTTATGTATGGAAAATGTAATTGTGCTGAGCCTGGAAAGTAGTGCTCTCTAGGATAACATTTTATGGGGAAATGTATACATCGATCTCATTAATTTATTAGGTTCTACGCATAACCTGGTCAGCCTGATTTCAAATTCAGTATTTACTTGAAATAAAATTTAATTTATTGTTACATGCACTGTAATGCATGCTGGCAATTAGTTTATGGAACCTTCCAGAAATATTTAGCCTACGAAACTCGCCCCTGACAATCTAATTTCCTCCATTAACTTTGGCCAACACATAGGAGAAAACTCTCCACTCTACCCCTTCATCCCGGACTTCTCTCAGGCACAAACCCCATGCGACTTCCGTATAATCTATTGTCTCCACACCACACCTCGCACTCACCATGGAGACACCGCCTCCAGGCACCACCTCTGTACAGACTAGGCTAGAAGGAGTCTTTGGTGATGACCCATGACCTGGTCATTGTCCACGGCCTCTATAGCATCTTCTGAAGGCTCCTGATGTCCGCCAGGCGGTGTCATGAATGTGCAGCCTTGTTAGCTCAGAAGCTGAGAGCAAGTTAGTAGTTGGCACCTCTGTGGCTGAGAGGTTCCTTTCTGAGTCTGATTGCAGCCCAGACCTGGATCCAGGAGGTGAATTCTGTCGCAGCAGGTGGAGCGATTGCTCTTGCAGACCCTATTCAAAATGTGTGCTATCAAATGTCTCTCTGAGGACCAAGAAGCACAAAGCTCAGGCCATTGCCTCAAAACCACTGTTTGCAAACTGGGGCCTCATGCAGAGCACAGGTGGTAAGGGGCCAGATCCCCCGGCCCCCAAGTCTTCTGGGCCACCGGCCACAGATGGAGCTCGGGGCACCTTCCTCTAAGAACTCTTTCTCCCCCTGTCGTTTGCTTGGAGCTTTTCATAAAATGCCTTGGGCAAGTTGTTTTCCATAAAAGAGCTACAATAATCCCCAGAACCCCCCCCCCCACCTTGGGAAGGACCACCCGGTTCTCCTGACCTCAGCCCTGCATAGGAGGTACCCCCGGCCTGGCCTTGGTTTTCTGGCTTCTCTCCTGGACCCTCTTACTGCTCATTCTGATGGTATTAGTTCTCATTTGCTCTGTTTTATCATGTTGGATAGACTTTAAAAGTGGACAGCAAACCTCTTACACTTTTCTTATGATAAAATCTATCATCAGATTTCATTATTATAAATTAAGATTAGAAGTTAGTATAAAGTTTAGATTAGTTTTCCTCATTCTCGTGCTCTTAACCCAAATGAAAGGAATTTGCCTTTTTTTTTTTTTGTCTTTTTAGGGCCACACCTGTGGCATATGGAGGTTCCCAAGCTAGGGGTCTAATCAGAGCTGTAGCTGCCGCCCTAAACCACAGCCACAGCAACGCAGGATCCGAGCTGAGTCTGCAACCTACACCACAGCTCACGGCAACACCGGATCCTTAGCCCACTGAGCGAGGCCAGGGATTGAACCTGAGTCCTCGTGGATGCTAGTCAGATTCGTTTCCTCTAAGTTACAACAGGAACTCCGGAATTTGCCATTTTTAAAACGTCTCACGCCCACGGATGGTTTACTTGATGGAGGTAAAGTGACCTCTCCTCACTTCCATGTTTCTCTTTAGAAAACTTTGGAGCTACACGTAAAATAGAAGTTTCTACAGGGAATGCCTTCTTCCAGACCACTTTTCTAAAAAACCAGTTAGACTGGTCTGAAGAATTTTTCCTAGAGGATCCTATTTTAAAGACTTTTAGTTAAGATTTAACTTTTATTTATATTATAGTAACAAATAAATAGAAATATTCTAGATATACATCAGTAGTAGACTTGTTGAGTAACTGCTGTCTGACCATGGTCTTGATGAGGCTGAAACATCTTCAGTGACTGTGGAAATGCGAATGATGGATTAAATGAATAAATAATTTTCAAAAACAATAGGTAAAGTGTGAGCTTAGTTTTGTTAACTCTAAGAATGCATGTGCGTGTAGAGAAGGAGGATGGGGAGGGAGGGCTCTGGGACAAATGCCGTGATTGAGAGCATCAGGTTTGGACTTAGGGGAGCTCGAGTGAAATCCTCTTCTCTCTCTATCTGTGTGACTTCATGGAAGCAAGTTTACTCTTGGGAGCCTTAGTTTTTTCATATGTAAAAGGAAGATCACTACTAATGCCTAACTCTGTATGGTGATTAGTTGGACTAAATAGTATGTGCCAAGCTCTTAGCACAAAGCAATTGCTCAGTTAAGTGGTAGGTAATATAATCATTTTTTTAAAATTCTAATTGAAACAGTTGATTTACAATGTCAATTTCAGGTGTACAGCAAAGTGATTAATTTATATAAATATTCTTTATTTATAAATTATATATAATTCATACATTTAATATATTTTTATTATTTAAATACATTTTAATTTAAATATACTATATAGAGTTCATGTAATTTTATGTTTAATGTAGTCGACATATTATATATGTTTTCATTTTTAGATTAGAGGTTATAACAAGATATTGAGTATAGTTCCCTGTGCTTTACTGTAGGTTCTTGTTGGTTAGCTATTTTACGTTGTTGGTTATCTCTTTTACATAAAGTGGTGTGTATATCTTAACCCTAAGCTCCTAATTTATCCCTTCCCCTTTTCCCCTCTGGTAACCATAAGCTTGTTTTCTATGTCTGTGAATCTGTTTCTATTTTGTAAATAAGTTCATTTGTATCATATTTTAGATTCCACATAGAAGTGATATCATTGTATTTGTGAATCTATTTCTGTTTTGTAAATAAGTTCATTTCTATCATTTTCTGGATTCCACATGTAAGGTATATCATGTGATTATTTATTTTACTAAAATGTTACCATGGTTATTTCTAGGTGATAGAAGTCATGCTATTTATTATGTTTTTATGTTTCACCAAAATGTATCATATATATGTGTGTGTGTGTGTGTGTGTGTATGTATATATATTATATATACTGTAAATGAATACAGTATGTATTTAGTCATATAGATTGTATATGGAAAAATATATATCTTTATATGACATTTTCCTATGTTTTGCTTCCTGTCCCTAAACAAGCTTCATCTCTGATATTCACTGGGTCTCTTTCATTTGAGTCCTGTGAGATAAGGAAGACAAACAGCATCATCTTTTGTGGGCAGAGGAAGAATACAGGACTCAGAGAAGGGCAGCCCCAGCAGAACGCAGCTGTCAGGGTCCTGCTGATACTAGAACCCAGTCTTCTAAGTCTGAGCTCTGGTAATGATCTGCCTTTCTAACAGGATGGAAAACCATCAGCTCAGTGTTCAGAATAATGAATAGGTCCAGTTCAAGGACTGCCCCAACATTTTCTGTTTTCCCTTCCAGCTTTGCTTTACTTCTGAGGCAGAATCTTCCAGCTGCTCGTGCATGACTAGAGTCTTAATGGCTTCAGCTAAATTGCAAAATTCTGTCTCTATACTGGACATATGGTTTGTTTAACAGCAGTTTCATTCATTAGCATATTTTTAAGAGTGAGAACTGGTTTGGGGTTCTTTATACCATTTCTGAAACTCCCTGGAACTTTGCTGAATCTTAGTAGATTGCGTAAGACGAGGTGAATCGTAGTAGACAACGTAAGACAGGGTCAATCAAAAGCTTGCTGGTGCCTTCTGGGCAGACACACTGAGCATTATTTTAAGTTAAGAAGATTCAAAGAAACTCTACAACAGTTTACATAAAAACAACTAAACTAAACTTCCTCCATGTTCTCCCCCCTCCATAGCTTAAAGGGAGCTGACGTGGGCAATGGGATCCGAGTGTTTGTGCCTGACATCGGGATGTTCATCGCCAGCCTGACCATCTGGCTTGTCTGTAGGAACATCGTCCAGAAACCAGTGAGTGAAGAGGCAGCACAGTGTAACCCGGAGTTTGAGAACGAAGAATCGGTAATTTGTGCCTCTTCTTTCTTTCATTTTGGGGGCCTTGTCACTTGGTGGGTTGTGACAGTGTAGTAGTGAAATAGGCTCAGTGCTTCACGCTCTACAGCATGGCTTAAATGTTAGCAGCTCCTTGGCTCAGCCCTCACCTAGTCCTCAGGCCTGGGTATCACTCACACCTTGGCCCAAGGAGACCAGTTGGGGGACCGTGAGGGCTGCCCCGTGAGCAGCACAGCATCATCTGTTCAGAGCCCGGGCTTGACCCAATGCCCCTCCACTCTCAGCTGCCCTTGTCACAATGGGGAATCATGCCGATTCGTATTGTGGCCCGTTGGCCTAGATACCTTAATTACTGGAGTCTTGGGAGAAGTAACACCTGGTAGTTCGAGAAGAAAAATATGAATTCCACCTTGAAGGAGGCTTCCAGTCTGTGTACCTTATTGTGTCAGGTTGTGTGCGTGAATGCCTCATGCTTCCATCAAGGTATTAAAGCCCTTAAGAGAAAAAATGTATGCATTTGGAAAAGGGTAAGAGTGAGTGAAACATATGTTCGTTTTTAGCTATGTTTATCACTGGATCAGATTTTAGTCCGTGGTGACAGGAGCACATGAGACAGATGTCACTCTGTCCCTGACCTGTGTGTCCTGATAACTGTACTTTGTCATGTGAGTCTAGGTGACATTACTTAAAAAGTAATTGACTTGGCAGTTCCCGCTGTGGTGCGGTGGTTTAAGACTCCAACTGCAGCAGCTTGGTTCACTGCAGAAGAGCAGGTTCGATCCCCCTCCCGGCACAGTGGGTTAAAGGATCCAGTGGTGCCACAGCTGTGGTGTAGGTCACAGCTGCGGCTCAGATTCAGTCTTTGGTTCAGAACTTCCATATGCCTCAGGTAGTCCTGGTGTAGAGGAGTGGGCTGCAGGGTATCTTCCTAAGTGAATTCACCAGGAAGTATTTCTTACAGAGGAACCATCTGGAGTCTGAAAAAAATAGAGCTACGGGGCCAAAATAAGCAGGAGCATTTATTTTATTCTGAAGTCTCCAGCATACCTCCTGTTGCTCATAAATCTTGGTGTTGTGTTTGAGATGCTTGGTCTTTGAGGATCCTTTGAAAGGACAGTGTTTGCTGGCAGTGCTTCTTTCCTTTATCTCTGTGGAGAAATGGCAGGTTAATCAATCCACTGGTGCCTGGGAGAACTCCTTCTCAAATCCAGCATTGTTTGAAAGTAGTGACTAATCCCTGGAGAAGACTTCTCTAATCTTCACGGACTTGATAATGAGGCTCAAGTTTGCTGTTTTAAAGAGCATTCCAAATCCAAGGATCCCCCTGAATGACCTGAGCCGGGGTTGGGGAATGTGGGTGGGAGGCTCTGCCCTGTTCTTGAATTTTACAGAGAGCAGCCCTTGGTCACAAACCAACTCCCCAAGTGCCTTAAAAGGTTCTTTTCCAGCTGACATATCTATGGTCTTCTTTACTTGTTCACTTCAATTCAGCAGCAGGTCTACCAGTCATAAGCGGGAGAAAGAGTCCTATTCTTCAATCTTTTAAAAAGTGAGTTATGAGAAATAACTGTGTAGAAAGGTTATCTGTGCAGTGAAACACCAATTACATCCGTAAGTTCACCAAGCTGATGTAGTCTGTGTATTTCTGTACTTCTAGTTCTTTCTTATTTCATGAGAGTCTGGGGCTTATTTTTTGAGGCAAATAGTATTTTAAGATATTGTTAAACCAAATCAATGGTAAATTAAATGTTTATTCCAGTAGGAATTTTAGTCTCAACTTGGTCTGCTTGAAGAGGCATCTTCTAGATAGTTTGACAAATCATATATGAAGGATAGAAAGAATATTCCAGTATAAGTTATCTCATATCCATTAAAAATTCAAGGATGCAACATGAAGGTCCCACTAATGTTATTTAGAAATTCCTCCTGAACCTCAAATCTGCACCTTCCCTTCTAATACCTGACATCCACTAGGCTTCTGTGGTGGTCAGCTGGGCTGCCCTTCAAGCTTCAGCTCTAGGCTCAAGTTAGTGTTTTTGTTTTTATTTTTTTAAGAGCAAAAAACAAAGAATGAAAGAAATCTCTTTTTGTCACCTTCTAATTAGGCATCTTCTCATTTCCCACCTGGGATCTAGTCCAGAGTCACTTGCTTTACATTTTCCAGACCCTGATTTTCAAGCATGCAGACACAGTCATCCATCACTCAGTGTGTCTTTGGTTACAGAGATTATTGCTCACCCTGAATTGTCTGTTTTCCCTTATGGTAACCAGTTAAACTTAGCTCTCCTTCTGACTGCAGCTCCTTAGTGATAACCTTACTGGCTAGAATAATCTTGGTTGTAAGTTTTTTACTTTTAGCACTTTGAATATATCATGCAGCTCCCTTCTGGTCTGCAAAATTTCTGCTGAAAAATTTGCTGATAGTCTTATGGGGATTCCCTTATATATAACCAGTCATTTTTCTCTTGCTGCCTTTAAGATTCTCTTTGTCTTTAATTTTGACATTTTAATTATAATGTGTCTTGGTGTGGATCTTGTTGAATTCATCTTGTCTGGGAGTCTGCACTTTCTAGACCTGGGTATTTACTTCCTTTCCAGGTTTGGGAAGTTTTCAGCCTTTATTTCTTCAAATAACTTTTCTGCCCTTTCTCTCTCTCCTCTTCTTTTGGGACCCCTATAATGCAAATGTTAATACCTTTGCTGTTGTCCCAAGGGTCCCTTACACTATCCTCATTTTTAAAAATTCTTCTTGCTCTTCTGATTGGGTGATTTCCCTACCTTGTCTTCCAGATTGCTGATCTGTTCTTCCCTATCATCTAATCTTGTTTTGATTCCTTCTCATGTAGTTGTCATTTCAGTTTTTGTATTCTTCAGAACTGGTTGGTTCTTTTTTATATATACAACCAAAATCTTTGTTGAAGTTCTATGTTCATCCATTCTTCCAAGGTCAGGGAGCATCTTTGTGACCATTACTTTGAATTCTTTATCAGGTAGAATACTGTTTCCATATCATTAAGGTCTTTTTCTGAGGTCTTGTCTTGCTTTTTTGTTTGGAACATATTCCTCATTTTGGTGACTCTCTGCTTGCTTCTGTGTGTTAGGCAAAACTGCTGCCTCTCTCAGTCTTGAAAGATTAGCCTTGTAGGTTATGAATCTTCTCATTCAACCCTGTCTTAGTTCTTGGCTGTCTTTCAAATCTTTGTAGTTGTCTATACCACTTGATTTATTCTTGATCTGGCCCTGTTGTTGAGGGTGTACCTGGATCCATCAGTGTTCCAAGGGGAGGAGTGTCTTGACAGCTAGTCTTCAAAATGCACAGATATATACAGTCCCATGAAGCCACAGTTGTGATCCCTGCCGTTTTCCAGATGTGAAGATCAGGAGGTGTCCTCTGGGAGACTGTTGCCTAAGCTTCTTTCTAGGAAGTCTCGTGGAGCTGTAGTGAGGCCAGAGGGGTGCAAGGGAGCTGTCTCCCTTCTTACTTTCCCAGGGAGCCCTCCTTTGCCTCTGGGTGTGACAGAAACATGAGGCTCCAGGCTCCATGAATGGGCCTTTTTCACAAGAAATAGCTGTTATTTATTGTCTGTGCAGTGCCCTGGGTGGGGAGTGGCCTGACAGGAGCTGTCTCTGTTACTATTCTATGGAGCTCAGGGTCTTCAACCCTACAAGCCAGGCGGTCAAGGGGTGTCCCTCTGGGACCTGCGTGCTCCTGCTGGCTTCACTGAGGCAGCTGGAGAAGTGGGGTACGGGCTAGCTCTCTTGCTTTTGGAAGGCAGTGGGAACAGGCCTCGCTGTGTGCCCACAGCTACAGCAGGCTGAGGATTGTGCCCTGTCTGTGTGTGGGCTTCATCTTTAGGGCGGGGGTGGGAGGAACCGAGACCACTGGTGCTCAGCCGCCCCTGCCAGGGCGCAGGGGTCTCTTCAATCCCTGGAGCTTCCTGGCTTCAGCAGGGCAGCAGGGTAGTTCCACGATCACTCGGTCCTGTCTCCGAGCTCACTCAACTGTACCAGCAGGTGAGGTAGGCAGCACAATGGTACCTCCATCTCTAGACAGCATTTCCACCATCCCTACACCCCCAGCTGATGTCTTTGAATTGACAAGTGGCTCTCTTTACATATATTCTCAGCACTTGTCAAGCTGCTGTCCTTTCACTGGCTCTCCAAGTGAGACCTCCTGTAAGTCCTTCAAAAGAGGGCCTTAGTTTCCTCCAGCACTTTGGGACTGTTGACTGACAGTCCTCTTGGTTTTCTGCCAGGCACATTGGGGGCTCTTCTCTCTGGGTTTGATCCCAGAGGCTAGGGTGCCTGATGTGGGCCCCTACCCGTCGGTCATCCAACAAGAGCACCTGTCTGCTGAGTGCTTCCCTATCAAGTGGTCATGTTGTGGGGCAGTTTGGACAAGAGCGTTTCTCTACATCTCCAGGGGTCTGGACCCAGCCCTTGATCCTTTGTGGCCGAGCTGGTACTGAGCTAGTGCTCAGGTTCTCCAGGCAGGTCGATCTCAATGTAGCTGCATGTTTGCTGTACCCATGGGAAGAGGTGCCTTCAGACTCTTTCCACACCACCACCTTGAACTGCCCTTGACCTGGGAGTTTGTAGAGGTTCAGGTGCAGGACCCACCCCAACCTATCAGTCAGAAGCCCTGGGAGGTGGAGGCGGGGGGGTGCTTGGTGGTGAAACGACTGTGTTATTAAAGCTCCTCGGGCCTGCAGTCCTGGCTAACCCAGGGGGTTCCTTTATTAAACTTCTCACTGCTCACTCAGTTTCCCTTATTAAAATTCTGTTACTCTGTCAGAGGAAGTTGAAAGCATATGGCTATAGACTCCCTTTTGCAAGTGAAATGGGACAATTTAACTGCTCTTCTACTTTTGGAAAAAGAACCATCCTAAAACAGGTGTAGCAACAGAATAAAACAATTGCTTTGTCTGCGCAGGGCTGTCACATTAGGCCTACGCAGCGCATATGACCCTGTGCCAGCAAGCCTCCTGTCCTCCCTCCAGCCACACGCCTGCACGGGACACTAAGGATGTGACTCGTTCTTCTCCTGGGATGAGTCATATCATGGCTTCTTCCTTCCTTGGGCTCTGCTGTTGAGATGAAACCACTGTGTTAAGATAAACTGTTAACTTTCAATAGTAAACAACGAATAAACAACTGATGACATTTTGGGAAAATGCTCCCTTTGACTCCCAGGTCTTCTGGCTCCTCCTCTGTGACTTGTGCATATATCCGCCACGAAAAGGTTTCTCCAAGCTTGGTTTGAACCATGAGGAAGGGGGAAGTGGATGGCACTGCATGAGAAGCTCTGGTCTAACAGCTAAGGTTGGCTGAAACTTTTAGGAGATTCCACAGATAAATTCTTCTAACGTAGTTTCCAATTAAGGGAGTCGGCTCAGGATATGATTCAAACGAAACATTTCCAGTTTTGCCTGGTCAACTGGATGCAGGGTTGGTTGACCTCTGGCTGCACATGTCAGCTGGGGTGTGGCTTCTAGGCTGACTGCCTGCACATCACCGAGGGCAGCCGTTTAATCAGAGTCCTGGGATCCACTCCCAGAATTTCTGGTACAGGAAGTGTGGGGGGCCCCTAGTAATCTGTTCTCTCGAGGATTCCCAGGTGATTCTTGGGATTAATTCCAGTCCAGGTTGAATCTTGGGGAATGAGGAAAAATGGATATTGGGTTCTATTCGAGATAATTTATGGGGTCGTTCTTGTCCAGGGTTGAGCAGAAGTAACAGACAGTGCTGTGCGTGTTGGGGCGGGGGCACGGGGGGTGGCGCTGCAGGATGAGGGGCAGTTGAGGGATGGGGTGCACAGGCTGCGCTGCCTGGAGGCCCTAGTCCAGACTCGGGAACAGCGTGACCTCATACGCGGCTGATTCTGGAGCACCTGGACCATCTTCATGGGAAATGAGATGCTGTTGTCGTATCTCGGGCACCTTTCAAAGTCAGGGGCGTTTCAAGAAGATGCCTTAAACTACTTTGATTTCTTCCAGTAAGTTGTAGACGTTGACCTGGCCATCCTGATACCCGATACTGTATTTGGCTTTCTAAACTATAAAGAGCCTCTTTGTCTTTAATATCTAAGATCGCTCAGGAACCAGGGGTTAAATCTTTATTTCCAGCTACCCCTTCTTAGGTCCAAGGCCAGAATCAAGTCGGGCTCCAGTGTGGGGACAGATGACAGTGCCAGCAACCCGGGCTGCTTGCTGGTAAAGACTTCGGCTTGAGCTGGGTCTTTTCCAAAGCGTCAGTGTTTACACGTCACCAGATGGATTGTTTTGGGGAGAAAGCCAGCCTGTTACCCAGCCAGCCTGCCATGACTAATGGCAGTTCTGGCCCAGCCTGCACAGTACAGGCTCCCTTTGGGCTCGCTCTCAGCTTGAAGGTTTAGAAAGTATTTCCAATTGAGGGCCCCAGGGATTCCGGCAGAGAAATGCTGAAAACCTCAAGTACAGAGGTATGTTTATAAAAGTCACTGGGGCCCCCGGTTCCACCCAAAAGAGGTCAGGGAAATGCATTCGTCTAACCTCATGAAAGTTCTTGACCAGAAATTTCTATCTGATTTAATCTACATCCGTAGCAATTCCATAATTGAGTAATAAGTCATTTATTATAAAGGTTAGGAGTCTGTTTCTGACCGGGCCCCGGCGGCTCTAGCTGTGTTTTCTCTCTGTCTCCTTTTACAAGTTTGAGAGCTG
>PVHT021183608.1:20476858-20517131 GCA_004024745.2 Catagonus wagneri | reverse complement strand
AGAGGTCAGGGAAATGCATTCGTCTAACCTCATGAAAGTTCTTGACCAGAAATTTCTATCTGATTTAATCTACATCCGTAGCAATTCCATAATTGAGTAATAAGTCATTTATTATAAAGGTTAGGAGTCTGTTTCTGACCGGGCCCCGGCGGCTCTAGCTGTGTTTTCTCTCTGTCTCCTTTTACAAGTTTGAGAGCTGAAGGTTTGGGACAAGCCTTCTTCCTCAGAGAGGGTTTTTTTCATGTCACCCACCTGTTGTGCGGGACATTAGGTACCAGATGCTCCATGTGGGTGGAGGTGCGGGTGCCATAGCAATGGCTTCGCTGGATTGGTCCCCATAGCACCTGGGCTTTGGGAGATGGAGAAGTAAAGCAGGCCTGGGAGCCTTAAACGGTAGGGAGGATTTCCCCGGGCGGGCACAGCACATCCCAAAGCAAAGAGGCTGTGGAGTCCAGGTTCCCCACGTATTTTCCAGGCAAGGTGTGATGAGCATGTGATGTTTCCAGGCAAAGAGATGAAAATAAGGCTGGAGAGACAGACTGGTCCCAGGTGTGGTGCCTCTGTGTTCTCTCCATGTCACCTCACCAGACCCCTGACTTTGGCAGTGAACCTCAAGTAGACCAGTCCCGTTCCCACCTGTCTCCACACTCCAGCCTCCTACACTCGCTGCCCCAGGACACCCGCCTCTCAGAACTGGCTCCTGCAGCCTGCCCAACTCCAGGGTGTCCTGGTCCCACCAACCAAGACACCACTGGTGCAGGACCTACCCCCTGACCCCCATTCTCCTTCATCCCTCATTCCTCCACGTGAAATCTGCCCTGCTGGCGTCCTGCTGACGACCTCCTGACGACCTCCCGGACGTGCAGCCAAGAGGCAAGCCCTCTTCAGCCCCCACCCCATCCTGCACCGGAACACCCCCCTGCCCTTCCTCCTGCAGCCACTAGAGTCCCCCTCTCTGGGTGGAGTGGCTGCGATCACAGTCCTAAGAGAGTGGATTCAGGTGTCGGGGAAGTGTCACCATGCATGCTGCCAGTTCTTAGATTCACTTTGAAGCTCCCACGTGTGGGTTGTAAGGGGCGTGTTTTTCCGAGTTGAGACGGGGTGTTTGCAGGGAGGGGAGGCTGGGGGCTGTGTCTGCACACAGGTGGGCTGCAGGTGATGGGCCGAGCCATGGCCAGAGCTCAGCCCTCGTCACTGCAAGGTGGGACCCAGTGGAGTCAGCTGCTGAGGTGGAAGAGGAAGTGAGGACCTGTGCCTTCTTTCTGAACGCGCCCTGGAGGCTTAACCAGCCCTTCTGCTGCCTGGAAGGCTCTGGCCTAGAATTTTCACATGCCTGGGGACTCTGTGACATTCAGATCCCAGCTTAAATGTCACCTCCTCAGAGAGGCCCTCCCTGACCTCAGAATTGAAAATAGCTGCTCTGTCTCTCACAATTCCATCACCCTATTTCAGTTCTCTGAATAGCACTTATTACTGTGAGATATTTAGTTGTGAGCTTTTGGCTTGTTGACATGTGTGCTGCTGTATCTCTTACTGGGGACAATGGTGCATACCGGGTCCCGAACACCCGGAAAAATCTTAATTAATAAGCCTGAAACATCCTTTTTCCTCTAAGGAAGAGTACACATATGCTGCAGTAGAACACAACAGGATCCCAAAACCAATTTGAACTTGAGTAGGCCATGGTTTAATCCCTGTGTTTGTATGTGTCTGTGCGTGTCTGTGTCTGTATTATACATATATAAACAAAAACACTAATTGGAAAAGATACATGCACCCCAATGTTTATAGTAGCACTATTCACAGTAGTCAAGACATGGAAACAACCTAAATGTCCACTGACAGACCACTGGATAAAGAAGACATGGTACATATATAGACTGGAATATTACTCAGCCATGAAATGCCATTTGTAACAACAAGGATGGACCTAGAGATTATCATATTAAGTGAAGTCAGATAAAGACAAATATCATGTAATATCACTTACTTGTAGAATCAAAAAAATATAGCAAGCTAATGAATAAAACAAAAGGAAGAAGACCCATAGAACAAGCTAGGGGTTACCAGCGGGGAGAGGGAAAGGGGGAGGGGCAAGAAAGAGGCGGGGGAGATAAAGGGTTATTGTGAGATTATGGGAAATCACGCGTATGAAAACTTTTTAAAATTGTAAATTAAAAAAATTTTTTTTTAAAAAAGAGCCTTTAAAATGGAAACACAGAGCAGCCAGGCCCTACTCTCTAAGCCTTGGATGGATTTCGAACGGGGCCTGAGGGCCCTTCTGGCTCTGCAGGTAGCTGCTGCCTTTTCAAGATGAAACCTGTCAGCCTAGGGGTGAATGCACACAAAGTTTCATGCATCTGTTCTAAAACAGGCTTCTTTTGTCTTCAGGGGATGCTTTATATTTGTAACTCCTTTTAAAAAATCCTAACCCTTCCAGGGAGAGATTCTAATTAGCTCAGAAATTCTTGTGCATTCGTTAAAAGCAAAACAAAACCCCACCATAGCGCAGCCAGTTTAAAATAATCTGTGGAAGTCCGTGTATATGCTGCACATGTGTTTCCTCCCTGAACCTCTAGCGATGGCCTGAGACTGGCCCAGCACATGATCCTCTAAAAGGATGAGATGGGAAGCTACCGTTTATTTAGCCAAGTAGCGGGGGCCACTCATCCTCCCACAGGCAGGAAATACTAAAATAGTGAACAAAGATAAACTCCAGAAAGAAAAGGCATTTCCTAAGCCCAGTTTGGCCCATCCTTTCCGTTTAAGCCATGGACACGTTCATGAACTCTCTCATCACCTTCATGGCAAACTCCATAACTTGGAGGAACCAAACCCAGATTGCTGAGAGCCAAAGTTATTAATAGATGTTCAGACAGGTTCTTCTTCTGCCTGTTAAAACGAGCTCTTGCAAGTAAGATGACCTGCCATCAGGGGCCCTATCGTTAGCGATGCTTCCTGTTTACTTCAGGGGAGATCAGAGTTCCCTGGGCTCACATGGGGACCACTGGAGACCTGGGGGGTTACGTGGTTGAGTGGCTGTCTGCATTTTTTTTCCTGATCTGTGAAATTCACCCCAGTGACCAGCCCATAAATTACAAACCATATAATCTGCGGGGTGGACAGGCAGTGTCCTGGACTGCAGTGTTTTCTGGTTTTCATTTATTTAGGCTGGAGGAGAAAAAATCAACTCAGAAGAGGCTCTGGTCTATGAAGAGGATTTAGATGAAGGAGATGGTGTTGACGGCCACTTGGAAGAAAGCACGAAATTAAAGCTCTTCCGCAGGCTGGCCTCCGTAGCCTCCAAGCTGAAGGAGTTTATCGGCAACATGATAACCACCGCAGGGAAGGTTGTGGTGACAATTTTACTGGGTTCATCAGGTGAGAGCTGCTGGCTCGGGGGGAGCACAGGGAGGCTTGGCAAGTCGTGAAAGGACCATTACGGAGAAAACAAGGAAGCCGTTCTACTCAGGGGCACCAAAATGATAACTAGCTGTTGTAAAACTGGCCACTGTACAAACCACACACACAAACACAGTTCCTCCTGTCCAGTACTAAGTTTTATATTTTTAGATGGCTTCTGTTAACTTCTGTAAAGCAGTCTTTCCCCGTAGCTGTTAAGTGACATCATTTTCTACGTGTCTATCAGGACAGCCTACGAACAGTGATATGCGACACGGGACAGCTTTCATGTACCCGTCCAGAGCTGCACACGTGCTTGCTGAAAGCGCGTCTGTTTACACTGAGTCATTAGTCATCTTAATGTAACTCTCCAGGATAGACTATTTTTTTCTTCCCAAGTTAGAGTGTAACCTTCCAGCGCACACACCCGCTTCCTCCCGCTCTTGGCTGTGGGCTGCTTGTTCCGTCATAACGTTCTCAAGGTCCTCCTTGCTCCACAGTTGCCGCGAACTTTATTCCATGCTGCTTCCTTCAACTGTCGCAAGACAGAACAACTTCACTCTTTTTTTTTGTCTTTTTGCCCTTTTTATCTAGAGCCAGCCCCGCGGCATGTGGAGGTTCCCAGGCTAGGGGTCTAACAGGAGCTGTAGCCACCGACCTACGCCACAGCCACAGCAACGCGGGATCCAAGCCGCGTCTGCAACCTTCACCACAGCTCACGGCAACGCCGGATCCTTAACCCACTGAGCAAGGCCAGGGATCGAACCCGCAATCTCACGGTTCTTAGTCGGATTCATTAACCACTGAGCCACAAAGGGAACTCCACATCTTCACTCTTATATAGAAAAATTTAGAACGGGGAAAGAGACTAGAATTTCCCAAGAAATGTAACTCTGTGTTTTAATGAGAAGTGATTTCAAAATGCTCTCCCCAAAGTTTTTAAATGCCTCTAAAGGAATGACTTCTCCATTTCCCCTTTCAGTGATAGCGCAAATCAGATTTCGTCGAGCAGGGCAAATGTTGAGTGAGACTTTAACTGCCACAAAATATAATACTATAAATCCTAGTTAAACAAAATCGGTCATTATTATTTTTAAAAATTGGTATTTGGGGAAAATTGGAATGAACCTACACATATTCCTAAAAATTTGAGAGGGAAATAGACAGATGGAAACGGTCGGAAACGGCCAAGTAAATAAGCTAAATTCTCCTGGTATAAAAAGTGGATTTTACAGGGCTCAGATGCCACGGGCAGAATTTCTTCAGCATCTGGTTTTTCCCCGTACTTACAAATTTCACTTGTGGGTGACTTTCTTTTCACAGTAAGAAGAGCATTAATTCCGGTTTTATAAATAAAGCGTGATTAATGTTGCCTTAAAGCGTTAGGCAGGAGACCCACACCGCCTCCCGCAGCGACGGTCACCGAGCAGCACGGGTTCCCTTCCCCGCTGTGCCTCACAACGCCGCCGTTTCTCCTTCCTTAGGAATGATGCTGCCGTCTCTGACCTCCTCCGTCTACTTCTTTGTGTTTTTGGGTCTGTGCACCTGGTGGTCCTGGTGCCGGACGTTCGACCCCTTGCTGTTCAGCTGCCTCTGTGTCCTGCTGGCAATTTTCACGGCGGGACACCTGATTGGACTCTACTTGTATCAGTTTCAGTTCTTCCAAGAAGCGGTTCCCCCAGATGACTACTATGCAAGGTGAGACGTGGCTAGACCGTTACGGTTCAGTAAGAGAATCCATGAGCTGCCAGGAGGTGTCAAAAATAACTAAGTAGTTATAATAGTATAAAAGTTAGAATGCATGAGTCCATGATGTGTGTGTGTGTGTGAGAGAGCAAGAGAGAGAGAGAGAGGAGAGAGAGAGAGAGGTGTCTAATTTGCTTCCACCGGCGATGACCATTTTCCCAACTTCCTACTGTGAAAATGGAAATTCAAGGTAAAGAACCCAGCATTTTCTTTGACTTTTTAGAAGGAACTCGAGGCTATTCTCAGTTAATGAGGGATAACACCTCTTTGCAGGACGACACCAGCTAATGAAAGGGAAAGGCATACTAGAGTTAGAAACCTAGCATCTACCAGTTCTTAAATGAAATATTTAAATCTAGTTGCAAATCGAAACCACGAGGTTGCTGGAACAAAGGCTGTTTGCAGCAGTGACTTCTAGGCTTGACGCAGGGTGAGGAATACAGCACCGTGTTGTTAAGGCTTTAGACCTAACCTTCAACTTATGGAAAATATGAAGGATAGAAATGTGATGCAAATGACTCCACAGGAAAGCAGTTATCAAGGTCCAGAATGTGGATTCTGGGGTGGGGGTGGGGGCCGATTTGGTTTCTTCAAAAATCAGCATCCTGAAAAAGAAGTGTGTGTGGAGGGAGGGGGCCAGAGCGTGTTCTAGTTTAAAGGAGGAGGGAGCAAACCTTGCAGACATATGACAAACCTGACTCTGGATTTTATCCTGGTTCAGCAACACATCTTGCAAAGCATTTTCAGGTTACATGGGAAATTTTCAATATTCACTGGTCGTTAGCTGATAGCATAGAATTCCTGTTAATTCTGAGGTGTGTGATTTATGTGGATATACAGGAAAATGTCATTATTTTAGGAGATACATGGTGAATTCTTTAGGGGTGAGGTGTCATGATGTCTGAGACATCCTACTAGTTTAGCCACAAAAAAAAGGAAAGTGCAGTATAAATATATATGAAATGTTATTCAGCCATAAAAAAAAAAAAAAAGGAAATCCTGCCATTTACAACAACATGGGTGGACCTGGAAGGCATTATACTAAGTGAAAAAAGTCAGGCAGGAAGGCAAATGCCATGTGATCTCACCTGTATGTGGAGTCTAAAGAGAAAGTCAAACTTAAAGAAACAGAGAGCAGGAGTTCTCGCTGTGGTGCTGCAGAAACGAATCCAACTAGGAACCATGAGGTGGCAGGTTCCATCCCTGGCCTTGCTTAGATCTGGCGTTGCCGTGAGCTGTGTTGTAGGCTGGCGGCAACAGCTCCTAGCCTGGGAACCTCCATGTGCCGCGGGTGCGGCCCTAAAAAGACAAAATAAAAAATAATAATAAAAAAAAAGAAATAGAGAGCACAGGAGTGGTTGCCAGGAGCCAGGGGTGAGGGAGATAGGAAGAGGTGGGTAAAAGACACAAACTTTCAGGTATAAAATTAGTAGTTTCTGAGGATCTGATGTACATTGAATGTGCAGCAGGGTCACTGTAGTAATAACACTCTGCTGCGTACTTTCCGTTTGCCAAGAGAGTAGATCTTAAGCCTTCTCACCAAAAAACCAACAAAAAAGCAACTGTGAGGTGATGGATGTGTTCGCTTAATTGAGGAAATCATTGCACAATGTATTCATATATCAAATCAGCATGTTCTCGTCTGTGAATATATCTATTTTCACATGTCAATTGTCCCTCAGTAAAGCAGGGGGAAAGCCAAGAGGCGCCTTTAACGGTGCAGATTTACTTAATACTTATTTTAGGCGGGAGTGAATAAATGCGGAATTTCAGTGCAGACATTAGTTCTAGACTAAATGAACCTTTTGGTTTCTTCTGTACATTTAATGTTTGGTTTCCTGAACACACATAGAAAACACACATAGAAAAGTGCTTGTACTGTTGGAAGGGCCGACTTTTGGGGAACGGTTTCATTGGCAATACTGCCTAAGGCAGTAGTTTCTCCCTACACCGCCCCCCTCCAACTTAAGAATCTTTTCTGCCATCTAGAGACTAATGATAGGAAATACAAAGACTTTCCAGAACCATCTTGAAAACACTTTTTCCTGTAAAGGATCAGTTAGTAATATTTTAGATTTTGCAAGCCTATGGTCTCTGCCACAGGTTCTTCTAAGAAACTGTTTTTGTGCCAAAGCAACCCGGGACGAGATGTTAAAGAACGCGTGTGGCCGTTTTCCAGTGAAACTTTGTGCACACCGAACTTCGGATTTCAAAATATTTTCACACTTCGTGAAATATTATTTTTCTTTTGATTTTTCCCAACCACTTAAAAATGTAAAAACCGTTATTAGCTCACAAGTTATATCCAAACAGGTGGTGAGCCAGGCTTGCCCACAACCTGTGGTGTGGATAATAACATTCCTAAGAGTGTAATTGTTATTTTACCATCCAGGGATCTTGGCTTCCTTCATCAATGGAAATTGATAAGAGGGCAGGTAGGAAAATTCAGGCAAGGCTTTATGGGGGCCCCTGCTGCAGCAGGGGGAACAAAAACAACCAAGAGGTTCCCTTGCTCGCCCACTCACTGCGGTGTGTGTGAGCTAGTTCCTTACATGGGGTGAGTGAGGGTAGGGGCGGGTCCAGGGGTCCTGCCAGGGGGATGACTTAGGTGGTCTGCCCACCCCTTTGATGGTGCTGTGTGCAGGGGGTGTGTGCAGTTCCCCACTTTTGCTTTCCACAACCTATTTTTGCTCTGGGCTCTTCAGAAGTGGCAGTTATCTTCTTGCCTATAATTTTCCCCAACTGCTCAGGTACACAGTTGTTTTCAGTCCCTTCTAGTTTCTCTGTATTTTGCTCCTAGAGGAGATGTTTGACAAGCATTGCAGCCACTGCAGCAAAGGGTCCCAGGTCCCAGGTCCCAGGTCCCGGTTCCCAGGTCCTGGCCTGTGTCAAAATAATTTCCTGTATTCATTTTTCACTTGGATGGTCTCAAATTTTAAATTATTATAAATTATGATAGACATTTTGAAGATAGTACTTTAAAATTTTTAAGAGCTTCATTGCTATAATCTCGAGTCATTAGAAGTTGGGTTGCTTCTCAGAGTATAGATAGTTTGAGGTAAGCAATGCAACATATGTTTATTTATATATACACATATATACATGTCTGTGAGTGTGTATTTATATGTTTATATATGTATACGTACACATATGTGTATATATAATACTGCCTTATTGTATATGTATATTATATATACACACATATGTAGGTACACACACACACACACACACACACACACACACACACACACTGCCTTATAGATTCTTCCCCCACTAACTTGGTGATAATAGGGTGTTGCCTTTTAGCCCTTGAAAGCTTGGCAGTTTACATATTTTAAACAATAGCTTTTTCTTAAGGCCTAATTTCAACACATTGCTGTCAACCAACAAATGCTGAGTTGAAAGAAAACAAACTGGAAACAAGCAGAAAAACAAAGTCATTCTGCGTGGGCCTTTGTCACAAGTCTCATAACCACAGACTCCAGCCCACATAGCCAGCTTCTGATGTGGCCATCCTCAAAATAATACGAATCGTTTTTAAATTCTTGTAAGCTTTCAAACAGGCTTTTTCGTGAGAATTATCTTTATTTTTAGACATATTGGACTGATTTATCATGAATATAATGCATGTTTTTTGGTGATTATTTGGAATACTATAATAAAGAATAAGGAAAAACACTTTTTAAAAACATAATCCTGGAGTTCCCTTTGTGGCTCAGTGGTTAATGAATCCGACTGAGAACCATGAGGTTGCGGGTTCGATCCCTGGCCTTGCTCAGTGGGTTAAGGATTCGGCTTTGCTGTGAGCTGTGGTGTAGGTTGCAGACGCGGCTCGGATCCCACGTTGCTGTGGCTGTGGCGTAGGCCGGCAGCTACAGCTCGTGTTAGACCCCTAGCCTGGGAACCTCCATATGCCACGGCTGCGGCTCTAGATAAAGGGAAAAAGATAAAAAAATACTACTAAAAATAATATAATCCCAACTCCCAGAAATAAATACTGTTTATTTTTTATCTATATTCTTCCAGGATTTTTCCTATACATGTATGTACTTTTTAAAAACAAGCTTTGGGAGTTCCCTAGTGGCCTAGTGGTTAAGGATCCATTGTTGTCACTGCTGTGACTCAGGTCACTGCTGTGGTGCAGGTTTGATTCCTGGCCTGGGAACTTCCATATGCTGTGGGCGTAGCCAAAAAAAACCCAACAGACATTTTTTTCTTTTTGCAGCCACGCCTTCAGCATATAGAAGTTCATGGTCTAGGGGTAGAATTGGGCTGCAGCTGAGGCCTATACCACAGCCATGGCAACATCAGATCCAAGCCACATCTGCAACCTGTGCCGCAGCTTGCAGCAATGCTGGATCATTAACCCACTGAGCAAGGTCAGGGATTGAACCGTCATCCTCATAGACACTATGTTGGGTTCTTGATCTGCTGAGCCACAACAGGAACTCCCAAACAAACTTTAAATCCTGCTGTACTTACTCTTTAGTAACTTGCTTTACTTGAGTTCTGCATTTCCCCACACTCTGAAATGTTCTTCTAAAATGCAGTTTTACCAGGCTGCAAAGTGTTTGCTGGTCTAGCTGTGTTAGAACATAGTCAGTCCCTGATTTCTAACCCTGGACATTTAGATCCTGGCTCTCTTGAGTAGTGCTGTCATGAGCACCACGTTACTTCTGAATTTAGGTAAAACTGGTGGTGAGTAAGCAGCAAGCTCAGGTCCCTCCGTGGTGAAAGAACCCTGCAGGGTTGGGTAGTGGTCTGGTCTCGGGGAGGATCTGGGGGTTTCCCTCATCCTGGGCCACCATGATGCTACTTCACTGGTCTGCATACACATGTTGCAGGGCACACATCTGGGGATTCGTGTTTCTCCAGGGTGAGGTCATCTCTCAACTCAACAGCCCCCAGAGATCACATGCTTCTTCCAGCTCCACCTGGACGTGGTTGGAGTTTCTTCACTGCTCTAGCCAGGGGAGCAGGTGGGGAAGGTGAGCAGGGACCAGCGACTGATGAGGTGGACGGGGACCAAGGACAGCATGGAGGAGGAGCAGGGCAGAAGTTTCCCTCCCGTCTGTGCATGGAACTGGCACGGCCGTGTTTCCCAAAATAAAACGGGGGGGGGGGGGTACATTGTTTGACAATGATGACTGTACCTTTGGGGTGTTAAAGCAGAATGAGAGCGGGGTTCTCCTCGCCACCGAAGTATATGGTTCTCTATGGTTATAACCAAAGAAATGCGGCCACTCTTGTGAGGTTGATCCAGCAAAAAACCTTCCAAAAGAATTCACATGACTTATTTGCTACAGATAACATATACCACTCAACACAGTTTGTTTGATGGAATAGAGCCCAGTTCCAGCTGTTATTCTGGCAAGTCTCCCTCAGAAAAATGGCAGACTCAACAAAATCTGTTTAACTCATCCCAAATGTGGTCCTTCCAAAGGTTTGGGTTTGCTTGGGAATTTCTGGAGATAGCAAACACCTTCCATTTTGAGGCCAGGAGGCTGGGGTCAAGGTGTCAGTTGGGGCCCAGGGTCCTTCACCCATTTTCCTCCCTGAGAGTCTGGCCGAGCTGGTGAAGCAGCAGGTCCCAGCCAGCCGTGTCCTCTGGGTTTTCTGCAGAGGTGTGGAGGGCGGGACCAAAACGGGACCTGATGTGCTCTGCGGTGCCTGAACATGAGCTGAAATGCATGGAACCCTCTAAACAAATGTCTACTCATTGGTGACAGAATGCAAAGTCGATTTTAATGGTTTATCAGCTCACTACTGACTTTCCTTGTGAAGAAGAGAATGCGAGTAATTCTGAGGTGAACTCATCTCAAAAGTCTTGGACACAGGGCGGATTCTTTGTTTTCTCACCTTAAATTATCTAGACAGTACAGGTAGAAGCTGTGACGTGGACCAGGGTAGGGGTTTGGCAGGAGGGTCATACGTCTACTGTTTTCTTAATCATGACATAGGGAACGAAGGGACCCATAAGTTTATTTCTCAGCCTGAACCATGAACGTGTGTGTAGTGAGCGCTGAAATGTGTGTGTGGCTGGATAACTCTTTAAGTTGCCTTTTTTTTCTTTTTTTTGGCTTTTTAGGGCCACACCCATAGTATATGGAAGTTCCCAGGCTAGGGGTCAAGTCGGAGCTACAGCTGCCAACCTACACCACAGCCACAGCAATGCCAGATCCAAGCCATGTCTGCAACCTACACCACAGCTCACGGCAACGCTGGATCCTTAACCCACTGAGAAAGGCCAGGGATCAAACCTGCATCCTCCTGATCCTAGTCAGGATCATTAACTGCTAAGCCATGAAGGGAACTCCCTAAGTTGCATCTTATAATCTCTACCTGTCTCTCATTCTGCCGACCTCTGACCTTTCTCAAGAATGTTCACAGGAGTTGGACTTCTTTGCTCAAATTCACAGTTTTGTTGTTTTGCTGCTTTTTTCACCCAAAAATGTGCAGTTGGAGAATAAATGTGAGTTGTGGGAAGAAATGGGAGAGATTTTCAGGCCATCCTCTGTGGAGGCCACTTTCTGTATTAAATAAATACACAATGACTTCTCTGTTGCACTTTCAATGTCCTGTGTCAATAAACCTCTATAAGAAAATTCATTAAGTTTAGTGAAGGAAAAGCTCGTGTTTATTCCAGTGTTAAAACAATGTAAGAAAAGAAAAGCAAAACCTCGCACTCTAGCATCCCTATTTATTCTGTGACAAATGAGAGACATGTTTTAAAAGCAAGCATTGAAAGTATAATACCATTTATTATATTCACTCTACTTTTATACTAGTGATAAAAATGTCAATAATACGTAAGGAGTAATAATGGCCCCAGTGTATGTCTTGTAGAAGCCAGTGGTCCTTTAGAAAAAGATACAGTGCTGTCAGCTCTTGTGTTGAGTCTGGTGCAGTTGGCTGTGCACACGGCTGTATAATCTGGGTTGTTTAAGCAAAGGTAAGTTTGCAGCCTCACCCAGGGTGCTGCGGTGCCCATCTGTCTTTAAAGCCATCTGAGCTTTGCTAACAGAAATGGCACAGAAAGACTAGGTTGTTTTTAATGCAAGCTAGCTCGCAAGTCTTCATCCGAAAGCGGTCCCGTGCGGGGAACATTAACGTGAAGTGGATCGTTTTCCCTCTGAGGAGCGTATAATGGACCCAACCAGCTAACACTTTCCCTTTCCTCTGTTAAATAATAATTTGCAGAGTGGGTAGGTGACATAACAATAACCAAACTTTTGGTTTCCTGTTGAAAAGTTTCATTCTTTTAGGCAAAAAGACAAAAAAAAGAAAAGATTCATTTTTTTGTTGAAGTACAGCTGATTTACAATGTTGTGTTAGTTTCAGGTGCACAGCACAGTGATTCACTTTGAAGATTCTTATGACTGAGTGACAGGTCTCAGACCCAGGTCCTATGTGCTCTTCGAAAAGGCGCAAAATAGCCAAGAGAAACAAACTGGCTTTCCACAGATAAATGGAAAATCGGTAGAAAGTGAATACTTGAACGCCTGAGTCTGGGCAATTCCCCGCAACCTGATGGTTACCTGGGGCCAGGATCCCGGGTAAATGGGTGTCCCACCCAGGCTGACACCTGATATCCTGTGCAACACAATCACAGCCCCCAACCAGGGGGGGACATCTCCCATTTCTTCCCACCAGCTGTCCGTCCAGCCAGAGATCTGAAACCTCCAACCTGGCCTTCCAGAATCCCAGCCTTGACCCACGATGTCACCGTGCTTACTGAGGGCATTTCCCAGGAAGGGTCTCCTGTTTGCAGGGAGGTCCCCCCCTGCACTGTGGGCCCCAGATGCCCTGGTTGACCTGACAGACAAATGCCCTGTCATTTAAGAACCTTCATTTCCACAGAGCAGCTCACCACTCACATCACAGAAGGTTGGGACCTTTCTGCCCACGTGCAGTCCAGGCTGTCCAGGATAATGTGGGATCCAGTGGACCTTGCCAGGTGAAAAATGACTTGTTTTACATTTAATCTTTCAAAATATGAGAAGGAATAGAGATTAGGCATAGTTGGCAGTTATGTTTTTTCTAAATTTCTCCAAATGATTAGTGTTAATGAACATATTACCAACTATGCCTGGAAGGTCCATTTAGATGCTTTCAGCTTTAAAAATTAATAGCAAATTAATGATGGTAGAATTTCTGGTGGTAGGAAGATGAACTATTCCTTCAAGTTAAGATAACAGCTTATGAAAAATTAAAGTGATCTTTTAAGAAAGGGCATTTTGGAACAAAATAATTATTTTGCTATCAGACTTTTTATTGGAAAGTGTGACCATCTTGTTGATTAGAGTTAAGATTCTCATTCACGGTCTGGATTTTAATTCAGTGCAGCAACACCTCATTAATTTTTTAGGTTGTAGATAAGCCGATTTGGCCAACTTGCAAAGTATTTTGGGGATAAATATACCGAACAATGTTGCCTCATAACCATTTGGCTTTCTGAAGTGCAGAATGTTACTTATGCAGTAACTTTGGCTGTAGAGTCTTCGTCTTAGTTCCAAGCAACTCTGACTCAAGGATGAAAGGTTGGCACTACTAATGAGAACCAAGAGGCTTTGATTTTTCTCTTCAGAGTTTCCCTAAAGAAGCTTTTTTTCTGAGAAAATTTGACAAAGGTTTTCAGAAACTTGCTAGTTACTCATTCTAGATGGAGGTAGAACAGTTTTTTTTAACAGCTTTCTTGAGATCTAATTGATGTGGAATACACTGCATATATTTAAAGTATACACTTTGATGTGTTTTGACATAAATATACCCATGAAATCATTACAGTAAGAGAATGAACATATCCATCAAAGGCAAGAGTTTCTTCATCCCTTTTCTAATCTTTCTCCTGCCTTCATCCTCCTCCCATCACACACCCAGGTAACAACCTATAACTCGAATAGATTACACTTTCTAGGATTTGATATCAATGGAATCATATTGTATGTACTTTTTATTATTACTATGGTTATTGTTGTCGTTACTATTATTAGCCTGGGTGGGGGCAGCAGACAGAGCTGATTTCTTTCATAGGCCTAGTTATTTTGAGATTTGGCCATGTTGTAGTGGGATGGATTCATTTCTTTTTCATCCTCACTTGATATGGTCAATTTTTTTCTTTTCTTTTTTGGGGGAGGCTACACCTGTGGCATACGGAAGTTCCCAGACTGGGGGTCCAGTTGAAGCCGAAGCCACCAGCCTATGCCACAGCCACAGCAGCTTGAGGTATGAGCTGCATCTGTGGCCTACACCACAGCTCATGGCAACACTGGACCTTAACCCACTGAGCGAGGCCACGGATCAAACCCACGTCCTCATGGATACTAGTTGGGTTTGTAACCCGCTGAGCCACAGTGAGAACTCTTGGTCGGTTTGTTTTGTTTTGTTTTGTTTTTTAATTTTAGGCATTCCAGTTGTTGTATAGTGGCAATTCATTGTGGTTTTAATTTAATGCGTTTTCCTAATGACTAATGAGGCTGAGAATCTTTTCATGAGCTGGCTTTTATACTCATATGTCTTTTTGATGAAGTGTCTGTTAAAATATTTTACCCACTTTTTGAAAGCATCTTAACTTAGAATTGAGTTCTGAGATTTGTTTAGAAAGTCAGGATACAAATCATTTATTAGATACATGTTTTTGCAGATTTTCCCGAGTCTGTGGATTATCATTCTTTTAATAGTGTCTTTGCAAGAGGAGAGTTTTTCATTTTGATGAGTGTCTTTATAGTTGTTCTTTTGTGAATCACGCTTTTGACGTGGGAATTAAAAAACATTTGCCAAGTCCAAATGCACAAAGATTCCTTCTATATTTTCTTCTAGAATTTTCAGTTTGTTTTGCCTATGATGTCAAATAGCCCAGAATCATGTATTGAAATGACTGTCTTCTCTTTTGCACCTTTATTAAAAATCCAGTGTCTGTGTTTATATAGTTTGGCTTATATATGAATTCTATTATGTGCCATCAATCTGTTCATCTTTATATCACTCTCTTGATTTCTTATAGCTTGATTATAAGTCTTGAACTTAGTAATGTTAGTCTTTCATTTTTTCTTTTTAATTTGAAGTTATTTAAGCTATTCTAACCCCTTTATATTTCTATATGAATTTTAAATCAGTTTGTCAATGTCTATAGCAAAGCTTGCTGGGATTTTGGTTGATATTATATTGAATCTGTGTAATGGTTTGGGTAGCATTGTCTTCTAGTACATGAATATGGTATATCTCTGCATTTATTTACTTTTTCAAATTTATCTGAGCAGTAATTTTAAGTTTTTTGTTTTGTCTTTTTAGGGCCGCAGCCATGGCATATGGAGATTCCCAAGCTAGGGATCAAATTGGAGCTGCAGATGCTGGCCTATACCACAGCCACAGCAAGGTGAGATCCGAGCCATGTCTGTGACCTACACCACAGTCACAGCAACGCTGGATCCTTAACCTGCTGAGTGAGGCCAGGGATCGAACCTGCATCCTCATGGATGCCAGTCAGATTCATTTCTGCCAAGCCACGACAGGAACTCCCTTTTAAGTTTTTAGTCAAAGATATTGCAAATATATTTTCAGAGTTATCCCTTTAGTATTTAATAATTTTAATGTCGTAAATGGCAGCTTTTATTTCTGATTTTTCAATAATAGTACATAAAAATACAATTGATTTTTTTTGTACATTGATCTCATATTCTGACACCATACCAAACACATGTTGGTTGGTTCTGTAAGGTTTTTTATAGATTTCATCATGTTTTCTACATTGAAGGCCATGTCATCTATGAGTAAAATAGTTTACCTTCTTTCTTTTCAACCTGAATGTCTTTTCTTTTTCTTGTCTTATCACATCTGCTAAAACTCCAGTTGAGTGTTGAATGAAGAAGAGAATGGTCATCTTTGTCTGTTCTTTGACTTTGGGAGAAAACATTTAGTTTTTCATCATTAAGTATGTTGATTGAAGATTTTCATAGGTTTTTTAGTTAAGTTGACAGAAATCCCCATATATTCTTAGTTTGATGAGTTCTAATCCACAATTAATATTAAATTTTGTCAAATGCTTTTTCTGCATCTATTGAGACTATTTTTTAAATTCTTTTCTAATCTGAATATAGTGAATTGATTTTTTTATATATTAAACCACCCTGATGTTTCTAGGATAAATCTCACTTGGTCAGGAGATATTGTCCTTTTTATATATTCTCAAATTTGAATTGATAAAATTTTGTTTAGAATTTTCTCATCTGTGTTCATAATAGATAATGGCCTGTAGTTTTCTTTTATTGGGGTGCTCTTGGTTTTAGTATGGAGTAATGATTCAGGTATGTCAAGTATTTCCTTTTTTTCAATGATCTGGAAGAATTGGTTTCAAATTTGTATTATTTCTTCTTTAAGTGTTGGGAAGAACTCACTTGTGAAACTATGAGCTTGAAGTTTTCTTTATGGGAAAGTTTTCAACCAGAAATTCAACTTCTTTAATATATGACTTCTCAGGTTATTTTTTCATGAATGAATTTTGGTAGTTTGTGTCTTTCAGGGAATTTGCCTTTGCACATAATATATCAAATTTATTGGCATAAAGTCATTAATAATACTTTCTCTTGAATGTCTGTAGAATCTGTAATGATATTTATTCCAGAGATTAGTAATTTTCTACTTTCTTTCTTTTTTTACTATGCAGTCCAGCTAAAGGGTGTCGATTTATCATCTTCTCAAAGAACTAGCCCTTGTTTTTCTCTGTTGATTTTCTGTTTTCTATTCATTGATTTCAATTCAGATTTTAATTTCCTTTCTTCTACTCCTTTTGCGTTTAATTGACTTAAATTACACTTTATATTTAATATACTCTTCTTTTTATGTCTCTTCTCTGTTGCTATTCTAAAGGTAGAAATCGAAATCATTGATTTGAGATTTTTCTTCTTTTCTAATATAGGTGTTTAGAAACACTTTGGTAAATTTAAGTTTAAATCTCCACTCAGATACTACAGTGGCATCATCCTGCAAATTTTGATATGGTATGTTTTACTTTAAATTCAGCTTAAAATATGCTTTAATTTCCATTTGTGTTTCCTCTTCGAGCCATTGACTATTTATATAGGCTATTTATATATATAAATATAACATTTGGGAATTTTTCAGAGATATTTTTCTTTGAATTTAATTTATTTCCATTGTTATCAGAGAATATCATTTTTTCTGTATTCCAGAATAATTTTAATGAATTTTCTTATAAGTCATAGAAAAATTTAAAAGTGGAGTTTAAAACCCAAGTTACAATACTACTAGTTCTTATGATTTCCCTTGTGTTTACCTTTTTTCTTTTGTTTGTCTTTTTAGGGCTGCACCATGGCATATGGAAGTTCCTTGGCTAGGGGTTGAATTGCAGCTACAGCTGCCGGCCTATGTCACAGCAACACAGGATCTGAGCGGCATCTGTGACTTATACCACAGCTCACAGCAACACCAGATCCCCATCCCCCAGAACG
This sequence comes from Catagonus wagneri, assembly GCA_004024745.2. Classification (NCBI taxonomy): domain Eukaryota; kingdom Metazoa; phylum Chordata; class Mammalia; order Artiodactyla; family Tayassuidae; genus Catagonus; species Catagonus wagneri. The sequence goes on along the minus strand of PVHT021183608.1, from coordinate 20,499,516 downwards.
AGGCCAGGGATGGAACCTGCATCCTCATGGATACTAGTTGTGCTTGTTTCTGCTCCACCACAATGGGAACTCCCTCCTTGTGCTTACCTTTACTAATATTTTTATTTCTTCATGTGCCTCTGATTACTCTCTAGTGTCCTTTTATTTACCTCCATGACTCTCTTCAGCATTTCTTACAGGGCAGATCTTTTGATCATGAACTTTCTCAGCATTTGTTTATCTGCGAATGTCTTAATTTCTCCTGCATTTTTTAAACTTTTCCAAAAAATATTGAGATATGATTGACAGGCAAAAGTCTATACGTATTTAATGCCTACAATTTCATGAGTTTGGGGAGATAAGTTTCACACCTGTGAAGCCATCACCACTGCTCTACAGGATGGGACACCTGTATTAATGAACAAAACTGGAGGCTTCTAAAAGGATAAGATGTATTTTGCATACTCTCATTTTGGAGCAAAGTAAAAAACAGTGATCAATTTGAAACATCAACAAAAGCATGTACACTCCCTTTCTCTCTTGAATATCTTCTCTGTCACTACAGGTTTCAGCAGACTTATCTGTTATTCCAGCTTTTTGTCAGCGATGGCATGGAACAGTATCCTGTGCACCTTTGTCTATGGATTTGAGCCAGCTGTTCATTTTCCTTTTCTTTTTTAATTTTATGGATGTTCCAGTTGTTTCATTTTCTTTTTTAAAAACTTGTATTGAAACATAGTTGATTTACAATGTTGTGTTTGTTGATTTCTGTTCTACAGCAAAGAAACTCAGTTATACATATATAATATTCTTTTTCATAGTCTTTTCCGTTATGGTTTATCACAGCATACTGAATATATAGTTCCCCTCTCCTTTTCGAAGGATGAGCTTACCAGGTATAGAATTATTGGTTGACAGTTGTTTTCTTTTAGTATTTTGAATGTTTATCAACACACTGCCTTCTGGTTTCCAAGGTTTCTTAAGAGAAATTAGCTGATAATCTTACTGGGGATTATGTGTACGTGACAAGTCACTTCTCTCTTGCTGCTTTCATGATTCTTTCTTTGGCTTTCAAAAGTTTGATTATAATTCATCTTAGCGTGCATCTTTTTGACTTTATAAGCTTCTTGAAGATTCATGTCTTTCATCACCTTTGGGAAAATATCAGTTATTATTTCTTTAAATATTCTTTCTTCCCCTTTCTCTTTCTTTTCTCCTTCTGGAACTCTCCACTTGCTGGTCCCTTAGGCTCTGTTCACTTCATCTTTTTTTTTTTTTCTCTTACTTCCTCAGACTCCATAATTTCAAATTTTCCTCTCTTTAAATTCATTGATTCTTTCTTCTGCCTCAAATCTGCGTTTGAATTTTTCTAGTATATTTTCATTTCAGTTGTATTTCACTGCTCCAGAATTTCATTTTTTCTTTTTATAATTTCTCTTTATTGATATTCTCATTTCGTGCATACATCATTTTCTTGCCTTTGTTTAGCTTTAAACATCTTTAAGACAGTTTTGTAAAAATCTCTTCTAGTAAGTCCAATGACTGTCTATCTTCAGGTGTGGTTTCTGTCAAAAATTTTTTCCTTTGAATAGGTCATATTTACCTGTTTCTTTGTATAACTTACGATATTTTATTGAAAACTAGGCATTTGCATTTTATAATGTATTAACTTTGGAAATTGGAACCAGGATTTTTTTTTTTTTTAATTTTTGTACAGTCTTGGCTGGGGATCAACTTGAGGTGAAAGCTCAAGATTTATCCTGACCTCTTCTGAGCCTGCATCTTTTCCTGGGCATTTATGGCAGCTTTCTACTTTCCTCCATATACATGGTTGCTCTTGAATGTAAGAAAAAAAGATATAGCTTCTTTAAATCCCCTGGAAGCTGTTTCAGTCAGCTAGAACAACGATGACCAGCCTCTGTGTCTGCCCTTCAGTGACCATAAGCAACAATCTGCAATTCAAATACAAACCCTAGTATTTGGAGGACAAAATGCTTAATGCCCACCTCAGCTCTACCAAATCACACCAAGAATGCAGGTTTCCATTCCCTCCACTGCATGACATGAAGCTGGAGTATGGGGGTGAGGAGCTGTTACCACACTGAAGGCTGAATTTGACTACTGTTAACTTTACTTTTCTAGCCAAGCTTTCCTCTGGAGGCTTCAAGCCATCAAGTAAACTCTAGAGTTCCAAAATAGTTACTTTAGATGATTTCTGTGGGTACAGATATTGTCTAGATCAGGAAACAGATCCTGGTGCTTTCTACTCTATTGCCCTTCCTAAGGTCCAATCTCTGCCTTTTAATTGGAGATATTTTGAATCATTTACATTTAACATGACTATTAATATTTTTAAGTTGAGACCTATCATCTCCACTTTTTTCTGTTTTTTCATTTATTCTTTCTTCCTCTCTTTTCCTATATAAAATTAAAATTTCTTATGATCCCATTTTATCTCTTTTGTTGACGTATTAGTCAGCTCTTTGTTTTGGTAAATTGGTGGTTGCTTTAAGGCATCATTAATTCAAATTTAATTGATATTATACTATTTTTGTGTAGTGTAAGAACTGTTCAATGATAAAATATGATTTATTTCTTCCTAGCATTTATACTATTGTTATCATTTATTTTAATTTTGTGTGTTATAAATCCCAAACTGTACTCTTATTATATTTTTAGTGGGTCAAACATATTTTAGGGATTTTTATTAATAAAAAAAGTATTTACATGTATTATTTCTCATGTTCTTCCACACATCCATCTTTCCATCTTATATTACTTTTCTTCTTTGTGAAAGAATATTTCTTCACATTTTTTTTGTCTTTTTGCCTTTTTATGTAGAGCTGCACCCGTGGCATATAGAGTTTCCCAGGCTAGGGGTCTAACAGGAGCTGTAGCCGCCAGCCTTCACCTCAACCACAGCAACGTGGGATCCGAGCCACGTCTGCAACCTAGACCACAGCTCACGGCAACGCCGGATTCTTAACCCACTGAGCAAGGCCAGGGATCGAACCCACAACCTCATGGTTCTTAGTCGGATACGTTAACCACTGAGCCACAAAGGGAACTCCTTCTTCACATTTTTTATAGTGCCAAGTCTACAGGTGATGTGTAGTTTTGCTGGATGTAGAATTCTAGAGTGACAGCTTTTATTTCACTGCTTTAAAGATGTTGCCTGTCTTTTCACTTGCATTGTATCTAACAAGAAATCTGAAGTTTTTCTTATGGTTATGTAACATATCTTTTCCCTCTGACTACTTTTAAGATTTTCTCACTATCACTGGTTTTGAGTATAGTGTAGTTTTTTTTTTTCCTTCTTCTTGGAGTTCATTGGGTTTCTTGGAACTGTTTGTATAAAATTTTCATTAAATCTGAAACATTTCTGGCTATTATTTATTCACCTATACATTTCTTTCTGAGAACTCCAATAATACATATATTAGGCCAGTTGAGATAAGCCCTCAGCTCACTGATGGTCTGTGCACTTTTTTCTTCTCTTTTCTCTTCATGTTACATTTTGTATACCTTTTTACTCCTGTGTCTTCAAGTTTACTGATATTTTTCCTACAATATCTAATCTGTTTTTAATTGCCTTCACTGTGTTTTTATTCTCACACAATACAATTTTTATCGCTAGAAATTTAGTTTAGGTCTTTTATCTTTATATCTTCCATGTCTCTACTTAAGTTTTTTGTATCTGTAGAATATATCTGTCTGACTTCGGTTACTGTTTTAGCATATCCAGAAATTCTGGGTCAGTTTCAATATTGATTTTTCTCCTCTCTATTAGGTTATAATTCCTTGCATTCTTGTATGCCTCATAATTTTTGTTGGATGCCAAACATTGTTATTTTTACCTTGTTGGGTGCTGAATACTTTGTATTCTAAAATTATCCTTGAGAGGTGTTCTGGGAAGCAATTAAATTGCATCAAAGTACTTTGAGCCTTTCAGATCTCATTTTTAAGATTTGTTAGGAGGGATAAAGGCAGCGCTCAGCATAGGATGACTTATTCCTCACCATCTACACAATTTCCTTCTGTGCTCTCTACCTGGCACTCCCTGATCATAGGGGTTTTTACCCTGACTGTTGGGACAGGCCCCCTTCCCTAATCTGTGTGAATACCAGGTGCTGTTACCTCTGATCCTTTCAGGGCTTCATTTGCCCGTCTAGAGTGGTTTCTTCAGATTCATTCCCTGGACTGTACTCTGATGAGTGTTATTCTTGCTGTTTTGATGATTATAAAGAAGGGCAAATCATCTCTCTGAACCCACCATCCAGGCAGGCTGTCCTATGGAAGGTAAGCTTGACAATGACTTTCCTGTGTGAATAGGTCAGAGCACCTTTTCTAAAAGCATTCCACCGTATTTGAGTAATATTCCCACTAGAGTGTGGTGCTTTTTGATGACAGGAGTAGTATCTTATTTATCTGCATATCCCCAGCCTTGACTGTAGTGCCCAACACAGAATCAGTACTCAGCAATGAAAGGACAAATTTAATAAATGTGTCCTGCAAAGGAACTCCCCTATGACTAATACCCTTTCCTTAGGGTTTCCTACTACTCCGGGAGTTTCCTTATATCACCAGTTACTATACATGAGAAATGGGGCCATGTGATTTGAAGCCAGCAAGCCTGAATTCATGAGCCCTACCACTTCCTACCTTTGCTTTCATTTGTGCCTCAGACTTGCAGGTGTAATGGAGCCAATAGCAGATTGTCAGCAGAGCTGGCCTAGGACATTCAACATGGCACCTGGTTCATGGGAGGACCCATGTGCGTGCGCGGGGTGGGGTGGGCTGCAGTCTCTGACTGTAACCTCATTGGTTATTAACTATGTAAGAATTTAAAATGAGATATTTAAACCTATGTTACATTATAGCTACTTAGAGAAAGTTATTTTCATGGATAAGAGAAATTCCCACATTTGCTATTTCTTTTCTCATGCTCCCAACATGGAATGCCACGTGGCTTAGAGGTCAAGCGTGGTCTTGTCATAAGAAGTTGTACAGAGTGACCAACTGGTCCTGAAAGTCCTGGTTCTGACTCATTTCTCACATTTCTCTCAGAGGTGAAAATGTGTTCAGGCAAGGGAAACAGACCATACGTTTAGTCTTCATAGACTGGAAATGTTCTCTTATGAACCCGAGATGTGACATCAGAGAAGGCTCGAGGGCCTTTCACAGTAAAATAGAAAGGAACATCCACATGGCCTCAACTTGTCCATCACCCATCCCTGTCTTAAAGACAGCACACCTTCTACCTCGTGCAAAATTGTCCTCCGGACAGAATGCTTTTATTAGAAGGCAGCATTCTGCACATGTAGTGTAAAGCCCACGTACAGCAAACTGGCAGCCTGTTAGGACATACATGTTCCCAAAAGGATTTCAAAGCCATGATACAGAGCCCAGGGGACTCAATGCAAAGTTTTTCCAAGCTTAAGGAAACAATGTTCAGTGGAAACTGTCAGATTCTTGTTCTACCCCCCAAAAAAGCATCTATGGGTTTGGCATGGAAATGTGTTTGAAGCATAAGTAAAAAACTAATGAAAAAAGGCATCAAACATTGGCTGTGTTTTTCATATGATGCAATTCAGGGGGAAAGGGGAGTTGGAAGCCAAAGCAGCAAGAACTCAAGTGTAAAAGCAGTTAGTCCTCACACAGATGGGATGCCACGAGGACAGGAGTGTGTTGCTGGGACATCACTTAGACACGGGTGCAGTCTTGTTCCAGCAAAGATCTTTGTCTGCCATTGAGGAAACTCCTTAAAAAGGTTGGAAACACAAACCTTGCTTTCTGTGGATATGTGACTTCCCTTGCCTTTTGGACATTGTATCCTTGCTTTCGTTCCTGTGTGAAACTAATTCTGTTCTCCCCTCCCCCACCAACAAGTTAGATGTTTGGCCTTTACTTGTGCTGACTGCACCATAGACTTTTGGAGTGTGAGGAGATTCTGTCCCCATCTCCTGGTGGCTCTCAGGCTGCCTTGCTGGCCCCACTGCTCTCCAGGGTAGTCCCCATACCTGCCCTACCACCCGACCCCATCATTCAGGGATGCTGGGGCCTTCTGCAGGCAGATGTGTCAGAAGGTAGGAGCAGTCGAAAAGATGCCCCAGGACTTTCTGTTTTGCCCCCTTTGAGGGGAATTATTTTTGCCCTTAAGGATCACTGAACCCATGTACCTTCCCCGTTCTAGACTTGGAAAGTCTGTAAGAGCAAAGACAGTGAAGACTGTTGAAATCAATCCCACCAGAAACATTGATTCTGTGTCTTGAAAAATCCAGAGCAACACTAGAACTTGCCCTCATCCCACGCATGTTCTCCTTGCCTTAGAAAGTAGATGTGGGCCGTTTCTATGCAAAGAGTGTACCGTTTTTAAAATACGAAGTTAGCATACATATCGAGGGCATTTAAGAGTGCACATTTGTGAAACAGAAGAACCTATGTTACTCCAGCATTGTCCCTGGTAGCATTTACTGCACATTGTATAGGAAAGGGTACCCACGCAGAGTATGGTGACTTGCTGGGCTGCAGAAGCAGAAGCCAGGGTTTGGAGAGGCGGAGGAGCTACACTTCTGGCACAGACTAATGGAGAGGAAGCCAGGCATGGAAGAGCCCCAGAAATCCACCCAGATACTTTAGCTGAATTCTTAGCTGTGCTTGCAGAGGGGGAGACTCCATGAAGTTAGGCAAAGCAAAACTCCTGGGCACAGAGCACATGTTGAGTAACTGTAAACTCAGAAACTCCTGGAACTCACACACCTTTTACTTCTGGCCAAAGTGGTGAGATTTCTGAGGCTCAACTAGCCATGCAGGAGAGGCTCCTCTAATTCTGCTGTAATGAAACTGAGAAGCAAGCCTGCTAGGGTGACGCGGATCTCCAGGTGACTTACCTGCCTGTTAAAACAAAACTCAACACTCATTAAAGGAAAACACCACAATCCAGACACTCAATAATGTAAACATTACAATGTGCAGCATCCAGTTGAACATTATTACAAGAATGCAGAACAGGAAATAAATCAATCAATGAAAACCTCACCCAGAGATGGGAAACTGTTTGAAGCAGCTCTTTTAATTTTTTTCAAGGTTGAAGAATATGAAGACAGAAACAGACTCCATAGAAATGAACCCATGGAATAAGAGAACAAATGGGACTGAGAGAGGTGTAAAAAAAATACCATAGCAGAAATTAAAAATTCATTAAAGGAGCTTCAGAGAAAATTATACGTCACAGAAGAAGACACTAGAGAACTTATGCATAGGGTCTTAGAAGCTATCCAAATTGAAGTAGAGAAAGAAAGGAGATTTAATAATAATAATAATAAACAGACCCACAGTGACCTGTAGGATAATTTCAGGAGGTTTAATGTAAGTGTAATTGGAATCTTAGAAATGTATGAGTACAAAAAAAAATTTAAGAAATAATGGCCAAATGTTGCCCAAATTTGATGAAAAGTATAAATCCAAGAAGTTCAAAAGTCCTCGGTCTAAACAAGCAGCAAAGAAAACCACACCAAGTCGCAATATAAATTTTGAACGGCAGTGATAGAGAAAAATATTAAAAGCATCATAATAAAAAGTACATCATGTGCAGAGAGCTCCATAGTGGCTCTGCACAATGGTTACAAACTCAACTAGTATCCATGAAGATTCAGGTTCGATCCCTGGCCTCGTTCAGTGGGTTAAGTGTCCAGGTTGCTGTGAGCTTGGTATAGGTCGCAGACGAAGCTCGGGTCCTGCATTGCTGTGACTCTGACGTAGACTGGCAGCTACAGCTCCAATTCGACCCCTAGCCTGAGAACTTCTGTATGCCTCGGGTTCAGCCCTAAAAAGCAAAAAAAAAAAAAAAAAAAAAAAAAAAAAAAAAAAAAAAAAAAAAAAAAAAAAAAAAAAAAAAAAGTGCATTATGTGGCAAGGGAATGAGAATGAGAATTATCACAGACCTCTCATCAGAAATGATGCCAGTCAAATGGCAAGAAGACATCTTTCAAGTTCTGATGAAAGAAAAAAAAATCACGGTTTAATTTTATAACCAAGGATATAGGTGGAAAAAATAAAGATCAAATAAAGGTGTTCTTAGAAGAAACCTGAGAGTATTTGGCATCAGCAGTTCTGAATGACACAAAATATGTTCTTCAGACTAAAGGAAGTGATTCTGGGTAGAAACTCGAAGCTCTGGAAATAGGATTCACCTCCTGACTGCCTCTCAGTGAAGCTTTGTGAAAGATATTATGCCTGAAGTTGCAGCAACTGGCCTGGATCAATTAGAGAAAAATCAAGGTGAATGTCAGCGGTGCATTGGGAGTAACAGAAGAGTTTGCACTGGATCACCTGACCTGGAACCTCTGTCTTTGGACTGTATGTTAAGGAAGGCGTTAAACACGGATAGAGCAGCCAAGACCAAAATATGGCAAAGAAACAGAGTTTCAAGACTTACATAACTGAGTCCTTGAAATAAATGTACTGTGCTTATGCCGATTGGATTATGTTCATACTGATTACATGAATGAAATCTAAAATCTTTCATTCTTGATTGATTCTTCTACTGACTTTGAGAAATTATTAGTAAGGCTACCACCGAGGCCACCCTTGTGATAATTCTGAGTAAAGGCTATGTTTAGAAAATTGCCATTGGTGCTACAGAAGCTGCTAAGAAATACATGATTTTTGGCTCTTGAGTTTAACCACCTATTTCAAGACATAGGACAAAACCATATAAGAGAAGCCTGATAACAGAAGTCATTGTGACCTGTGGTTAAATGAGAACTGTAGGCATCAAATACACCAAAACATCAACCATGCAAGTTGAGGTAGGCCTGGGGAACGGATGGGATTGGTACTAGCAGAGTACAATAGGTCACAAAACTATAGACAAGAAAGTCCCTCTCAGAGAGAAGAACCAAGAGCTGCCAGCAGGAGAATGACTGGTCTGCCAGGCGGGAAATCTTCCCAATTATTGTACAGCAGAACTTGATAATAACTAGAGCCTGATGTGTTTCCCATATTCCCCGTTTCCAAAAGGGATTTTTTGCTGTTATAGTACTTCTGCACTGAAGCTTACTTAACAGGCACAATTTTGTGGAACTCTAAGGACCTATATCCTGAACTATAAGAAGGGACCAAACATCACCTAGAAACCCAGCTGGTGAGTTGCATCACCGGGTACCCTTTTGTAATATTTTTCTTTCTCCCCCCCCCTTTTTTTTGGTCTTTTTAGGGCCACACCTGAGGCATATGGAAGTTCCCAGGCTAGGGATCAAATAGAAGCTGTGTCCACTGGTCTACACCACAGTCACAGCAACACCAGATCCGAGGCGCCTCTGCAACCTACACCACAGCTCATGGCAATGCTGGATCCTTAACCCACTGAGCGAGGCCAGGGATTGAACCTGAATCCTCATGGATGCTAGTCAGATTCATTTCCGCTGAGCCATGACAGGAACTCCAAATTGAGATGTTTTTCTTAGGGTGGGAAAGAGTATGCTCCATGTGTGAGAAGAAAGATCATAAAGATATTTAGATTATAGCATGAATGCACCATCAAGCAACTATTCTCTATTGATTCCTCATAAACTGCACTAAATCCAAGTATTAGCATTGCTGTCTAAACAGTAGATATTCATTCCAGCTTGAATTACATACATCTATACTTTTATATGAGGGAGAATTTAATATTTATCTATTTCAAAAAGAAATTTAGTGACCATCTAGCTTGCAGTCCAAAACTGTTTTACACAGGATATTTCCAAGCCTCAATCCAACAATTCTAAGTTGAGCTGGCCCGAGAAGGGTTTCCAAAATATTAAGCCCATAATTTCCAATCTTCACAACACCTCTTCCAGTTCCATATTTGCTGTGCTTATTTTCCAAGTGAGGAAACTGGGACTCAGAGAGGTTCATTGCCATGTGCAAGGTCACATCCCTAGTGATCCAGGCAGGAAGATACAGGCAGCAATCCAGCCCGTATCTGAATTCCTGTTCTTTCCATTGAGCCCTGCAGCCTCTGATTTTCTTCAAATTTATTGGAAGTTCATGCTAATACCATTTAATTTAGTGGATATATTTTCAAGTCAAATATAAAGTAAAGAAGTTCCCATTGTGGTGCAGTGGAAACTAATCTGCTAGTATCTATGAGGATGTGGATTCGATCCCTGGCCTCACTCAGTGGGTTGGGGATCTGGTATTGTCGTGAGCTGTGGTGTAGGTCTCAGATGTGGCTCAGATCCCTCACTGCTGTGGATGTGGCGTAGACCGGCAGCTGCAGCTCCGATTCAAACCCTAGCCTGGGATCTTCCATATGCAGTGGGTGCAGCCCTAAAAAGAAAGAAAAGAAAAAGTACAATGTGTGCCACTTGAATCCTTATCATTTTTTAACATTTAAAAATAAACCCATGTTTTGTTACCCTAGATATGTGTCCATCAGGGTAGGGAGAGAGTGGGCAAGGATGGAATAAGAGGAAAAGTGGGTTGTTTTCAGGTGATTGATGTTTTTCCCCCACAGTTATTGCCCCGAGCCTCATTAAGGTTCCCATGTTTGTTTAGATTAAGTCCCCAAGGACCTTCCAGGCAGCTGGAGTTACCACCAGCTTCATACCTTCAAACACACTTCGTCCCAAAGGCTCTTCCCATTCCTTTGTACCATGACTTGCTCACAGAAACGAGGCTTCCTTCTCGGAAGGTCAGTTGCTTCCTGATCCTGGGCCCACCTGGGCCAGGTAAGCATGTGTGACTGGCAGTGACAGGAACAGAGATTGTGTGGCTGCTTGTGTTTCTGAAGTTCCTGAAAGCTCAGCATAAGGATTCTTCTCAGAGCCAGGAGCCTCAGGTCTGTCACCAAAGCCTTTTGCAGGGAAATGTTCTGGGAGCAGAAATGACTCAGCCCCGGGGTCTGATGGTGCAGGAAGCTCCCTCTGGCTCACGTGCACCAGCAGCAGCAAGCACCCTCCATGGGAGCCTACTTCCTGGGTTGGAGCCTGGGCTCTGCACCCGGGCTGGGAAAGGTTCGCCTCTGCTGTACCTCCTCCTCTGCCATTTCTTCCCTCTGGGCCACCTTTATTTCAAAGGAAGGATCCAAGATTAAAATGAGAGAATTTTTTTTCATATTATGGCTGCACCTGCAGCATATGGAAGTCCCTGGGCTAAGGGTCTAATCAGACTTGAGCTGAGACCTAAGCCACAGCCACAGCAACACCGGATCTGAGCCACATCTGCGACCTACTCCATAGCACGTGGATCCTTAACCTACGGAATGAGGCCAGGGATCAAACCCACATCGTCACAGAGACAGTGTCGGGTCCTTAACCCCCTGAGCCACAGCAGGAACTCCTAGAAGATTATTTTGAAATGTTTCATGGAGAGGAGTCTTTGCCTCCAAAAGATCATTTCACCCTATTTGGAAAAAATATATTTCCATCCAAAGATTTAAAACCTACCCAGACTTTTTTCAGCCTCGCTGGTACTCATCCACCTACTTAAGAAAGGCTTATGTAGTTGAAGAATAAGCCTCCCAGTATCAGTATGAGAGCCTCGGATCCTAAAGCGCTCAGAGCTCTTGAAAAGACTGAATTCAAAGTGGTGTCCAAAGTCACACCCATGAAGATGGCTGCCATTGAAAACCCAGGAAAAGCAAGTGTTGGCCGTGATGGGTGGACATTTGAACGTTGTACACTGTTGGAGGGTCGTAAACTGGTTGGAGTCTCTGTGGGAAACAGTATGGTGGTTCCTCAAAAAAAATTGAAAACTACCACGTGACTCAACAATTCTGCTTTTGGGTATATGCCCAAAAATATTGAAAATAAGGTCTAGAAAAGGTATTTGTACACTCATGTTCGTGGCAACGTTATTCATAATAGCCCAAAGTGTCCGTCTTTGGAGGACTGGATACAAAAAAGTGGTCCATCCAGACAATGGAATAGTATTCAGCCTTCAAAAGGAAGGAAGTTCTGACACCTGCTACAACGTGGATGAACCTTTCGGACATTCTGCTCAGGGAAATAAGCCAGGCTCAAAAGGACAAATACTGTATGATCCTGTTTACAGTCTTTCAGGTACCCAGAGCAAGCCTCTTCATGGAACAGAAAGCAGAATGGTGGTGGCCATGAGCTGAGGAGAGAGGCTTGGGGGAGCTAGTGTTTAATGAGGACAGTTTTAGTTTTGCAAGGTGGCAAGTTCTGGAGATGGTTGTACAACGATGTGAATGTAGTTAATACCCCTACACTGTACACTGAAAAATGTAAGATGATAGATTTTATGTTAGGTGTATTTTCCCACAATGAAATGTTTTAAAGTGGGGTTTTATTTTCAGTATTACGTTATTTCTTGTGAATGGCTGGGTTTCTGTGTTACCAGAGGCTGAGCAGATGTGATCTGGAGTGAACCTGGAAACAGGTGGAGGTTTTATAAATCTGCCAATACATGCAAGGAAAATCAAATACCCTCCAAATCATAGCCAAGTCATAGCCACCATGTGCCGCCAGATGTTAGGAGAGCTTTGGTGGGAGGGAAGGATGGCAGAGCAAGTACTCTGTGGGGGACGGACAGATGGCTGTGCCCCTGCCTGCCTATGGGGGTAGGGGAGGGGAAAAAGAGGAGGAAGGGGAGGAGGGGGGGTGGGGAGAGGAGGGGGAGAGAAAGGGGAGACAGAGGGGTACTGTCCAGTTCCTCTGATCCTAAATCCAAAAGCTTTCAGTTCTGTGCATTTTATGCAAACAATTTGCATTTTAATCTAGGACTGCAAAATGATGTTGTTCAGGGTCTTCCACCATTCTAAGTAGGACGTAACTCTTTTGTTATCAGGTAATATTTCTTTCCAGTGCTAACTACCAAAAAAAATCTACCTGGACCTGGAAGAAAAGACCTATAATAACAAGTTCTAGTATAACTCATTTTATTCTGATTAAAATTGAAGGAAATTTAATTTCTATTTAGCTTCCTTTAAAATGTATGTTCAGCAATTCACAAATACTTCATTAGCTTTGGGGTAATAACAGCAATAGCTCTGAGAGGTTTTACAAGTGGAGATCATGCAGTCTTAGAAAGCCTTATAACTGAATGAAGAATGTGACATAAAAATTCAAGGAAGTTGGAGTTCCCATCATGGCTCAGTGGTTAAAGAATCTGACTAGCATCCATGAGGACGCAGGTTCGATCCCTGACCTGGGAAACTCTATATACTGTGGGTGCAGCCCTAAAAAGGAAAAACAAAAAAAAATTCAGGGAAGTTTGCACTGCTGCAAAAGCTGCAAATACTGGAAAGACACAAGATTTATTTAACATGTAAAAATTACATTCACTTAGTAAAGTCATTTCTTAGGAAAAAATGTATATAAAGTGAATTCCCAAATGAATCATATTTACACAATTTCCCATTATATGATCAGATATGTCCTGGTTATATAGTAGAAATCAACATTTTAAAAACCCATTTCAAAGTTAAGAATTAAAAATATTTAATTTTAGTGCTTTGCAAAAATCAGATTGCCCATAAATAAAATTTGACAGAAATATGTCTTACAGAAACTCTATAATATCTGGCTTTTATGGCTGAATCATAGAACTGTGTCTGTCCATTTTTAATATTTCCCTAATAATAACACTAACTGAAGAGCTGATGCTTAGTCCTACCAGAAAACAAGTATGTGCTCATTTAGCTGGACTTAGTAATGTGTTACTACATACCTAACATTTTAGTAATTCAGGGTTTTAATAGGGCTGACTGACCTGTTAAAACATAAGTTTTCTAATAGGTATGCAAGGACCTAGTATTAGCTAGATTTTTGAACCAGTGTAAAGATCATCTGAGTGATGTTGCCATGTGTTTTATGCATGCACACTAGCACACATGTGTATGCTTTAAGGATGCCTATATTATATGTATACTATACAAATACATAGAGATATTATTTAAAGATGTAGTTACACACAGGGAAGCATCATGAAGTATTTGAAGTAGGATGGATGCACCTGGGACTAGCTCGTGCATGTGCTAAATAAAACAAGTTGTTCGTATTCTGTTACGTCTTTTTCACATTCTCTTTGTTTTTACATAGGTTGTTTGGTATCAAGTCCGTAATTCAAATAGACTGTTCCAGCACGTGGAAGATCATAGCAAACCCAGACCTGTCGTGGTACCACCACGCCAACCCCATCCTCCTCCTAGTGATGTACTACACGCTGGCCACTCTGATCCGCATCTGGCTACAGGAGCCCCTTGTAAGGATCAAAAGAGTTTCATGGTCTTGTCCGCAGAGTAGCCTGGAAACGCCAGGCTACATGGTTCATTCCCGTCAACTGCTGGGTAATCAGTACTCTATTTTGTAAGAACTGCAGGTTCTTGTCGTCACGTGTCGCTTCTGCAGAGAGTACTCATTGAAAACAAATACTTGCAGAACAAAGACTGGCTTCCCATTGACAGTATCACCCACACCCACAGGGCTGCTCAGAATGCGGGGGGGTGGTAGGGGGGAACGGAAGCCTTGTTTTTTATTGAGCACTTACTAAGTGTCAGGCCACGTGCCGGGCTCTTCACGTACACTGTCTCCTTTAATCCCCTGCCGAACGCTGGAGACTGTACTCATCTTAGAGATGAGGACAAGGAGCTTAGAAAGGCAAATCACATACTTACTGAGCAGTAGAAATCAGATTCAAACTCACATACAACGACTCTGTCATGACACACCCTGTTACCATGGTGACCGGAGTTCCCCAAATCTCAGTGCTCCAGCCTCTGACCATGCAATGGAGATGGACATCCCAGCTCTCAGTGGTCCCGTGACCACCCCCCGCCGAGGTCCCATCACGAGGCCTGGCTGAGGGCGGGTTTGTTCGCTGTGACTCTTAATAAGATGTGACATTTTGTGGGCAGAAAGGGAGCATCTTGTGGCCCCTGTCTTTCTCTTTCAGTGACGGAAAACTCCAGTCGCCTTTTGTTTCCCCTTAAATGCATGTGAGAAGCTCAGTTATGAGGCAGTTGATCAGCCCAGGAGGGAGGCGGGTGGCGTAGATGGGGCTGCCGCACCTCACTGCCACCTGCTGTTGAGGAGCCCACACTTTAGATGACAGTTCTGGCAGGCATGGCCCAGCAGACGTCTGCGACACTTCCCTTCCAGCTTGGGGCCCTGGTGCAGGGCCTGCCTCCCGACTCTGTCTTCCCCTCCAGGCCCCATCCACGCAGTCAGCTGGCCTGGCAGCCAGAATTTATCGAGGGCCGGCTGTCTCAGACCTGGCCTGGGGCTGGGGCTGGAGCATCCACCCAGAGGCCAGGCCTGCCCCGGGGGGTGCACGTCCATCTTCCAGTGGGAGCACCTCCGGTGTGAGGACCCCACCCCACCGCACAGGCAGCCCGCCGATGACAGCCAGCCTGGTGTCCTTGTTTGCAGGGGTCTTACATCCCACCTTTCGTGTGGACCCACTGGTGGCAGGGCCTGGTGACAGGATGCTTTAAGGGGCCACGGGCAATCCCAGCCACCTTCTGGTACCTTTTCCACCTGCTCTCTTCTGAAATATGAGCGTGCCGAAAAATCCTTTAAAGTGTCATAGTGTTTGCTTCCTCCACAAACACACACAGCTAGGGGTGTGCGCATATGCACACGTATGTGCAAAGGAAATTAAAATATCTTACGGGAACCATTTCTGAACAATGCCTAAGCACTAACGGAGATTACTTAAGGCTTTTGGTTCATAAGCGTTCCAAGTGCCCTTTCTCCGTGATGTGTCAGATGGACCAGACATGTTAGAGCCCCTCAGGCCCAGGAGATGCTTGGCTTCCCTCTCTGTGGGCTGTCTGGGGACCGGGGAGGCAGAAAGGGGTGGGTGTGACAGCTCACCGCAGGGTCACAAACCACAGTGCCTGGGGGGTAGGGGGTGGGTGACAGGGCTTCCATTCACACCAGCGTCCACACCAGGGGTGTGTGTTTTATGTGGAGCTGGGTTTTCACTTAGGCCAGGATGAGGGCAGGTGGCTGTCATCTCCTGGCTCCAGATGGCCTGGCACGTCTCATGAAAAACACGAGTTCTGCAGTAAAGGTCTACGATGTACATTGGAGCGAGAGAGAAGCAGGTGTCTGGAGGTAAATGTAATACATGGGCCCCCTGGGGCATCGAGTGCTCTCCGGGCATGCTCGGTGGGCATGCTGGATCCCGGGCATTGGGCAGTAACTCGGGGTGCTCCCTCTGCCGCTGAATGAGTGCTGTCTTGGTGCCCTTCGTTCAGGGAAGCCATCCTCCATCACTCTGACCCCTGCTCCGCGCTCCTCCCCTGGACCAGCCGTCCAATTCAGGCCAGGGTCCCACTAGGCCAGGCAGCACTTTTACACATTAACTGTGGTTTTGCTTATTGTGTGACAGCTCTAGAAGATCATGTCTTTAATCGATTTCTTCTCAATGAAAGATGGCCCGTGGCTGGGTTACTCGGTTAGGTGTGACTTTCGTGAACACAGCACAGCCCCTTCCTGCCTCAGGTTAGGACACATGCTGGAGGCTTGGTGACTTAACATGAAGGCCTCTTCCTGTAACTCACAGGCTTAGTGGGAACAGGAACATGCAGTGTTCAGGTGCTTCACATCAGCAAGATGGCGTTGAGGTCACTTTTAAGTGTCTGGGTAAAATCCCATAGAGTGTACTCATGACTTTATAAATGATCCCGTGGGGCAGAGATGAAAAGCACTGCGGGAGCTGCTCCCGGAAGCAGGGCTGTCCTGTGGGTTGTTCTGTGTCTCAGGTGCAGGACGAGAGGACCAAGGAGGAGGACAGAGGCCTGGCCTGCAGCCCGCTCCCCATCACGGCCGAGAGAAGGAGAAGCTTGTGGTATGCGACCCACTACCCCACGGACGAGAGAAAAGTAAGCCTCGGGCGGAGGGGCTTATTTTGCTGCTTTTGTGTGATGTTGCTGAGTACAGAGCATACGCCCCATGTGCGGACCCAGGTTGCTCTGCTTATAGGAGTAGTTTGGTGACGAGTTCTGTTCAGAGACAGGAACCCCGTGCTTAGAAACAAAACCCACAGCTCCCTCAGACCCAGGAAGACAGCCTTTTCATGTTTCAGTGCTTCTCCTCGAAGTCTCTTAATCCTAATAAAAGAGTGTTCTCAATTTTGCAAAACAATTTTGCGTTTAAAAGAAACAAAACAGGAGTTCCCATCGTGGTTCAGTGGCTAATGAACCTGATTGGTATCCATGAAGAGCGGGTTCAAACCCTGGTCTCACTCAGTGGGTTAGGGATCCGGCATTGCCGTGAGCTGTGGTGTAGGTCGCAGGTGCGGCTTGGATCCCAAGTTGCTGTGGCTGTGGCGTAGGCTGGCAGCTACAGCTCCAATTTGACCCCTGGCCTGGGAACCTCCATATGCTGTGAGTGCAGCCCTAAAAAGACAAAAGACAAAATAAATAAATAAATAAATAAATAGAATAAATGAAACAATAATGGGGTGAGGGCAGTGGTGCTGGTGCTGAGATGTGCTGCAGGAGCAGTTCCCTCTGTCCAGCGGCTCCTTTGGTGACCACGCACACTGCCTCTTGGGGGACCGGCCCGTCTGAGAGCGAGAATAGTGAGCAAACCTTCTGGTTGCTGGCAGCCATGTGAGAAAGGGGTGCTGCCCCAGACGCCTGCGGTTTATGGGGCCTCCCCTCCCAGCACACATGTGTCAGACGGTCCCGCCGCGTCACTAAGCGATGATATCAGTGTCGACAGAGACAGCACAGCAGTTTCCAGAGCCAGCTCTGAGGGCCACATCTGGGGGTTCCTGAGACCCTTCCTGGGATCCACAAGCTCAGAACCATTTTTGTAATAATATTGAAGATATTTGCCTTTTGGCTGTGCTGATCTTTGCTCTGATGGCACAAAAGCACCAAGACAGGGTCCAGGACCCCCACAGCCGTGATGATCGTGCCCTCATCGGCCGCATGATCGCAGAAAACAAAGGCCGGTTCCACTTAAGAGCCTTCTTGATGAACCAGAAATAGTCGTTGCTTTCCTTAAATCTCAAGTTTGGGGCACACGCCTTGTTCATACTCTGAGTGACACAAGGGGGAAGCCCTTGGCCGGTTGCCACTGGGGAAGGACAGCTGACAGGCAGCTTGGGGTCGCTCAGGGGTGGGCATTTGATGGACAGTGGCTGGAAAGTAAAGTGGTCCGTGACTTCAAGGCAAACAAACTGCATCTCTTGGCAGTGATCACAGGAGAACTTTTAGTGGAAATTGGAATCACGGAGGACTTGTATTTTGTGCAGTGAAATGTGTCAGAGTTTTATGGTGCTGTGTGACCCCCGAAGCATATTGCAGTGCGTGCAGTCACAACGGGAGGGGAAGGGAGAGGATCCGCTCAAAGTGCAAGGTCCTCGGGATTTGCTGTAACCGAGTGGAAGTTCATCAGTGTGGTTTTGGGTTCCATGCTGCAGCTTGCCTGCGGTTACTGCCCCTTGCTGAGCTTGGGGTGGGGTCCCTGGAGAGCACCCACGATTGTCTGGATGAACTCTTGAAATACACCTTCCTTTTCTAGCTGCATCGCTGGGTGACACCCGATTCCCTTCACCTACTTCAACCGAAATAGCCTCTCATAGGAGGCTGAATGCAGAGAATCCGTTTTCAATTTCTTTTGAGCCAGACATTGAAAGATATACACACACGTAAAACAACACCACTCTTTTCCCTATTTTGTTTACATAGTGCTATTAAGTGTAATTACTTTATGTGGACAAGTTTTTTTTTCAATGTTTAATGAATGCACAAATAAATCATTTTAAATGCCTCCATTTTCATTTCTATTGGGGTGGATATGATGGATAGGACCCAGGTAAATAAAAGCTCTTTGGGACCTTCAGTGATTTTAAATTCTGACTCAAAAAAGTGGGAGAACCATTAGCTGAGTGTGTGCTTCATTTTGCAGGGAGCCCCACCCCCCGGCACTAATCCAGCTAAGAGGCAGAGTCATATCATCATTGCTTTGTTGTAGACACGCCAACCTTAAAATAATCCCAGTCTGCCCTGCAAATCAAATTTTCTTTATTTTGAAACTTCAGTTTCCTGAAAAGTCAATACTTCAGGATTCTGCAGACGTCTCAAAGGGTCCTAGGAGTAGAAAATCAATCAATCAATAATTTATTCTACTAGAACAAAACACTTGAAAAACATAATGAGCTTTTGTGCCCACGTCGTTAATGACTGCTCATTTATTGTTGTGATTGACAATTAACACTGGAAGCTGGTTATAAGAAACAGCAACGTCCTGGCCCATTATTTTTCCCTTTGTATTTTCCACAGCTGTTTTAACACACCAGCATCCAGCTAGTTTGAGGAATGGGTATGTGAGTAGGAAAACTTTATAACTGGGTATAGACATCATGATGATTTCCACTCACACATTAACATGCTGTCCTGCTTTGCATCTTGCAGCTTTTATCCATGACTCAGGATGACTACAAGCCATCTGACGTAAGTAAATCCTTAAAATGATCATTTCTGCACGTGGAAGTGATGTAAAAGGGACATAAATGGAATTAGCTCCTCAGAGTACGTTTTCGTGGTCTATAAAATTTCCATATGTTTTTGAATGTTTTTTTTAGCGGAAATTATATCTGGCCTGTTGCTTTAAAACATTGACTCATATAACATGAGCTCAGGTGTAAACATATAAAATGTATTAAACTTTAAAAAAGACCACATTGGAGGGGTTTTTAAAGGCATTTTGCTCTGCAGTTATGCCTGTTCTATTATTTGAATGGGAAGTTTTGCACATCCCTGGACATAACTCAGGTGTGTATGTGTTTGTATAATTTATGTTAAATGCATAATCGAAATTGTAAAGCCATAGAGACAGAAAAAAACAGGAAAAACATACCCAAGGTGCTGGAGCAGGGGAATTGCCAGCTGCAGTGCCAGGCAGAGAAGTCAGAGGTGCCTCTAACCTGAGACGCTGCTTAGTCCCGGGTGTGGGGGGCAGGCACGGCGAGGCCCGGGCCAGTCTGGAGCTCCTGCAGGTGGAGGAGGGCTGAGAGGAGGGGCTGAACTGAGGCTGGAGAGGAGACCAGAGCAGGTCCAGAAGCCTCAGCATCCTTTTCCAGGTTGCACACGTCTTATAGAGAACAGGGTGCATGGTGTGGTGTGCAGCAAAGGTGGGCAAGGCCAGACTTACAGTGTCCTGCGCCAACTCTGTGGAGGGCGGGTTTGGAGGGGCTGGTGCAGGGCTGTCTTGCTAGCAGGCATCACTGTCTGCGACAGCCAGCTTCCCATCGGTTCTGCACTGCCAAGTTTGTTCACGTAGCGGAAGGAGGCAGATCCATGCGGAAAATCAGAGCTACTGCTGCAACATGCTTTTGCCCCCCTCCTCCCCCGGCAGGGCCTGCTGGTGACCGTGAATGGCAACCCCGTGGATTACCACACCATCCACCCCAGCCTCCCACTGGAGAATGGCCCTGCCAAGGCTGACCTGTACTCCACCCCGCAGTACCGCTGGGAGCCGCCCGAGGACTCATCAGGTAGGGAGCCACCCCACTGATACAGGCTCCCAGTCTGTCTTTGCTTCATCATTCATCAGATTTGGTTCTTTTTTTAAAGTTTTATTGAAGCGTAGTTGATTTACAATGTTGTGATAATACATGCTGTACAGCAAAGTGATTCAGTTACACATAAACATGCATCTATTCTGTTTCAGATTTTTTTTTCTTTTTTTTTTTTTTGCTTTTAGGGCCACACCTGCAGCATATAGAGGTTCCCAGGCTAGGGGTTGAATCAGCGCTTCAGCTGCCCGCCTAAGGCACAGCCACAGTAACGCAGGATCCGAGCTACGTCTGTGACCTACACCACAGCTCATGGCAACACAGGATCCTTAACCCACTGAGCGAGGCCAGGGATCAAACCTGCAACCTCATGGTTCTTAGTTGGATTCGTTTCCGATGCACCACAGTAGGAACTCCCTTTTTCAGATTATTTTCCACATAGATATCACAGAGTATTGGGTAGAGTTCCCTGTGATATACAGCAGGTCCCCGCTGGACAATCATTCCATATACCTTAGTGTGCATATGACTCAGTTATTTTTTCTTTTCTTTTTTTCCTAGCCAAGGTGTTGCTTAATTAAGCTCATTTCCTTAACTTCTGCCTAAATTTTACCCCTACATCTTGCTCTGTGTGTTCTGTCCTTGGGTATAAAACATGTGGCCAAATGGGTAAACTTTGAAAAACAAAGGATGGAGGAGTTCCCATTGTAGCACAGCAGAAACGAATCCAACTAGGATAAAATATTATTTTAAGTGTATCAACTTGTTTCTAATGTTAAACCTACATGCATAGGTGTGTTTTAGTCTTTATGTAATTTGATTCCATAATCATAGTGGTTTTGCTGGTTTGCGGCTGAAGGTCTTTCAGAAAGAGATCTTTTTGTCTAAAAAAATAACCGAGAGGACCCAAACTTAGAGAAGGCCTTTCTCCCTCTTCTCCCAGTTTATCTTGTTGAAAGAAAGATGACACACATGTGTTCCACTGCTCAGGACGTTTATATGAAATTTGCACATTTGCGTAAATTTTACGTAAAATAATCTGTCCCTCTAGAAAAGAAGGAGGAAGAAGAAGAAGAAGAGAGAGAAGAGTTTGAAGAAGAGAGGAGCCATGAGGAGAAAAGGAGTGTCAAAGTCCATGCCATGGTCTCTGTGTTCCAGTTTATCATGAAACAAAGTTACATCTGTGCCCTTATCGCTATGATGGTACGTCCAGGAGGTGGCGCTCATGCTGGAGGGGGAGAATGGTGCTTTCACCCTTGGGCTCCAAGCCCCACCATCTTCTCCCCACCAGCACAGAGATTCTTCATCCTCCCAATGTTTGGGCAGAGAAGGGTTGCTTATGTTAATTTTTCGTGGGATCTTTATGCTACAGATTTCACAATCCCATCCTCCACTCCTTTGCCAGTTTAAATTTGCATACTTTTAAATTAGCCTATCAAGTGAGACTTGACCCTGTTTTGCCAATTTAGAAGGCTGTATGGCTAGTTTCTCCAAGAGGCATTGAAGGTGTTTAGGATTAACAGGGGCCACTTTTATTCCCTTCAGATAATGAGAGTTATAGTCACACCTTATCTTAGATTTCAGTGAGACTTTATTTCACATGAGCTGCAGCAAAGGTTTACCAATCTAAGCATCCCAAACCAGAGTCCCCAAGAGCTGCTTCTGGTTGTGAGTTCTCAGTTTCCACTGTCTCCACTCACGTCCAGGAACACCCTCCATCTCCCAGCGTCACATCTTCGAAAATCATCCTTGGTTGGACCTCCCTGGTGGCTCAGCAGGTTAAGGACCTGGCATTGTCACTGCAGCAGCTCAAGCTGCTGCTATGGCTTGGGTTCAGTTCTGGACCCAGGAACTTCCACAGGCCGCAGGTGCAGCCAAAAAAGAAAAAGAAAAGTCCTTGGGCCCATCATTAGGATATAAAAGAAGGTCAATTTCTACCCTTCCTAAAGACACATTTCTTGGGAAAGCTAATTTATCTTTTTTTTTTTTTTTGCCTTTTTTGTCATTTTTATGGCCGCGGGTTTTATGGCCGCACCCGCGGCATGTGGAGGTTCCCAGGCTAGGGGTCTAATCGGAGCTGTGGCCACCGGCCTTCGCCGCAGCCACAGCAACGCAGGATCCGAGCCGCGTCTGCAACCTACACCACAGCTCACGGCAACGCCGGATCGTTAACCCACTGAGCAAGGGCAGGGATC
>PVHT021183608.1:20137913-20476758 GCA_004024745.2 Catagonus wagneri | reverse complement strand
AATTTATCTTTGAGAAACCTAACACTTCTTTAACACAAAAGCCTTCAAATTTCGTGGCCAGTGGTGAGATCCCATGAACATTGTTAATGATTTAAAAAAATGAAAATATTTCAAAATATTTAGGAAACACCTAAACGCCAGGCACCCAGTCTGGATGTCTCCCCAATGAACCTGTTGTGAATCTCTTCTGCAAGGACCACGGCCAGAGCTGAGAGAGTTGGGAGGCAGGAGTTAAAAATGTCTCTTTTGGGGAATGCAAACCTGTTCTCTAAAAAATATTAATTCTGCACTCCTTGGGTGCTTTTCGACACTCTCTATATAACAATCCCTAACTGAAACTAGAGCAAAACTCTGATTTTCAATTATCAACTAATTCTGATTATGAACTCAAGAGTATATATATTTCTTTTTCTGCTCTCAAAATAAGCCAGATAAGTTTGCTCTCTTTTGGTAAAGAAAAGGAGCTCTAAAAAAAACTTGGAGTACACATGAAGTTACTTAGTAGAAAAAAAAATCTATTGTAAAAACAACATAGCAGAGAAGATCTTTCGTTGAAGACATGCCCTTGTCTGGTGCCATTTCTGTTGTTTTAACGGAGCCACAATATTAATGTTTGGAAAGTGCCTGGTTTCTGTGGAAGCTTCCCCAGGGCGGCAGACTTAATCACAGACAGAAAAAGCAGTCTTGAGGCGTCTGTTAGAATGATAGATGTCTTTATTCAAAAATATAAGTGCAGGGAGTTCCCTGGTGGCCTAGCAGGTATTGTCACTGCTGTGGTGAGTGTTCAGTCCCAAGCCCGGGAACTTCCATATGCCATGGGCTCAACCAAAAAAATTTTTAAAAACCCACTAAGTGCAAATGTACCAAAGCATCAGAAAATCCTGAAACTGAGCCAAGGAAAGAACCTCATGCAGATTCTACCCCAGCAACTGAAAGGCATGTGCAGCTTAAGCTTAAAAGAGGAGAGGAGTTTAATAAAATCCTCATAATTTGTTTTTCTTTCTCTTTCACCCTCATTCTCCCAAACAAGAATAGTGTGCAGGGGGGAAATCTGCTGGAGTTATAATATCTGTGAAAATACGCTCCTGGGTCACACACACACACACACACACACACACACACACACAAATGGCAAGGTCAGAGGTGAATTTCATCCTGGGATAAATGCATTAAATGTCACTTACCTTTAATAATACCGTTTCCAGGGAATACTGTTTTCGTGAAAATAATTCAGACCTTGAGGATAGTCAGACACTCAGTTTTAATAAAAGCAATTTAATGTCTAGTTTATAATTACCATATGTTTTAGCCAACAATTTAAAATAACTCTTCACTAAAAAGGCTAGCTGTGGTTTGGGAAAAATTTGGAGATTACTGCACGGAATTGTTTCTTCTGTGCTGACTTTATTCATTTATCTGATTTATTTTAATACTTTCCTGCTTCCCAGATGCAAAACAGACTTGTAAAACATGTTTGATTTTTACCACTAACTCTTGAGAATTCGTGATAGTCAGGAATACAATTGATTTCAGATAGGTCCAGATATAGCTAGAAAGTATTTTTAAAGGTCTTTTCACCCAAAGTGTGATATCTGAGATTATGGTAAGGGAGGATAGATTTCCTGAACGATATTCGCCAGCCTGATTTTGTAGAATGTTCTGGAAGCCGCCGTTCCAGGTGTATCCTGGATCTTCGGGGACTTGGTGTAAAGGGAAGACGCAGTCTGTCCCAGACAGGACAGGGGCCGAGGTGGCCTCTTCATGACCCGGCTTTGCGGCTTTGCCGTGTGGGGTGTGTCGATGCCTAGCCCGCCCCTGCCTCCTGGAAATGCTAAGTCCCATCATCTCCCTTCTCGGCTGCTCTGCTACGGGCGCTCCCTGAGGCCAGCCCACCTACTGACCCCGGTGGTCCCCACAGTCTCCCTTTCTGAGCCCAGTGAGTAGCCCCACTCGCCCAGCACCCCAAAAGAATGGCCAACCCCAGGCTGGTTTGGGAGAATAAAGGAGAAAGCTTACAGTTGCTCTTAATCCTGCAAAGTTGGGTGAAAGGAAGACATTTGGGGCTGGAAGGCAAAGGATGGGAATCAAGACTCCCCCTCCCCCCGCCCCACGGCCCTCTTCCCTCTGGGAAGTTGAAGGGCAATGTCATCTCTCAGGAGCAGCCCTCCCCTCTCTCCAACCCCTGCACGTTAGGAATTCCATCTGCGATTTCACCCGAACCCTGTCCTTCCTGCGTGTGAATCTCATGGACCTTTGCTGTCCAGATAACCTCTAACTTCTGAGGGCAGCACCTACCTCGTACTGACGTCAGGGTTTTCTCCTCCTTCCTGCCTTGAGGCCTGGAGCATCACCTACCACAGCTGGCTGACCTTCGTGCTGCTGATCTGGTCCTGCACGCTCTGGATGATTCGCAACAGGAGGAAATACGCCATGATCAGCTCTCCGTTCATGGTCATCTACGGAAACCTGCTGCTCATGTTACAGTACATATGGAGTTTTGAGCTCCCTGAAATTAAAAAGGTCCCAGGCTTTTTAGAAAAGAAAGAGCCAGGGGAACTTGCCTCAAAGGTAAGTGAATAGGAAAACGCAAGAACAAAGCATTCAAACTTCCAGAAGTTCAATCCCAGATTTTCGGAAGTCTACGTCCTCTGGTTCTTGTTTGAGTGTGTTCATTGGGACTTATTGGCACCGGTTTATGTTGAAGGTCAGTGCTCAGTGGACATATATGAATAGTCAAGTGGGCAGTTATTAAAAATGAAAATGACCCACTTGTCTCTTTTTTTTTTTTTCATTTCTTTGGCAAATTTTTATTAAAATCTTAGTGTGAACCACACAGTGAGACACAACTTCACACCAACTAGGATGGCAGTCCCAGATGTCAGGGGTGTTGGAGTGACCCACACATCGGTGGGATGTAAAATGGTGCAACTGATTTGGAAAATAGTCTGTCAGTTCCTCAAAATATCAACCTAAAATTACCATTAGGACTCAGCAGTTCCATTCCTAGGAATATATACCAAGGGGCACAGGAAATATGTATCCAAACAAAAAAAGTTATCCATGAATGCTCATGGTAGTTATTTGTCATAGCCAAAAAGTCCTAAATGGAATAGATAAATATTCTATCCATACTGTGGAAGACTATTTGATAATAAAAGGAAATGAATTACCCACCCATGCTACGACATGGATAAATCTTGGAAACATTGTGGGTCAAGTAAAATAAGCCACTTAACAAAAGAATGCATATTACATAATTCCGTTTGTATGAAATGTCCAGATGAGACAGTCTGTAGGCAGGAAATACAGTAGTGGTTGCCTAGGCCTGGGGTAGGGAAAAAAGAGGGCAACTGCTTTGGGGCTTCTTTTTGGGGTTGGAAACATCCTAAAATTGATGGCAGTGGTGGTTTCCCAACTCTGTGAATACACTAAAAATTGATTTGCACTCTTTAAGTAGGTGAATCGTGTGGCATGTGAGTTCTATCCTAATAAAGCTAGTATGGAAAGGCTACTGTGTGCCTGGCTCTTTGTTCCCTGAAGAACACGGTTCCCTGAAATTCGAGTTTTTGTTCCTTGCCCTCAAGAAAATGTTAA
Source organism: Catagonus wagneri (assembly GCA_004024745.2). Taxonomy (NCBI): domain Eukaryota; kingdom Metazoa; phylum Chordata; class Mammalia; order Artiodactyla; family Tayassuidae; genus Catagonus; species Catagonus wagneri. The sequence goes on along the minus strand of PVHT021183608.1, from coordinate 20,473,164 downwards.
TCTAAATGTGTGGGCACTTGGAACAATTGTCCCTTCGGCTTTGGGAGATGAATGGGCATACCGACAGGTTCTGCTTTTCTGTGTTTTCTCCCCATCTGTGGAATTCTGCAAAATAAGGAATGTTGCAGAAACAGTGGAGTTGTTGAAGAATAGTCTTCCTGTTATACATGTGTTGATGTCAGGAAAGGGCAGGAAGTCAGGGACCAGCCCCTGAAGGAGACCACCAGCCCCAGTCAGATTCCAACCCGATTACCCCGCGCTTCTTCACCCAGCTCCCCAGGCATGAACGCGCCTCTGGCACTGGACGGCAGGCCAGCACCTTCAAGAAAGGGGATTTAAAAGCCAGTGACTATCAGCTAAACCAAGTGGATGCCTGACTCCATCTCAAGTAGAAAGTTTCATTTCGTGTGCTCCCAGTGCCACTTGGAGCAGGCCTAGTAGTTGTTGAAATAGGCTTATACTTCGAAGGTGTGATGTTTCTTTTCCAAATTTTCTCCTTTCAGATCCTTTTCACCATAACTTTTTGGCTACTGCTGCGACAGCATCTCACAGAGCAAAAAGCTCTCCAAGAAAAGGAAGCTCTCCTGTCTGAGGTCAAGATCGGAAGCCAGGAAGATGAGGAAAAAGGTAATCAGTGCCTGTGACTGAAGCGCTCCGTGCGGCCCAGCGGGAAGCCGGGCGCTGACACGGGCAGAGGAAGGCCTGTGCGCCAGGGCTTGGCCCCAGCACCTGGGAAGCTTCAGAAACCTGTGTCTCACCAGAGTGTTTCCTTACGCGGTGATCTTCATGATCACTCACGAGTGATCCTCACAAAAGTAATTCCATTTAAGGGAAAAAGAGCTGAGGCTCAGAGGAATTCACTCGATTCTCCTGGGTCACTTTAGTGAGTGTTAGTACCAATAAGCTGGCCCAGATCTTTTAAATTCAGATCCTCTCCTTTTCAGAAACGAATGTACCACAAAGTCAGAAGGGGAAGAGGCTGTTTTGATGATCACTTTGTGGTCTTAGACCTGCTGTAAGTGTGAAATGAGAACTGCTCGCTCCCTGCTGACCTGGATATACCAATAAGTGTAATTTAATGTAGCCTTGTCTCTGAAAAGGAGGCCATAAAGGTTTGCAGAGGCTTGGCTGGTAACCTTAAGATTTAACCCGGTAAGGAGGGAAAAACCAACCCAGACCCACTCACCCTTTTCTTATGGCTTCTCATTTAGACCTAAACATGGTACTGTGTTTCAGCAACAAAAATCTATAAGATTTAAATCTTGACTATTTGAGTTTGGAATGTCTCTATGAACAAAATGATTAAATAAAGAATAAGTTCGGAGTTCCCTTTATAGCTCACTGGGCTACAAACCCAACTAGGATCCACGAGGACTTGGGTTTGATCTCTAGCCCCACTCAGTGGGTTAAGGATCCAGCATTGCCTCGAGCTGAGGTGTCGGTAGACCCGGCTCCGATCCCAAGTTGCTATGGCTATTGTGTAGGCCATCAGCTACAGCTCCAGTTCGACCCTGGGAACTTCCTGGGTCGAGCCTGGGAACTTCCATATGCTGCAGGTACAGCCCTAAAATGCAAAGAAGGAAGGAAGGAAGAAGGAAGGAAGGAAGGAAGGAAGGAAGGAAGGACGAAGGAAGGAAGGAAGGAGAAAGAAAGAGAGAAAGAAAGAGAGAAATAAAGAAAGAAAGGGAAAGAAAGAGGAAGGAAGGAAGGCAGGGAAAGAAAGAAATAAAAAATTAAGATTGACAGTTGCTCTGACCGCTCACCTCAGTTTCAGTCCCCTCACTCTGTAGATCTCTTGGTCATTTGAATAAATTTTTCAAATGTAATTGCCCTAGTGACACAAAGATGAGTCCTATATATTAGTAAATTTTTAAAGTAAGTCCAAACAAGCTTTTAATTCCAATGCATAAAGCTATTTAACCTTAGCTAAATTACAATTAATCTTCAAGCTGTTAAATTCAGTTATATCTGTCTCTAACTCTTACCTTTTAAAATCTTTAAAAAGTGTGCTTTTGGGTTAAGATTTTTACCGTCAGCCCAGATTCAGTACAAAACTGTTAGGATTGTCTAGAGCCATGTAACCATTGGAATTTAAAGTTGTCATAATAGTTTTACTTTGTGTTATTGTTGCCTACTTATTTTTCTTGATCCTGTAGTAATTGCAGCTGTCATTGGACATCGGAAGTGGAATAGGTATTATAAAAAGATTAGTATAGAAATAATACTAAATGTATTTCTTGAAAACTGTTTCAAGAAGGTTAGGAAAACGGGCTCTGATCAGTTACACAAATTCTGCATCACTATTAGAACTGTCTAAAATCATTCAAATCGAACAGTTATGCATAAGATATATTACTTGGGTCAGTGTGGTTCTGGCCAGGGGTCCGGCTCCGTTTAACAGCTGAGTCTTCTGTTTTGAAGATGACGACCAGGATGTGCACATGGATGGGGAGACCCCAGAGAAGGAGGACGAAGAGGTGACCAAGGAGAAGAAGCGGGAACGAGAGGAGGAGGAGGAGGAGGATGACGACGATGACCAGGACGTCATGAAGGTGCTGGGGAACCTGGTGGTGGCCCTTTTCATCAAGTACTGGATCTACGTCTGCGGAGGGATGTTCTTCTTCGTCAGCTTCGAGGGGAAAATTGTCATGTACAAGATCATCTACATGGTGCTCTTCCTGTTCTGCGTGGCCCTATATCAGGTGGGTGACCAGCTGTCCCTGTTTGTCATCCTCGCATCCATCTGGAAATTTATGTGAGCTTCCTTCAAAGGGACCCTGTTACTGTCACCTCGTGATGCATCCTGTGAAGTGGGTGGTGAGATCCCTATGTCACACACTTGGAATCTTGAGATGAGAAAAGGCCCTCTTCAGCTGGGTCACTCATTTTAAATGGTGGAGTCTTTAAAAGTCAGAAAAAAAATATTTACGTATTTCAAAAATTCTTAATTAAAACAGAAGCCTGTATCATTAGATGACATTTTTGAGTATGAACATAAAGTAGGTGGCAGGATAACCTAAAATACTGCATGACACTCAGTTCATCTGTATTTCAGACTTTGGAGTCAGAAAATCATGTGTGTGTGTGTGTGTACAGTGTACGCATGACACACACATTGCTTTAGTGTTTCGTTAATGAGAATTTTTGAAAGGTTATATTAAAATGAGTTAGCCTCTTCACCCTTTCCATTTTAACTGATAACGGAAGAGAAGCCAGTGATAGAAACACATGCAACAGTAAAATGTCCGTTCAAGGAACCAGAAAACAAATAAAGCAACTCTGATAAACAGAAGTCTGTTGCACATGGAGGTAAAAATGTCTCAACTGAAATCAATCAAGTTCTGAAATCCCAGGGAGATGTTCTCTAATGAAAACCCCAGACTTACAGTAAAAATGGATGTCTTGCTCTCTGGTGGTTTCATGTTTGTATTCATATGGCATCACTTGGAATTTCAAAACAGACAGCCTCCCCAGCAATGACCTCAAGGGCAGCAGCAGCTCCTGCCTCCTCCAAAGCCTCCCTCAGACCAGACATCATACCCAGAGCCTTCAAAAGATCATTAGTTCATCCTCAGGACAACTGTAAGGTACATACTCTTAAGGAAGAAATAGGCTCTTGGATGGTCCAGCAGCTTGGCCCAAAGACACAGCTCACGGCTTCTGGTAGAACCGGATTCCAATCCATATCCTCTCAACTCTACGAGAACCAGAACCTCAAACACTAAAAATGAACTTGACTTTGCCTTCCAACATGTGTAAATGGAATCACGTGTCTTTGTGGACTACAGCAGATATTTTTGTGAGTTTTGCCTCTAACCCGTTTGTTTTCTTCTTTGTCAACGTCTGATCTGCAGGTGCACTATGAATGGTGGAGGCGGATTCTGAAATACTTTTGGATGTCAGTGGTCATCTACACGATGCTGGTGCTTATCTTTATCTACACGTATCAATTTGAAAATTTCCCCGGCCTGTGGCAAAACATGACCGGATTGAAAAAAGAAAAGTAAGCAGTTGTGGTGTGCAGTGGGATGGAAAGTGACAAGCAGGATGCATATTGTTCAAATCTTCTCTGAGAGATTTTAGTAAAGCATGACATCCTCGCTGGCTAGGCATTCCGTGGGGACAGGATTCATGTCTCGGTCACTAGGTTCTCATGACCTAGTCCCACACTTTTACCCCATAGTAGGCACCCAGTAAGTATCAACTGGAAAAGTGAATTTTCATCATTACCACATTAAGGACATGGCATTTTCTGCTGTCACTTTCACTGGAAGCGCACCTGCCCAGTTCCTCACAGTCATGCTTGCTGCCTTCCTAGCTCCTCGGCTTCAGGTTTGTGACCTAATACAGCAGCTTCTCCTCACCGATGAAGCCGGTGCTAAGATTCTGGTTAGTGCCGAAGAAAAAGTACTAAGAAGCTAGTGGTGACGAGATCTTTCTGGTGCATAAAATAGATGGGACTCCAGCCTCTTCTCGTTGGCTTCTGTAAACTTCTGAAATTCGTTAGCCATCTCACCAGAACTGGTCATAGAACTGAATATTCAGAGGGGGCCAGGAGAAGAACTCAAAAGGAAGGCTCCCTGTGTATCTAGACTAATACACCTTTAATGTTGATTCAACAAACTTTTTTGGCCACACCCAGAGCATGTGGATCCAGTCCACACCACAGCAGGGTCAACACATAATCCTTTAGCCCTTAGGCCACCAGGGGACTCCCAACAAATGTTTCTTGAGTGCCTCCCATGGGCCAGACACTGTTCTCCACCTAAAGATGCAACCAGAAGCAAGAGAGACAGAGTCTGAACCCGGTGGAGTTTGTATTCTAGGAGAGAAAACAACCCAAAAAACCTACTTAAGGTCCACATAAATTGCAAACTCTGAAAGAGACAAAAACAAGCTGAGACAGTGAATAGTGCGAGAGCAATCACTGTAGATGGAATGGTCAGGGCAGGTTTCCTGGAGGAGGTGTCATTTAAACTCCATGAGGAAGGAGTTTGTCTTTAGAAAAGTGTGTGAGTCGGGAATTGGGAGGAGGAAGAATATTCCAGACCTCAAGAGAGAACAGCAAGTGCAAAGGCCCTGAGGCAGGGCAGAGTTTGGTGTATATAAGGAAAGGCAGGAAAGCTCGCCTATGGTGAGGGGACAGGTCTGGGTTGCGTCCACATCTGAGTCTAGCAGGTGAGGAGCAAGAACCAGGATGGCGCGGAGGCACAGCCCAGGATCGTTCCCAAAGGAGGACAGGTGGAGGGAGGCCAAGGTGGAGGCGGCCCTGGACGCTGCCTGTGTTGAGGTTGTCGTGGACCACTGGGCAGGCAGCATGGTGGACCGGTGGAGGCAAAGCCACACTAGCATGGGGGCAGAGGGCTGCCGTCAGTGGTGGGGCTGTGGTGTGGTCACAGCAGAGTGTGGCTTCCCGGACTAAGGGGTTCTTGCTCTTCGCTCTGCTTGGCTTTGCAGGCTGGAGGACCTTGGCTTGAAGCAGTTCACTGTGGCTGAGCTCTTCACTCGCATCTTCATCCCCACCTCCTTTCTGCTGGTGTGCATCCTGCACCTGCACTATTTCCACGACCGGTTCCTGGAACTCACTGACCTGAAGTCCATTCCCAGCAAGGAAGACAGCACTATCTACAGGTGAGCCAGCCCAGGAGGCACCTGCTTCCCGCAGCCAGAAAGGCAGCCTTGATCCCCGCCAGACATCTAACTAAGAATTTCGGTCCCGAACTGTCCGTGAGCAACAGCCTGGTGGTGGGGGGAAAAATGAGAAAAATGTGGACTATTTGATGGGCACTTTCTGAAACAGTTAGAGATGGTTTTGATTTATGAGTGGTTCACGCAGTGGTCTTGTTGGTTCAGGGCAGCTGTTGCAGACAGATTCTCGAGCGATGGTGACACGTATTTTATGTCCAGGTGGGTGAGGTATTTTTAGGATATTTATAGAATCTGGCTAATCGAGAGGGTAAATTTTGTGTTGCACTAACAGGCAGCAAAGAAGTCTCTGTGAGTGAGTGCATACTGCAGAATTCCTTAGCCAAAAAGAAAGAACCTGCCATCTACTAGTAACTAGAATGACATTTAAGCAAAAAGAAGAGGAAGTGTTTCTTTTATCAGCTCCCTTCCCATCAATAAGCACAAATTGTTTACCAGCAGAGGGCGGGATGTGGCGCTCCCTGGCCATGTGTGCTGAGACCACAGTGGGCCATCACTTACCCCTCTTTGTTCCATCACAGGAAAAATGCAGGCGTTCATTTAATGAACGCCGATACTGATTTTCCTCTCTGCTCCACATCATAGCCTGTGATTCAGTTCCTGGAAAAACACGTGTTGAGCCCATAAGGGAGCAAAGCTCTGCATTAAAAGGAGCAGAGACGCCGTCATTGAAAATTCCCCTTAGCTCTTTTTCAAGGGGAAAAATGTGTCCATCAAAAGAAGATGACGTAGGAGTTTATCACGCACAGCTGCTGAAAGAGCAAACTGCCCGTGGTCTGCTGTGCTAGGGAGTGCAATTATGGAAAACTGAATTTGTTCCACAGCGTGCCCTTGAAGTCTGTAGAACGTGATTTAATTACGTGGGTTCTAGAGAAGGACAGCAGCCTCAGGTGAAGATGTGTTTCCCCTGCTTGTGCTGCGGCTGCAGCCCTTACCCTCCACGCCTGGCAGGACAGAGAGGAGGGTCCGTTCAGTCACCAACACCCCCTTGACAGTTACTTTTCCAAGGAAAGGTAAAAGGTGAGGTGAGAGTGTCTGATGACAGCCATCCGGATGGTTTAGGAACACAGGATAATATTTGGTTCTGTGCAAAGCAGCTTTCTGGGAACTCAAGGAATTCAGAGGACTCATTCAAGTTCAGTGTTTCGCAATTTCATGCAAGAGCTTCATGGAAAAGTCCCCAGATTTCAACTTGGGACATAGGATCTGTATCCCATCTTTTTAGCAACTCTTTTTCACTGTCGTATTTTCCCTGCTTTGTACTTTTCCCCTAGAGCCCTGATACGTGGCTGCGTTAAGATCAAAATGGTGAAGAGAAAGATATTTTCAGAGCTGGGATGGATTGGCTCTTTAGTAGATGGTTTATAAGAAGAGACTCCCAAATTGGGGGTAATTGATGTGTTTTATCCCTTAAATTGACCCTAGTACTGTTGTTTCTATGACTAGCCAGCTGTTCTTTTCCTGTTTCCTCCACTGTTTGTGTGCTTTGGGCGGGCACTGGAGGCAGATGTCTCAAGCAGTGTATTGTGTTTAGTCTTACAGAATGTATGAAGTCAGCATTCTGGAAACATTTTATGATCTATGTAGGGAGAAACTATTATTATTTCTAGGCAGGCATTCTCAGGAACACCTTTTATTTATATACTGAGAAAACATATAATAGCACATAACTATGATGTAATTATTACACGGTAGATACTAAATCGTAAGGTGCTAAATATCCATCATGTATTTAAACATCCATCACTGCAGTTTGTCCTTTTTTTTTTTTTTTTTTTTTTTGCTTTTTAGGGCCACACTCGCAGCATATGGAGATTCCCAGGCTAGGGGTATAATTGGAGCTACAGGCACCGACCTACGCCACAGCCACAGCAACATTAGATCTGAGCCGCGTCTGCCACCTACACCACAGCTCACAGCAACGCTAGATCATTAACCCACAGAGCAAGGCCAGGGATCAAACCCACAAACTCATGGTTCCTAGTCAGCTACGTTTCCAGTGCGCCACGACAGGACCTCTGGTTTGTCCATAATTTATATTAGAAAGTGCTCTGATGCCTATTGAAGTAGAATGACTTTTTTTTTTTAACCTCAGTTTAAGAAAACCTCAGGAGACAGTATGTTGAATACGGATACTTTGGAGGATGTTCTTTTTTAATTCTGGGAAAGGGACAAGAATTAGTCTTCTAGGATGTATTTTATTTGGTAAATGTACTCTGAACATCTACACCTGACAGATTTTTGACAAGACGTGTGAGCCAGGAAGGGAGGGGGATGGGGAGGCTTTGCCATCAGGCGTCTCCCAACCCTTGATTCCACGTCACTGCTGGATCGTGCTGTCTGCACCCTTCTTCGGTGCATGAACCGTGTCGAGGACACTGGGTGATGCAGAGCTTGCAGGACAGTCAGCCTGTTCTCTCCGGCTAACAATCTCCTCTTTCTCTCTCCGACTGTCTCCCCGTTGCCACCGCGTGCCACCTTGTGCTTCCCGCGTAGCCATGCCAAGGTCAATGGGCGCGTGTATCTAATAATAAATAGGTGGGTACTTCAATGTTTTCTCTCTTGGTTTCGTTTTTATTAATGGTCACTTGGGGTGGTAAACAACTGTATTATCTAGTAAATGAAAAAATGAAGTCATCAGATAGCGGACGTGGGCTGCAGGTACGCTCATGGATGTGTTTTGCAAACCCACCCATTCGGCGTCTAGACCGAATGATGCTGCCAGGTGGACACGGAGGTGGCCGCGGTCTTCAGCTGGCGCTCAGCTTTGGTCTTGGTACAGACGTGTGTCCTATTGATGTCACTCTTTGATAGAGTTAGTTCCAGGCTTGCCTGAGAGCTCTCGGCACTTTTGCACACGTCACTGGGAGCTCAGCTCAAGAACCAGTACCTCCACGAACCTTCCGGGCACTGCCGACTTGCCGCTGAGCGTGACCTGAATCCGCGGAGCACTGGCCTTCGGCCGTCCACCTGCCTGCCTGTCTTATCTCCCCTGCCCAAGGCCTCCGCCCCTCAGGCCTGGCGTCCCTGTAAAATCCACCACGGGCTCTACGTCTCACCTACCTTGGGGGCTTCACCATTAGCTGACCCTCTGTAGATATTTCCTGAATGAATCTATAGCTAAAAGAACATTAAAACATCAATTTCTGTAAATATACCTCTACTGGAAAGAACAACATATTGAAGAACCTTATTTTACATCATCAGATTTCACAGTGTATTTGCCTATTGCAAAAAAAAAAAAAAAAATGCAGAGCTAGGCACAGCCTTAGGCAGACCTCACCCAGCTGGGGAGATAAAACATGCCGTCACCACATGTAATAAAGTGAGCTTTCATACGTGCTGTGTGTACAGTTATCCTCAAGTGCCCCAAGAGGACAGAGAGCAGATCCTTTGAGATCTAATTTACCAAAAACTCTCCTTTCTTTATTAAGGAGGTGAATTAAAATATCCAGTCCTATAGTTGATGTCATTAGTATCAAGTCGGGCATCTAGGTAATAGAAACAGGTATTTTGCAATAAATCTAGGTAACAAAATAACTCTTGAGAAGATCCATCGCTTTTCTAGGCCAGTCTGTTCCTGAGACTGATAACCAAATAGGAAACCTTGGGAGACAGGGCTTCTAAGGAAGTGTGAAAATTTAGTGCGTCATGCGGTGCGCATCCCAGAGGAAAAGGAGTGAGTCCTGGCTGGTTCCCTTTGGGACCAGTTTTGTTGACAGCCTGAGAGGGAGAAATCAAGTCCAGGTGTATAGCTGATAGGCAGAGAAATGAGCTAAGGACTCCAGCTAGAAATCTGAGCAGTTATGTCAGACTCATTCCTCTGAACACCAGGAGCCGCCCTCTGTCGCTCTTAACATGTTTCCCGTTTGCTCTGAGAGAAGGGGGCTAGAGCACCAAAGAAGTCAGGGGTCGGTTTGATGGGCTCCGACTGCAGAGGCTGGTCCACTTGGCTTCTGCCTCCATGGATTCAACCAATCACAGAGCAAAAAATATTCAAAAAGAAAAAAATTCTAGGCGGGTTCCCTGGTCACTCAGCAGGTTAAGAATTTGGTATTATCACTGCTGTGGCTCAGATCACAGTGGTGGCAAAGGCTGAGTCACTGGCCTGGGAACTTCCACATGTCATGGGTGCAGCCAAAAAAAAGGAAAAAAGAAAAGAAAATTCTAGAAAGTTTCTCAAAGCAAAACTGGAAATTGTCGTGCGCAAGCTGCTATTTACATGGCATTCACATTGCACTAGGTATTGTAAGTAATCTAGAGAGGATTTAAAGTACAAGGGAGGATGTGCAGGTTGTATGCAGATGTCACACCATTTTATGTAAGGACTTGAGCATCCATGAATTAGGGGGCCAGGGGTGGGGTCCCAGAACCGATCCACCATGGATCCTAAGAGACAACTGTACAAGCTTTGTCCCTATTGTCCCAGACTTTCCTGTTGAGGGAAAGCCTATGCCCGTTAACCCGAGTCGCAGGCCAGAGAATTCACTCAGGAATTCTTAGAAGGACCTAGAAGCAAAGTCATATAAAATAATTCAGAACTTGAAGCACAGTCTTCCTTCCAATGGAATTTCTCATTTGTCTGAATGGTGACCTTTTAAGAAAGGCCAGAGCTGTTCCCTCAGGGACATGTTACCCAACAGACCCACCCCTCACTGGGCTGCACGTGCTTCTGAGTCTGCATGTGACATGTGCCCAGCTTTGAAGGGTCTTCTCCCCGTTGGAATGATAGGGTGCACTCTTTTATTTAGTAAATAGGCTTTCTTTCTCCCAGATTTATGTATGCTCCATGTCTTTTTATAAGGAGAGTAATGTGCTTGTAAATGTGACTTCTGGATGAAAGAGGGGCCATACTTACATTTGACTTCCGGGCTGATGAAAATTTAGACGTGACCTTCCCAGGTGTGAAAGAGGGGGTATTGAGGACAGTGGATGATTGATAAATTTTGATGATCTGCAAAAATGGCAGGGACATCCCACCTGAATTTGTGGAACAGACTGATGTAGAATTTTTAACAGGAGTAGCAATTATTTCTCCCGCATACACACAGACTAGAACCATTATACCGAGTCCTGCCTAGTAGATTTTTTGGAGGAATTACAACCACACACATTTAAGATGTGCTATTAAGTCAAATCAAATGCTCCTGGGTGAATGCAGTCTTCTGAAAGTGCTTTTGAGGTCTAGAATATAATCTTAAAGAGTTTTAAAACTTCCACTTTAAACATTACTTACAAACACTACAAAACTGCAAGAAAGTTTCTTGTTTTCTAATAGTCTAATGAATGGGGTGAGGGCAGTTTACCTTAGAGTAGTTACAGATAAATGGATTTAGACCGAAGGAGATTGTACAGTTATAGAATTTCCATTTTCTTTAATGGAAAGTAGCTTAATATGTGGCTTTTCAAAGTCAGTCCCTAGCACAGAATTAAACCTTCATATTTGTTTCTTCAGTTTCACCGAAGAATGTCTGTCCAGTGCATGCACTTCATTCACCAAACTCAGAGGGTGACAGTGTGCCCCAGGCAGAGTGAGGCTGGGCTTCCTCCTCACCAGAGAGTCCCCAGAACCATAATTAGAATAAAATGAGGTAGACACGCATTGGGAAATGCACACGCGGACTTCCAGAGCTGTGGAAGCATGAAGGAGAAAGTAGAAGAGACCAAGAAAATCACCCACTCTGTTGAACGCAAGAGAGAAGCGCTGTGTTTAACAGTCAGAGGATTAGGTTCAGAGCCTGACTCAGAATAAAAGCAAGACCAGAATGCCAGGCTAGGCGAAGAAAATGCAAAGAGAAGGAAATGGGTGCCCTGAGGGGAAAGGCAGGCAAAATCATGGGATTTAGGGAATTGGAGGGCATCAGAGACAGGAATCCAGTTCATCAGCTGGGGAGTTTGGATCCCAATGTGGAAATCCTCCAGGGAGAGGTGCTAATGTGTACACGAGGCTCAGTGGAGGATGACCAGTATCCTCAGTGCCTTTGCTGGACGTTTCAGGGATTTTTTTTTTTTAATGCCATGCATGTTTTAATTTAGTTTTTGAAAAGTGAGGATCCCTTTTTAACATTTGGGGGGTACATATCTAAGTTAAAGTAACAGGCTTTCCTGGGCAGCTGGACCCCAAGCCCTGCAGCAGTGGAGGGAGGGGCAGGGGCCTTGAGACCACTGGGGACAGATTCTCCAGGAGAAACATTTGCACTGATCTCTGAATGGCCATTCTAATTCCCAAGCCTGCTAAGGAATGGGCTGACCACAGAATTAGGGTCCAAGTTCAGTGCCTTCCCCAGCATCCTGCACTGTGTGGTCTCCCACAAAAGCCATGTCCTGATTCCACTTCTTCCTCAGCATGAATTGATAATACAGAGTATCCAAAAGTATGTGAACATCTGTCATCAGCACACTGTGTTCCTGTGTGAAGCACTTAACAGAAATCACCTTCATTTTCACAACATCCAAGGAAGTAGGTGCTGCTGGTCCATTTCACAGATCAGCAAACTGAAACTTAAAAAGACATGGAGAGGAACTTTGCCAGGTCACCTTGCTAGCAAGATGCTGAAGCTTGCATCTAGGTCTTTCTGATCCCCTAGAGCATCCTTTCACCATTGTTCTCCATTGCCTCAAAAAAAATAAAAAAACGCTATGAGAAAAATGGGAGGATCCACACAAGTGTCTTTTTAAAATAGTAACCTCTGACAGTGCATTGAAAATACTTCCGTCTATCCACATTATATGCATGCAGATTTTTCTCAGTGAAATTTCAGATATCAGACGCCTAGGCTCGTAAGTGATAGCCAGACACACGCATCCCCCTTTTCCTTTTTCCCTCCTGTGTGATGAGCTGGGAGGTCAGGCCTGCTTCCTCGTGAGAAAGACGTCAGTGGGGATGAGCAGCGTTAGACCCAGAAACCCTCCCCGCCTGCCCCCGCTTCACTGTGACAGGTTTCCAGACGTGGACCTTCTGGGCTTACCTCCAAAAGGTTTCCTCTACTGTTCTCGAATTCCTTTGTTCCTTCATGTCCCCCAGTCTGCAGGGCACTTCAGGGGCCTTGCAGCCAGAGAACTTTTTCTTACATAGCCATCGTGGCAGCCACGGAAACAGCCTCATCGCTGCAAGTTTCCCTCCATAAATAGCACTAATTATTGCAAAGTTGCTTTCTTTTCGACATCACATCACGGCGGGGCCAAGGTAGATGACAGAAATGGCCGTACTTCCACCCTAAAAGCGAAAGTGTGGTTCCTGTGAAAGTATCTTCTCACTTGTAAAATGCCATCCCCCGCCAGCCCTGAAGAGGACATAGAAATGTTGATTACCTGTGTCCCACTTGGCTCTTACCTGAATAGATTCCTGGGAACTAAACAGGACAGATGGACCTTGAGAGCTGATGTCTGGAGCTGGTGAGATAAGGGGCCACAGTTTCAAGAATGAAACTTTTGGGAATGTCCCCAAAGACAGAGGGTGAATCGTCTAGCTTAAGAGAATAAGTATATGTCCGCGTTACTTCTCCTACCACCCTCAGAACGGTCTTTGCTCATTAAATTAACGTGTATCTGACATTCTTGAATTTCTCTGCCTGACACTCTGTTAAAAAGAATGATGTTTGAAGGATGTCCTAAAAGTCTAAGGACAGCACGGGTTCCTTACAACAGTTATCCAACATCTCCTGTGTTTTAGATATAAAACCAACAAGTTGCATATGCGCTTAGTTTTTTATCTAGCCCAACTTCCTCATTTTTAAAAAAGTAAATTCCAGAGAGGTTAAATAATTTACTCAGAGTCCACAATGATACAGATACAATAACAGTATTAAGTGTCCATCCTGTTACGACCAGGCTGAAATGTACATGTTAATTACCGCAACCGGAGAAGACTACCTGTATTTCCAATAGATTTTTTTCCCTAATAGCTACTTTATTACCCTCAATGGTTCCTTCCAACATTCACTTGGATGTGAATAAAAGGACACGCTTTTTTAAGAACGTCAGGGGAAAGATCACACTGGTTATTATCTGCCTCCCGGACCGCAGATAAGCTGGGCCCTGTGTCGATCGGGGCTCAGCGAGGCTCAGCGAGGCTGCAGCTCCCTCGCCAGGCTCACACTCCTCAGGAGAGCTGGCCAGTGGCTCACGTGGTGCCGAGGATGGGGTGAGATGCAGGCTTCTTCCCTGTGAAAGCTTAGCATCCACCATGCTAAGCAAGATGGACTGATCTATGCAGAGGAGGGCTGACCTTACACATTCTTTAAAACTTTTTTTTTTTAAATCCCGCCTTACGATGAGAATGACTTGATTCCTGCAGGATAGTTTTGCTGTGTTAGCTCAAGAGCATGACTGATTGCCTCTGCAGTCTCCGCATTCTGTCCTTGACAACCGCAGCCCCGCCCACCCTGAGATCAGCGGCCAGGCTCAGGGCTCCAAGCACGCAGTAGCTGCCACCCTGGAATGCACTTGGCGCTAGGACCCCCTGCACCCGGCCTCAGGAATGCAGTAGTGGATGATATGTAGCATGATTGTGATCTCTGACTTTCCTTATAATTCTGCTGTTCTCATCTCCTTTTTTTCCTTTCTATTTCAATTACTTTGAGCAGCATCAAGAAAAAATTACCAATCCACCAAAATGAGTAAGTCCCCCTGTGAAGCCATGAAATGCTTGCTCTACACGATGCCATTTCATGCTTCTTCATCCTAAACTCTGACCATTCTCTCCTGCGGGAGGAATGTCAAGTTTGGGTGTCGACAGCTCTCATGACCGACTAATCACTAGAACCTGAATTGGAAGAGCTAACAAAACCTAACTGAGAAAGAGCTTTACAAACTAAAAAGCGAGCAGATGCTAACAAGCCCACACGCCAGGCTGGCTAGTGACTTCCATTTGTTTAGCCCCCTCTCTTGCATCTGCTGGCACCTGTCCCGCCCTGACTCTCTGCTCTCTGCCGACAGGCTGGCCCACCCCGAGGGAAGCCTTCCAGACCTCGCCATGATGAACCTGACCGCCAGCCTGGAGGCGCCGGAGGCCAAGCCGCTGGCCGGGCCTGGGGAGGAGAAGCCAGGGGGGTGCCTTGCAAAGGCCAAGAAAGGCGAGCTCAGCAGAGACAGCGAGGACGAGGACGAGGAGGATGAAGAGGAGGAGACATCAGGTGAGCTGCCTGACCTGGGACATTCTCAGAGATGCTGGCCTTGGGGACATTCATCCAGATGAACCATGACAGACTCTCCAGGTAGATGCACCATCCCAGTCCACAAAACCAGGTTCCCTGGCCTGAAGCGGGAGGCAGAAAGTGACTAATCGGATTGTGAAATATAAGTTTCCAATTAATCCGACCGCACTGGTGAGCTGGGTCATACCCTCAACGTCCATTCTCAGCCGGGCTCTTCCAGGGCGGCTGGTGGGCTCTGCTTGCCCCCTACTCAAGCCCAGGGAGGGGCCTGACCCTTAAGGAAGCTCTATTTTGGCAAGAAAAATGTCATGGTTAATGTTCCGAGGAAGTGAGGGAACTGTAGCTCAGCCTTCAGAGTAAAAGAGGTCCAAATTCTTTTTCGCACAAATTAACAAAAAGCTGAGTGGAAGCAGCCTGTCCCCTCTTCTCAGTTGTCACAGGCCGTGGGGCTCTTGGGCCACCCTTCCTGCAGACTCTGTGTCCTAGAATTCACCCACCAGCCTGATCTTGCAGCTTCCCACACCCCGATCCCCAACCTGCTGCAAATAGTCACTACGCACACACAAACGCTCCTGGTGGGTCTCCCGCCCTGCAGATCTGAGGAACAAGTGGCACCTGGTGATGGACCGCCTCACGGTGCTGCTCCTGAAGTTCCTGGAGTGCTTCCACCAGCTGCAGACCTTCCTGTGGTGGGTCCTGGAGCTGCACGTCATCAAGGTCGTGTCTTCCTACATCATCTGGGTGTCCGTGAAAGAGGCAAGTGACACCGTTGCCTGCTGCCCGAGCAGAACCAGAGCACGTCGTCCCTTCCCTCCCAGCTGTCCCTGATGCTTTAAATGCAGGACACAGTGTCTGAGGCGGGCACACACATGACACCCCAAAAACCAGTGGACCACTGTCCTGAGAACAGGGAGCAGACCCAGGACAGAAGGAGCCCCTGGCTTGTCCTTGACAGCATGGTCCCGGCACCAAGGTTCCTAATTCTCATCTATTGTGTCGTCAGGTGTCTGAGGCAGGACCCTGTGTAGGAATCTACAGCCAGAAATTGTCTTTGGGGGAAACAATAAACTTCCAGTTCACGCTACCAAGGAAACGCAAGTTCCAACACTTGTTAAAAATAAATCTTCGGCAGTGATTGGAGTTTCTGAAACGAGACACAAAGTCTTTGAACTTTGTGGTAATTGCATTTCTGTTTTCTCCCTGGAAAGAGGAGTCATCACTCAGCCAACCATTATCTGATGTTTACTGTGAGAATTAGCCTTCTTTCCATTTATTCAACAGATAACTTTCATGTATTTCTAATTTCCCTTGACTGTGTTTGAGTTGGTGACAATTCAAAGAGTTTTTGCCCTCTAAAAATTGTTGGAATTACTGCCTATAATTTTTTAAGTTAAATAATAATACTACAGCTACAATACTGTGAATCCAAAATTTCTCACCAGTAGGTAACTAAGGGCTGAATCATACTTACTGTGAAATCTGCATCTAACCTGGAACTTTCTCCCTTTTCACACAAACCATCTGAAAGGGACAGGTGATCATGGCCAGGTGGCGACAGAATGGGAACCAGTCTCCCTGTGACATTTGTAGCAAAGAACGACACCTGTTCCATTGTTAAGTCACCAAGTCTGTACATTAACTAGAAGTAAAGTCCAGCCTAATATTTATAGTAATTGAGAACAAAAAAGTTGAAGCATTTAACCTCTAACGTTTAACTCTGGGAATGGCACCTCCCCTCCAGGGAAGCTCCAGGTGGGGCCAAGGAGCCTTTGTGGGTGTTCTCACAGGAGCACGCTCACCTCTGTAGTTTCCCACCACATGTTAATTGCTGTCGTCTGGCTGCACACCTGTCTGCATACAGGGTCTGTATCCCACACTCTGGGCAGTGTCTTGGACGTGCTGGGGACTCAGTCTGTGCTGAACTGAGTAGGGCTGAATAAATCAAGTTACCAGGTCTTATATGTCATGTTATGTTATGTATTTTTGTCCCCACTTCTTTCTTTCTTTTCCTTTTTTTTTTTGTCTTTCTTTTAGGGCCACACCTACAGCATATGGAGGTTCCCAGGCTAGGGTTCCAATCGGAGCTGTAGCTGCCAGCCTACACCACAGCCACAGAAATGCAGGATCCAAGCCGCGTCTGCTACCTACAGCACAGCTCACGGCAATGCGGGATCCCCAACCCACTGAGCGAGGCCAGGGATCGAACCCGTTTCCACATGGATCCCAGTCAGGTTCGTTAACCGCTGAGCCACAATGGGAATTCCTGTCCCCGTTTCTGACTTTCTGTTTTCAGGTGTCTCTGTTCAACTACGTGTTTTTGATTTCCTGGGCTGTTGCTCTGCCGTACGCCAAGCTCCGCCGTCTGGCTTCCAGTGTCTGCACTGTCTGGACATGCGTGATAATCGTGTGCAAAATGTTGTACCAGCTGCAAACCATCAAGCCTGAGAACTTTTCTGTTAATTGTTCCTTGGTGAGCCTCGGAGACAGGGGCCTTCTCGCCAGCCTTTGGGGACACAAGGAGACCGTGGGGAGCCCAGATCCCCAGTATACTCTGTCTGGGCTCTGTCAGCCCTGCATGTTAAATACACCCTGGCCCCAGTCTCTTCTGATGCTGGGATTTCCCCCCTGACGTGGGTCTTCCCTCCCCACCCTCATCCCTTTGCACAAAACCGAGGTGGACTAATCTGAAAGCCCCTTAGACCGTGGGTCCATTTCTTACTCCCCTTTCTCTTCTTTTCAGCCAAATGAAAACCAGACCAATATCCCCCTCCACCAGCTGAACAAGTCTCTGCTCTACAGCGCTCCCATCGACCCCACGGAGTGGGTCGGCCTGAGGAAGTCGGCCCCTCTGCTTGTCTACCTGCGGGTAAAGCTGCCGCCCTAAGTTTGTGCCTCTGCAGACTTCGGGTCTGGAGGCCACTAATCTCACCTTTGATAGTAGCCCCATCCTCGTCCATGGTGCTTACAGTCACCTTCGAAACAAATGACTGACATGAAAATCAGTACCGCATAGTGCTGGAAGGAAATCGATCAAGTCGTTTGAGATTAATGAATAAAGTATGACATAAATTCACTGGATTATATAGAGTCACTCAAAGGTTGAGGTAGATTGAGATCAGATGCTGAAAGATGTCCAAAATCTACTGTTAAGTTGGAAAAAAAAAAAAAGCAAACTTCAAAACACCATACATAGTATAAGCTCTTTTAGACACACACACACACACACACAAAAATACTGAGTAAATTATACCAGACTGTCAGCAGTGATTATTTCTGGCAAGTAGGTACAGCATGACAAGAAATTTTTGCTGTCTAAATTCTGTTTCTCTACAAATTTTAACAAAGGGCCTACATACCTATATTAGGTTCAGAGGCCACCAAATAAAAAGAGCATATCTTTGAAAAAGGAATTTTGATTACAGATAGTTGTAACAAGCATCATGAAAGCAATATTCAGGTTTTTCACATTTTACTTTAGTGGATTATGCTGGCACTGTACTTGAAACCTTTGTACCTAACTCCTGGAATTTTAATGTGTAGCAAGCATCCCATTTTTCTTTGTGTAGCTTCCTATTTTTTTCTCATGTGGCAGATATTGTTTGTAATGCACAAATGAGGCCCATCGTGAAGAGCTGTTATAAGAATAAAACCAAGTTATTTGAAAAGGGTTCTAATGCCAGGCATTAGCATAGCGTCTGGCACATCAGTGTTAACTATTTTATCATCATCATCACTATTATTATTTTATGGAATGACCAACACCAGTCTTTGGTCTAGAGATTCTAGTTTCTATTATCATGGAAATTATCCTGATCTACATATTGGACACAACGCTGCCCTTTTTTACCATAAAACAGGGAAAATGAGCATTGAATTCAAGGCTGTCTTTTATAGAGGTGGGATTTTATAGAGCTCTGTCCTTTTCAGCATCAGGCACGGAATAGATGGTTTGTTGTAGGTTTTGTTGAGATGACTGTGTCCTAAAGTGTGTGGCTTCCGCCTGCTGTTTCCTTGTTTCTAGAACAACCTCCTGATGCTGGCCATTCTGGCCTTCGAGGTCACAATCTACCGCCATCAGGAATACTACCGCGGTCGAAACAACCTCACAGCCCCGGTGTCTAAAACCATCTTCCACGACATTACAAGGCTGCATCTGGATGACGGGCTTGTTAACTGTGCCAAGTATTTTGTAAACTACTTTTTCTACAAGTTTGGGTTGGAGGTGAGTCTCCTGGCTGACCAGTCTCTTTTCTGTAAGAATTCCAGCAGCTGCTTTGGGCCAGGTGGCCGCTGGGGGGCGCTTCATTGCACATATCCTAGGATCTGAGAGGAGAGTCCACTGAAGGGTCAGCCTGGTCCGGCTGAGTATCTCCAGGACCATGTGCCGGTTCCCCTGCTCGGCAGCAGTGGGCCTGGCCTCTCGGGATCCCGTCTTACCGATGCATGGATGTCACATGTTGACACATGGATGTCCACTGTGTGCCTTCTGAATGTATGACCTTAGCCAGACGCACTGTTGTGACCTGGTGGTGTGGTCAGCCTGCCTGCGGAGGGATATTTTTCATGGTGAGGTCGCAGCCATAATTCTCTTCACCATTCGAGTGGTCTCTTATTAGGAGTGACCAGGTCAGGAGTTCCCGTTGTGGCTCAGCAGGTTCCGAACCCGACATCGGGTCTGTGAGGATGGGTGTTCAATCCCTGGCCTCACTCAGTGGGTTAAGGATCCAGTGTTGTTGCGTCCAGTGTAAGTCACAGACGGTGGCTTGGATCTGGCATTGCTATGGCTGTGGTATAGGCCTCAGCTGAAGCTCCGATTCAACCCCTAGCCTAGGAACTTCCATATGCTGCAGGTGCAGCCCTAAAAAAAAAAAAAAAAGAGGAAAAAGAAAAAGTGAGCTGTCGGTTTTCTGTCTTTGTGACGAACCCCCCCCCCCAAAGAGGCAGAGCAGGTGAACAGATGCAGAGGCCCCCAAAAAGGCAGGTCTGCCCATGACCCGTTGGGACAGGAGGGGACCGCTGATGCCAGTCCCCTGCCCTGTAACCCCGATTTTCTGCCTCTTCATCCTCACGCAGACCTGTTTCCTCATGTCAGTTAACGTGATCGGTCAGCGGATGGACTTCTATGCCATGATTCACGCCTGCTGGCTGATCGCGGTCCTGTACCGACGCCGAAGGAAGGCCATCGCCGAGATCTGGCCCAAGTACTGCTGCTTCCTGGCCTGCATCCTCTCCTTCCAGTACCTGATCTGCATCGGCTTCCCGCCCGCGCCTTGCCGAGGTGAGTGGGGCCCCCCGTGGGGACGGTGGGGACCAGGGCCACCATGAGGGGCACCCTGACCCGGCTCTCCCCGTGCCCTGCAGATTACCCCTGGAGGTTCAAGGGCGCCAGCTTCAACGACAACATCGTGAAGTGGCTGTACTTCCCAGACTTCATCGTGCGGCCCAACCCCGTGTTCCTCGTGTGTAAGTGGGGCCCTGGGACTCAGCTTGCTCTCTGTCCCGGGGCTGCACGCTCACGCCCGAGCCCCCGCTGCACATCACCGTCGCGGGCAGGCTGGTCTCCACACGTCAGCACCGGCATTGGCACCACATATGTGCAGTGCCTTCTGTCTGCCCCTTGCCGTTCACAGGGTTAATAAGCACTGGAAGCAGCATAGTCACTTTCATCTTTTCACCTCCCAACACACACCCCTTCTCCCCCCACACCTCTACCCACCTTCCAGAAGGCGGCCTGGAGGGGGAGGCCTTGTCCTGGGTGAGGCAGTTGCTTCTTGCTGTCCCCACGGACAGGCAGACGTTCAGACAGATGGAGTAGCTGGAAGGAGTCGGCCAGGTGGCAGATGCCCTGAGCCCTTCCAGGGGCGGATGTTGATCCAAAGTTACAGTCGGGGCTCCCACCCAGACCAGTGGGGGTGGGGCTGTGCTGCCCGCACCCTGCAGGTGTGGGGTAAGGGATGACGCCCGCTGGGGAGAGGGGCCTCTTCAGGGTGGAGGCCATGAGGATAGCTTGGTCCTCAGCCCCAGGAGGAGCCGTTCTCACTTGCTCTCCCCAGCTCCACGCCCCAAGTTCCAAGTTCTCGGAAGCCTTTGCTTGCAAGTAAGGGTGGATGGAGGGGCAAGGAAGCCAGGATGCCTGCATCCCCGGCTTGTGAAGAGATAAAGACAAGGAGGATCGCTCAGGGACCCCTCACAGCTCAAAGCTCTGCGGGAAGATAAACGCAGACACACGTTTTTGCCCGAGAGATTCTGCAGGCGGGTCGTCAGCCCTGAGGCTTCCACACACCAACCTGCAAGACAGAGTGGGGGTCCCTCCCCGGGAGGGTCTGTGGTCCTTCTGCATCCCCCTCATGGGCGGGGAGATCAGAATCCAGGAGGAAGTGAACTTGGGGGATGACAGGACTCAGGAAGATGATGAGGAGCCTCTGGGACCCCCGGGGCGGCGTCCTCACCTCCATGGACCCAGAGGAGGAGAGGTGGTCTCAGCGCCCCCTTCTCTCCTGCCAGATGACTTCATGCTGCTTCTGTGCGCCTCCCTACAACGGCAGATTTTCGAGGATGAAAACAAGGCCGCCGTGCGGATCATGGCAGGTGACAACGTGGAGATCTGCATGAACCTGGACGCAGCCTCCTTTAGCCAGCACAACCCCGTCCCCGACTTCATTCACTGCAGGTGACGCAAAGCCCCTCAGAAGGCATGTCCCCTGGAGCCCGGGCCTCCGCCTCCCCTACCCCCACCTGTCCTGGGGAGCTGACCTGCCGATTGCACCCCTGGGCCCACAAACACGGGGCACGGTGGCTTGGGAGTCTGGAAGCTGAGCCACGAATTATCCCCTGTCTTCCGGGGATGGCCCTCGGTAACTCTGGAAAGCAGCCAGGGCCCCACAGCCCAGCCACCCCTTAGCCCAAGACAGCACAGGCCTCCCCACTCACTGCCCAGAGGTCCCGAGGCTCCTCCCCAGACCGCGTTGGCTGCTGTTTCCGGTTGTTCCCACAAGTTCAGTTCTGTGATTCTTTTTTTTTTTTTTTGTCTTTTTGCCTTTATCTAGAGCCGCACCCGCGGCATATGGAGGTTCCCAGGCTAGGGGTCTAACAGGAGCTGTAGCCGCCGGCCTTCGCCACAGCCACAGCAACGCGGGATCCGAGCCGCGTCTGCAACCTACACCACAGCTCACGGCAACGCCAGATCCTTAACCCACTGAGCAAGGCCAGGGATCAAACCCGCAACCTCATGGTTCCTAGTCGGATTCGTTAACCACTGAGCCACGAAGGGAACTCCAGTTCTGTGATTCTTAACGGGAAGCAGGTCAGGGCTGGGCACTTGGGCTCGGGCTCCTGAAGGTAGGGTTAACAACTGCAGGCAAGGAAGTGAAAAGTATGGAAAGCACACAGTGCACTCATGTGCATGCGTTTGCACACACGCAAACACACTCAAAAATGCCAGCACCCAACTCCACGAACTTCGAACCACACATGGCAGGAGACCTTGTGGGCTTTCAGATCTCCCACCTGGGCTGTCACTGATTTTACCCGTGTGACCCCAGGATGCTGAGAAACACTGACAGTGTATTCACTCTCCTTTGTGCATGAAGTCAAGGATGGGTGTAATATGTTTTAGAAAAGAAATCATGGAAACATTGAAAAGTGCCGAGTATTTTCCTCTGAAAAGAGTAAAGTTCACAAGTTTGCTCATGTGACATTCCTAAGGTGTAACTTGTTTCCGAATATGCTGGACAGTGTGGTACCTATTTTATCAAAAACTTGTTAACTCACACAAATTGACTTCGTTTGTCAAACATCTGACCGCAATTGACTCTTCTGTGCTTCTCCCCTAACCTGGGAAGAGAAACAACGAAAGCAAAACCTCCCAAACCAAGATGCTCTAGCTGAGTGAATAGCTGGACGCATCCTGCAGGTGCGCCTTCTGCCAGATGCGGCCTGGGCCAAGGAAGCTCCCGCCACTGGAGGAAAGAGGCCAGGTCCCCCGCCTCGCCTCCCATCAGGAGGCCAGAGTGGGGAACAGAACCCACAAAAGGCGTCCTGACTCGGCCCAGGGCCGAGTCTTAGACAGAGCCTGAACGCCCCAGGTCCGCCATGTGTTAATTTCCAGTTCATGGAAAGGAATCTTCTGATCTGTTCTCTTGCTCCAGGAGGCATCTGTATCTTAGAATGTCCTCGGCCATGTGATTATTCCTGCCTCCACAGAAAGATGGGGTTTTTGAGACCTCGGGTAGGGGGCGAAAATGTTGCCGTTTTGGGGACATTTGGCCCCAATTCAGGTGATAAACAACATGCACATGGTGTTTTCCTAAGTTGCCGCTCCGACCATCACTAACTGGCTGGAGGTGCCCTGTGGACCAGGCGTTGGTCAGTGAGAGTTGGACGCAGGGCTCCCAGTGTGGCCGGGACCGAGCCCTCACACAGAGGCAGGGGGAGAGTGCAGACTTGCCTCCTGACTCGACCAGAACCTCCCTACTTGATGCATGTCGCTGTTTGTGCTGTCTTTTGGTGTCGTCCTCCAGGTCGTACCTGGACATGTCCAAAGTGATCATCTTCAGCTACCTCTTCTGGTTCGTGCTCACCATCATCTTCATCACCGGCACGACCAGGATCAGCATTTTCTGCATGGGGTACCTGGTGGCCTGCTTCTACTTCCTGCTCTTCGGGGGCGATTTGCTACTGAAACCCATCAAGAGCATCCTGCGCTATTGGGACTGGCTGATTGCGTACAACGTTTTTGTGATCACGATGAAAAACATACTGTCAGTAAGTGGCACCCGCCGGGTGACACATTAGTGGTTTCAGTGCAAGAGTAAACAGTCCATTCAGTGGTTATTGAAAGCCTGCTGCTCTGCCCATCGTCTTGCTCTTAAAAGCCCCAAATAAGGTGCTGGTAAACTCAGAGTTCAGATGACCACGTATCACTCTTTGCTTTGCCACATGAAGCAGAATCCTTTTTGCTCATTTCCACCTGTCAAGGACAAGAGCATGTGTATGCATAGGAATAAACTGTGAACTGTGTTTTATTAGTTAAACTCCATCCCTTCTAGGAACTGGGCACCTCTCCTGCAGTGTGTTGGGCAATGTGGCCCTTTTATGAGCTGAGTCAGTCATGGAAGCTCTTCCAAATGATAACCTGTTGGCTAAAAGCAACTCTTACCTGGGAAGAACTGGGGAAGAGTACACAGCATGGGCAGGGTTCCCCGGGGCCCCGTGTGGGGTGGGTGAGGAGGCCCTCGAGGGCACAGGTGTGTTATGAGACGTGGGTGGACAGGGAGGCAGCTTTGTAGCTGCTCTGAGCATCAGCCACTGGGCTAGGAATCAGCTAAGACAGTGGAGGTTGAGGCAAACACCTCCTCTCCGCAAAATGTGGCTGCTTTGCTATGAAGTATCCATATTCCAGGGAGGAGGTGGCTCCTTCTGATCTGGTTGATAACTCCGGCTGCCCACAAGCCATCCCAGAGCCACACAAAATCTTTTGGGCTCCAAAGACACCTTTTAAGCTATTTATTGTGTCAGGTAGTTAGCAGCCACCTTTCACGAGCTAAGGAGTTATTACGACTCCAGCTCCAGCTTAGAGTTCACCCCAGGACCCACACTTGGCAGGTATAATTGACATCATGGTGGAAGAATGGGGACACACGATGTCCTGCTTCTCCCGTCTCTTTCTTAGCCGTGAGCTCACCGGGCAACTCTACTGGAAAGCGTTTGGCTATATTTTTTTTTGGGGGGGGGTACGTGCATCGCTATGTTTAGAGGTCTCAGGAGGCCAGATCTATGTAACCGTGAGTCTCTACTTGAAGATTTTATTTGGTCTCAAGTCCTTTAAAATGTGAAGTTTCTAGTTGTTAATACATAGGGTTTCTGTTCCTCAGCTCAGCCCCACCAGTGTTTGTTTGCGCGTGGGGTAGTGTTGAGGGGGGTTGGGGAGGGGATGAGACAGGACAAGAGGTCACCCCTTCATTCCAAAGCCAGCCCGATGGAGAGAGGTCTGTGGCTGGAGGCTGATCCCAGCAGCTGTTCCTGGAACGTGTGTGGTCGCAGGGTCCACTGATTCATTCACTCACTCAGTCGTTCTGTACACCTGTGTGGCAGACCTGTTCTCTGCCAGCACTGCTTTATATTTGAACAACCGGAGGTGAGTAGGACTCAGGTTTTACCCCTAAGGAACTCACATTCTGAAAGAGAAGATAGACGTCCTTATAAATAATCATTGTACGATCTATTACCGCTAATCATCGCAACTTTTTAGGAAAACAGTGCAAAACAGAATGCCTGATATCTTGCCTCGGTACATTGGGAGGCTTCCTGGAGGCCATGCCCTGTGAACTTTGAAAGACAGATTCAAGGGTCCAGGGAGACAGACTGGGAAGGATATTCCCCAAGGAGGAGGCTGTTTTTCCCCTTGGGTTGTGAACTTAACTGTGACAAGAAATCACTGTTCAGAGATAGCCACGCAACAGTCAACAAGGAAATCTCCTTTATGCAGAGTATCAGCTGAAAAAGAATTAGCTCAAACACATAATTCTTTTCCTGCTCTGAGAACTGCACCAGGCAGCCTATGTTTGTGACCATCTCCTGGCAAATAGCACAGGCTTAGCAGTTCCTGTCATGGCTCATCGGAAATGAATCTGACTAGCGTCTATCAGGACGCAGGTTCGATCCCTGGCCTCGTTCAGTGGGTTACGGATCTGGCATTTCTAGGAGCTGTGGTGTAGATCACAGACACGGCTTGGATCCCGAGTTGCTGTGGCTGTGGTGCAGGCTGGCCACTGTAGCTTCAGTTCGACACCCAGCCTGGGAACCTCCATATGCCACAGGTACGACCCTAAAAAAAAAGACCAAAAAAAAAAAAGGAAAAATAGCACAGGCTTAATACACCTGACTCGTGAGGAGCTAACTCTGCCAGAATCCAAGTCCTGGGTCAGGGCTCACTCATTTGCCATCACAGAGTTGGGCTTGTTCCCAGCATGGTCTCAGACTTCTTCTCTGAAATGAGAGATGCTTCCCGTACAGAAAGCATCGCACAGGACCTCCTTCTCCTCCTCCTGTCCCTTTGCTCCTTGGGTTTGATTCCCCAGGAAATGAGGCATCAAGCTGTGTGTCCAGTGGGGCTGGACTGGGGCCCCATTCACCATCGGGAGCAGCGAGGCTTCGGGAACTCCTGCACGTGTTGGGTGTTGGGATCACGAGACATCAGCCCTTTTTTTCCGGGTGTGAGTTTCTGAATTCACCTTTCCCATTTGTTTTTCAGATAGGAGCATGTGGCTATATTGAAAAGTTGGTTCAGAACAGCTGCTGGTTGATCCAAGCTTTCAGCCTGGCCTGTACCGTCAAGGGCTATAAAATGCGTAAGTGTGAAAAGCAAATTTGGGGATGAAGGACAAAGAAGGAAAGGCAGTGGTATTGTTCTCATTTAAAAATTGGACCAAAGCACCTAAAGAGAAGCAGTAAAAGGGACGCTCAGTTCTCTGTCTGCGTGGACCTGGAGGCTTGTGCTGTGCTGGGCATCTGTCATAAGGACGGGCCCCTCCAGACCTATTTGACCATCTTCTACAAACTTTCCGTCCTGGCAGGTCTGGGGCAGGGGGTGGGGGGCTATGCAGCTCCCTGAACTTCCCTGAGCTCCGCTGGGAAGGCTCACAGAAGCCCACACACACCTGTGGCTGCTGCGTTGGAATCTTGGGCACTGAAATAGCTCTGCCTCCAGACCCCCGCTCCCCCCACAGAAGCTCAGAGAGCCTCCACCTTGGGAAGACAGTTGGTGGGGGCTCTCTGGAGTTAGACCCCCATTTCCACCCCAATGCCTCTTGCACCAGAACCCTGGACAGCACCTCACGTCCTCCGCGGCACCCAGGATGGGGCCTTGGATGTGACGCTCCCCTGACTCTGGCTTCCAATCCAGGTTACATGTTGTCGCCACAATGAGGCCCTGGAGTTTGTTCTGATTTAGGATTAGATGTGCTGTTGGTGCCTCTCTTTCCAACAGACCCGACTGCTCTCTCACCCCCAGGCAGAGTCCATTCCTGGAACAGGTGTCTTTTTGTACCAGAGATTTCTGCTGGCACTGGGACGTGCAAATGTTGTTTCTCTGTGGCCCTTCCCCAGGGGGAAGGTTCCCCTTCCGTCCTGTGCCTTATGTCACCAAGAGCTCGCTTGGTGGTCAGCCTTATGAACCAGTGTTGATGCTGGATTCGAAGTGTGTGCCCTCGGCTGTGAATAAATTCACTCAGGGAGTCAGTGCAACCGAAGGTTTCCCAAACCTGGTCACACCACACATTTTATGAAACAGCAATGGAAATAGATGCTCACTTTAATTTTTTTTTTTCCCCAGCTGATGATGATTCCTCGTGTAAACTGCCCAGCGGGGAAGCCGGGATTATCTGGGACAGTATATGCTTTGCCTTCCTCCTGCTGCAGAGAAGAGTTTTCATGAGTTATTATTTCCTACACGTCGTGGCGGATATAAAGGCGTCACAGATCCTGGCATCGAGGTAGGTCAGGCCACAGAATCAACATGTTTCTCCTAAGAAACCTGTCTGGGAGGATACTGCGCTATGCTTTCCCTCGGGCCGTGCCTGTACAACCCACAAGACACTAAGAAATTCCTTCCAGGGAAACTGATCCAAGGAGGCTGCCTTTCATACCGAAAACAGAAGAGTAACAAGCAGGTTTGGGGGGGGGGGCAGGCCAGACCTTAGGAGGATCAGGACACCCTCGAAGGTCAGAGACTGGCAGGTCATCTGGTCCCTCAGTCCAGACCTCATCCCTGCCCTTCAGGCCTTGGTCAGAACAGGAACAGAGGCTGCCATGGACTAGTGTCTGACGGTCTTCCCCCTTGCTGCCTCCCTTTTAAAAAAGAAGAAACTCTTGAAACTAGAGAAAAACATAAGCAACTATTATCTTTCAGATCATAGGTGGAGGAGTGGGTCACTCCAGCCTCACTCAAAACCGTGATCTTTATCTCTCCTTATTTCCATCCTTTCAGGCTTTTTCCCCAAAAACCTGATTTTCTCTTTTCTGGCCACTGGCACTATTTGACTCTCACTTTCTCCTTAGATCCCACCCCTTCCCCCATTTTCTGCTCCCAGTTTTATAGGCTTAGGGGGAAAAACTGGGAAGAGAACTGGGTATTAAAGAGGATGTCATTGAGATGAGAGTCAAGGCCAGCTGGGTGATCCCCAAGGACGAGCCCGTCTCCAAGACGCTGGCCTTGCCTAGGTCCCGTCAGACCCATGTGCTGAGCAACCTGATAAACGTTAGCTCATGTCAATTGCCAACATCCATCATACTGCCAATATCCATCATACTGCCAGTATCAATCATTCTGATTTGTAGTTTAAGCAAATGCTGCTGTATTTATACTACCGGTGATCCCAGAGCCTATTTCTTCTCCTCCCAGAAGAAATGTCCATTTATAGGGGGTCTCCAGTCATTGTTAACTAACTTGGAGCCAAATAGAAAGTGGACCCAGTTGGGCACCTACATTTAGCCCGAGGAGCCTTGCTGCAGCCTCAGCGCCCACCAAGTGGATGGACACTGTCTTCATTTAGGGATAATACTGACCTGGGAATTCACTGTGTAATGGTTTTTCTAACACCCAGGACATCATTCAGAGCAGAGCAGAATGTCTAGTCCAGATAGTAACCTTATTTACCTGTATATATCTGCAGATACTTCTGCTGGTAAATGCATCTTTTTTTGCCCCCCCCCAAAATTCGGTCCTTAGACATTCAGGACACAATAATATCTTTTTTTTCGAAGTTGTCACACTTATTTGGAAATCATATTCTTCCTATTATAGAAACCGGTGGCTTTGGTTCAGACTACAGCTCATGCTTGTCAAAGAAAAGGCCTGTCTTAATAATCATTGAACTCACAATGGAATTTCCAAGGAATAAACATTCATTCATTCATTCATTCGCTCATCCATTTGTCTGATGCCTACTGTGTTGCAAGGTGGGGGCAGACGTTTGCCCTGCCTTCTGAGAGGCTGCAGGCTGGTAGGGAGATGGATGCATCAGAAAGCCATTACAATGCGTGTGACTGATGTGACTCAGGAGACATTCGGGGAAACTGGGTTTGTATCGAGGGTATACAGCTACCTGAAGGACGGGACCCTAGGCAGCTTGGCGTTCTAAGGCCTAGCCTGCGGGATAAATAGGAACTGGGGGGAGGGGGCAGCCACGTGCAGTCATTGGGGGGAGGGGTTTCACTGAGGACAGGGAAGAAACTTGGAGTGGCTGAAACAGATGTGAAGATGCGAGAACACAGCTGGAGGGGAGGAGGGGCCAGATTATCAGGGGCCTGACAGCTGTGTTTGTGATGTTGAAAGTGGCTGTCCTTGCCCTTCAGAAGTTCACTCTGCTTGTGGTTGAAGACAGATGGGGTAAAAACAGGACCACAGGTGGAGGGACCAGGTCAGTGGCCGCTCTGATGATCCAGGACAGAGAGGATGGCCAGGACCAGGAGGGGGTGAATTCAAAGAGCTCGGAGGGGCAGTTGGCGCAGCTGGAAAGTGATGGGGAAGAAGGGGGCTGGCGGTGGGAATCTGAGAGGAGGACTCTGGCCTGAGGGGGGGGGGGGGCCGGGCAGGGAGTGAAGAGCTCTTGGCTGGGAGGGAAGCCGGGCTACAGCTGTGGGACATGCAGCCGCAGCCCGCTGGGGACCCAGTGGGCAGCTGAGGGGACGAGTCTGGAGGTGTCAGGAGACTTGAGGGTCATCATTGCAGGAGCCGCCTAGAGAGGATGGGGCGGGGAGGAGCCTGGGGAGCCAGCACATCTAAGAGGTGGGGGGGGGAGAGGCTGCAGAGAAGACCCAGAGGGAGCCTGAGTGAAAGAGTGAAGGGAAGTAGGCTCTCGAGGGCCCCGAGGAGCTGCAGAGGCTCAGCACCCGAGATACACAAAGACGGGCCTGAACACTGAGCAGTGAAATCAGTGACCTCAACAGGTGGGGTCCAAGCCCAGCACCACTAGCTGAGGCTGAAGTGAAGGCTTGGGAACAGAGTCCCCAAGATGTTTGACTGCAGGGGCAGTGATGCCGGGCTGTGCAGAGAAAACTGGGCGGGGGGGGGGGTCCTTTTTCTAAGACTGGCAGGGTATGAGCGTGTTTGCCCCTTGTGGGAAGGATGCAGAGGTGATGGGGAGGTCGAGATGCAGAAAGAGAGAAACAGAGGGAAGGTGGGGCCCCTCGGTCTGCGGCTGGGGAGGGACTGAGCCCTGGTGGGCCTTGGATGGAAAACGCTGCCTCCTTCATGTCACTGTCAGTGGGGCGCGTGTGGACACGGGATGGGTAATGAGGAGCTGAATGAGTCGTGGCCTCGTCGTGACTTCGTTCTCTTCGGAAAGTAGAAGACTCAGTCACATGAGGAGTGAAAAACCCTGGACTGAATTCTGGTTTGAGAACAGTGTAAGGAGTTGAAAGAGCCACTATAAAAAAGCAGGCTTTCTGCAGAGTGCTGAGGGGGCCAGGGGTCCTCTGTCCAGTCCTGGGCTTCTGCTCCACTGACGGCCCATCACCCCGCCGGCTTCCTGCAGACGTGGCATCTGCCAGGTGGATGGATGGATGACAGTGGGGCAGAACTGAGGATGTTGAGAGGGTGATGAGATCTATGGGGACCCCAAAGTGGGCCTGAGGAGTGAGAAGGAACAGAAGGGGTGGAAGGACAGGAGGGAGAAATCGGGGGACGAGCTGGACTGCAGGTCCCGTCGCACGCCCCCCTCGGAGCCCAGCTCACTCTGTGGGTAGAAAACAACCTGAACTCACCCCTCTTGGCAAGTGTCCCCTCATGGGACCACGTCATGAGGTCAGGTGAGGACCACTTGCTGGGGAACAGGCTGAAGAGGCCTTGACAATCTCAGAAACACGCATTGTTTGCTTTTTAACGACACCCCCCGCTCGGGTTGGGAGCAACCCTTCCCTGTGGGGGAGGTGGAGGCTGTGTGTCCATCCAGGGGCTTCTTAATGGACTCGTGGCCCCTACACCAACCAGGGGACCTCAGGCGACTGCCCCAAAAGAGATGCTTTCTAGTCCCGGGTGACCATTTTCAGGGGAAGGTGGGTGACGATGAAAAAAAAAAAAAAGGGCTCATTTATTCTGTTTCCGATCTTCCTTTAGAGGGGCTGAACTTTTCCAGGCCACGATCGTAAAGGCTGTAAAGGCAAGAATTGAGGAAGAGAAGAAGTCAATGGACCAGCTGAAGAGGCAGTAAGAATGCTTTCCTTTCACTTGGGGTTTGCCGGGTCGCATTCTGCCAGCTCCCGAGGAGTCCACTCGCAGTCACTGTCACAACCGCCCAGGGGTTGCGCTGTGTCAGGCAGTGGCTCCTGCTCCAGACAGAAATGGAAATAGTTCAAAGGAGGTTGTCACCAGGGTGGGGGAGGGGTCGCCCGCCATGGGCAAGATCAGCACTGGCTTCGTTCAAATGCTTACCTGCGGCCCTGAGCAGGTCTGTCAGAGGATCTGAACTCCAGTTTCCTGTTTTAAATTAGGCCTCACAATTCCACTTGGGTGTTTGTGAAGGTTAAACAAGTTAAGAATGAGACAAAGCCTTTCCCCAAGAACACCCTCTTGGAGTTAAGCCAGTCGCATCTGTGGGTTACATGAACAAATGCAGAGTCCTAGCTTTGGAAGGACCTGTCTGTTTGGGAGAAGCAGATGACCCATGTATTATTAGGTGACTTAAAATCTGCCACTCACTGGAAGCACACCCCAGATTTCCCTGTATCCAGTCCAAGTCCTTTCCCACCACACCATTCTGGAAAAGTCAAGTAGTGGACTGCCTCCACCCAGAAGATTTGAGAAGTCTTTATTTTTTTTTAAATTAGCACACTGAAATTAATGATTTTCTTGGAGTGAGATCTCTAGAGGTAAGTGGAACTTCTGAGGATGGCTGTTAAACCTGGCCCCTCATATGTTTAGGGGCCAGGTTTAACAGCTGATGGCCGGAGAATTCAAAACCTAGCCACTTTCTCCAGAGAAATGGACCTGCTCTGTCAGCCCACCAGGAATAGTCCCTGAGTTTGCTAAGCCTACTTTATTCCATTCTGACCTCATTTCCCAGCTTTTTCCCCCTGTGCAAAAATATTTGCCCAATGTAAATTACACTATCCCAAAGCATAGTTATTTTCACAGTCAAAAATATGAGCTATGGGAGTTCCCATTTTGGCTCAGTGGTAATGAACCTCACTGGTATCCATGAGGATGTGAGTTTGATCCCTGGCATCACTCCGTGGATTAAGGATCTGGTATTGCCATGAGCTGCGGCAAAGGTTGCAGATGCAGCTCAGATCTGGCATTGCTATGGCTGTGGTGTAGGCCAGCAGCTGCAGCTCCAAATCGACCCCTAGCCTGGGAACTTCTCTATGCCACAGGTGCGGCTCTGAAAAGCAAAAAAAAAAAAAAAAAAAAAAGAGAGAGAGAGAGAGATGAGCTATATAAATATATATAATGAAAATACAATATGGTAAAACTTGTTATCGTTGCTTCTAGCTTTCTAAATGAGATCTAGGAAATAACAAATTTGAACCCACATTTAGAATGTGTCCGTAATTTCCTGTAAATGAGACCTGTTACTAAAATTCACTGGATTTTTCTATTTGTTTAAGAACGCATCCTCTCAAATGAGAGGTCAGAATAAAACAGAATTAAGGCAACAATCGTTACAAAAGACAAAATCAAAGTGTTGTGTAAATACCACGAAGCAGAAATGTCACTTCAATCAGTTTAAAAACTTGAGCAATATATCCAGAATTTTAAGAAACTAAATTAAGAAATGAAACATTTCAAAAGGGCTGATCTGGGAAATAAAGTTCAGCATTGCAGTTTCTGAACAGACTTCCTGAATAAACAGACAAAAAGCTGCAATACTACATGCTTCCAGATCCAGTAAGAGATTAGACTTGACACTGAGAAGAGTCAGAGTGTCTGATGGAATAGGCGTGAACGTTTGAGGAGCAATTTGCCATTTACAAAACAGGTTTCACACTTATACATCTTTTCATTTGATTTTCACAACAACAAAAGTATTCAATATTAAAAATAAAAACAAAAAGTATGCAAAACCTGAGAGAACAAAGGATTTATATTTTATAATGTGCTGTCTTCAGCCTGGCTTTGGTACAAGGTGTAAGTGGACATGAAGTATTGCGTATCAAACTATGGCATAATTGCTACTGATGACATTACTGAACTATGTAGTACAAAATAATATGGGTATTTAAAAAAACAGAAAATGAGAAAATAGGAAAAAGACACACGTTGCTAATAAGCAACCACCCTCGAGTCCCGGATGTTAACTGCTTGGTCCGTGGCTTTAGCTGGTGCATCAAAGTGTATAGGTAACTATGGGTGTGTTCTTGGCATTGTTGCTGCTGTTTTATTGTACAGGATGGACCGCATCAAGGCCAGGCAACAGAAATACAAAAAGGGTAAGGAGAGGATGCTGAGCTTGACCCAGGAGTCAGGGGAAGGCCAAGATATCCAAAAACTCTCTGAAGAGGATGACGAAAGTATGTTGAGACATTTCCTTCTTACCTGAGTACCTTGACGTTGGCTAAAAGCATGATATTGGGTAGGGCTGTAAAATAACGTTACTTTTCAATCAACTGATTTTAACCATGTATCTTTTTAACTCAGCAAGTTGTACGTTCCTTGTGAGTGGGATCCATTTGTTTGTTTTTTAAAATCCATGTTCAGTGAATCCATGACTTCACAAGTACCCCGTCTTCACCAAGAGAACTTTAATATAATCTAGCTTCTGTTGCACAAACGTGTTTCTGAAGAAAATAAGCATGAATTTCCTTCATTTGTTCCTTTAGGGGAGATATTTAAGATATGCAGACTACTGTTGTCTTTGATTTCTGTAAGTGTTATCCAAAAACGAAATGTGTAGGCCTTGGAATAACAGTAGTTAAAATATCATTCAATTATGTTCTGTTCCAAAGAAACTTAAGATGAAATCCATATTTATTATATCTAATTATAGATTTATTATATCCAGTTAAGTTTAAAAGGTCTTTTTAAAGATGTGTGCATGCTTTTCTATTTGAAGGGAATGGAGAAATAGTGCATGGTATTCTGGTACATACTATCTATTTATCAGTAGTAAATTTTTGTTTTTCTAATCATGCATTAAAATAATCATAAGAGAAAATTTTGGTTATTGGAATGTATGCAGTTTCAACAAATTATTTACACGAAATTGTTCTATAGTATTAGAGTGATGCTTCTTACCTGTTAATTCTATGGAGAATTCAATGTAAGATGCATTTTGGACAGATAGTCTTTATGTATTTCTTTATATGCCCTCGGTTAACTAAAAAGAAAATGAAAATGTGACATTATGTTAATAGCATACTGAATACTTACTGTGTGAAATCAACTGCTAATCCATATAAACTTTTCAGATTCAGTAGTTTCTTTTCCTGACCGCTGATGTACCTTGGCAACGTGTCTAGATTTTGACAATTGAGTTGTTAAAGCGTGGTTTTCAAAGTTTGTTTTCTCGCTTTATAAGAATTAATATTTGGACATATTTTATTTTAGGAGAAGCAGACAAACAGAAAACCAAGGGCAAAAAAAAGCAGTGGTGGCGGCCTTGGGTTGATCATGCTTCCAGTAGGTTTTCTTGATCCTCTTACAATTTCACCAATTCTAACCCTTATATCCTTGACCAGAATTCAGGCGTCCCCATGACCTGTGTATTCCATGCATGGTTTGATGCTTGTGACTTGATAGGGGGTCAGAGTGTAGGAAAATTGTCATCTCCGTGGGTCTCTGAGCCCTCTAGGCGGAATCTTCCAGAACAGTCCGCTGATGACCTGATTACCGTGCTGGCTACAGAAAGTTGCCCTACCTGTGGGGCTTATGTGCTCCTGTGCACCATCTGTGGGCTCAGAAAGGGAAGAATTGGCTAGCGTGTTATCCAATTCTGAGGCTGAAAGCTCTGCTGATGTGTATTTGTTTCATAGCTGAAAACCTTTTCTAAAGGTGAGTGTCAGCTCCTCTGGGCACTCTGATTTAAGGAGAATCACTGTATTCAAAGAGTCTGTGACCCTCTTTGTAAGGCACTAGGCGTGACTGCCGACAAGCCTCCCCTCCCTCAACCCCAGGGCTCTGATTTCATTTGCATGGAAGGTTTCTAGGCCATTTACTAAACATAAAGATGAGGACACCTTAAAACGCATTTACCTTCTCACTCTGCCTCCTCCCCAGTTTCAAAAAAAGCTCTAAAACTACACTCCAACAGTTCTACGACTACACTCGAAATCCAGTGCCCAGCGTGTGGCCTGGCCTCAGAGGAACCGGCAGCTCAGCCACGACCCATTTGGAGCCAAGTCTGAAGTCTGGAAAAGCAGAACTTGAGAGCCACACAGAATTAGTTCATTCCCTCCCACCCCCACCCCATCACCCCAAAAAAGGATGAGGAATTGGGAAACTCAGTGGCTGTCTTTGCTCTGCCCAGCAAAGGAGATAACAATCCACTCTTGGCTGTAATGCCTCTATGATGGCCTTACAGTGGGATGAGCCACTTCATTCTGGCTCCACTTGAATTTGTTAGACTATTGAATAATTATTAAGTATCTTGCAAATTACTTACGATGTCTTCGGTCTTTCATGTCTTATATTGTGTCTGGATTACTGTAACCAATTGAACCAGACACGGAATATCATCAAGGCCTGTCAGCAGAGTGATGTTCAGCATCAGGAGAAAAACGAAACGGATCGGAACCTTTTCTCACACCTAATTCTTGGTGTCATTTAGGCCTGGCATTGGCCTTTCACCCAAGCAATAATTTCCTAAAATCAGCTAGGTGATTTTCAGCAATTTCAGAAGGTGATATTCAAAATTCGCTCGGGAAAGCTGGATGTAATCCAGTGTAATCCCAACGGTTGAATTCTAGCATGTGGCATAAAAAAGCCACCAGCTATAAAGAGCTTCGTTTCATCTGCTGCTCAAGTCACAAGACAAAGATTCAAGTCGAAATTCTGTGTGACTTTAATTTATCGTCCCCTGGCGGGTCAGTCACACCAACAGGCTTGTAGTGCAGCTGCTGTGTGCCGATTCCTATCAAGTCACAAGTAAACTGTGCCGATCTTTCTGTTTTTAAAGGGCCCTTTGCTAGTTTAGAGAGACCTATCCATTTCAAAATTGTCGTCCTGATGTTTTGTCTTTGCACCTTGGGTATGTGGCCACTGCGATCACCGTGGTCCTCAGCCTTGCTGACCTCAACCTTGTACTTTGGAAGGAACTGGATATGGTCTTTCATCATCACCTTATGAGTTGGTTATCCTTGAAAGGACTTCCCCGAAGGTTATTGACTTTAGCTTTTCTGATTCATTTCACCCTCATTATATCAAGTTCTTAAAGGCTGGTACTAGACTACCCGTGCCTTATTCCGAGATGTCCAGTGCAATAATGCTGGATGTGTGTCATTCATAGTTTGGAATCTGATTCTGACAGTGGTATTAAAATTTTCCTACAAAACAGATTTCTTTTTGCAAACTGGTGAGGAAAGGAAAGGAGCTGATAACCTGGTTT
Organism: Catagonus wagneri; assembly: GCA_004024745.2. Lineage (NCBI taxonomy): Eukaryota > Metazoa > Chordata > Mammalia > Artiodactyla > Tayassuidae > Catagonus > Catagonus wagneri. Next base: position 20,436,764 of record PVHT021183608.1, on the reverse strand, counting down.
ACTTTGTAGACTGTGACAAGTTCCAAAACTTATCGTTAAATCTGGAAGGAGTTTATTGAAAGCCCTCATTCTGATCTCTTGAGTCCTTGGGCTTTTAAAGAGATATTTCTTTGAGGTGCCAAGCGTAAGAATACGTGTCATTGGAACACCCTTGGGTAAATGTGTTGACCACATAGTAATACCGCTATGCTGTTCATATTATTGATTCTTAATGTGGTCTGTAGGTGACAAACCTCCCGCTTCCATATCTATGAGCACGCAGACGATGGCATTATTGCTGTTCAATGATACCTTCCATCCCGGTGATGTGTGCCTCTAGGTCAATTCAGTACAGCCTAAATCAGTGTCAAGCTCCCTTTATTATCAAATGCCTGAAATAAAGGGCCAAGTTTCTGGGGAAACAGGATGTTAAAAGTCATTTTCCTGCTCAGTCATCAGCATCAGCCTATACGGACCCAGGCTGGAGGCAGAAGCCCCCCTGAAAACTCACAAACGTGTATATAAGAGCTTCTCTACTTACTAGTAGTCAGAACTTCTGAAAATATTCTGTTCATTTCCGTTTCATTTCAGTAACAATTTGCAAAGAAGTAGGAGACTTTTTTTTAACATTTCCTTCTTTTTCAATGTGTTACTTCCACTTATATACAAATTGGCAACATTTTTCAGATAATAAAGTCGAGGTTATGATATGATGGACTCAGTGTCCACATGAAAAAAAGTCATCGAAGGTATGATTGAATACAATTAAAGCTACTGTTGATTTTAAAGCCTATAATGAGGGTAAAATGTTCAATCCTGGAAATCTCAGTTTTTCCCAAATGACCATGTGACATCAAGTCCATGTGACATTCCCGCCAATCTCTGAGCTTATCTGAAGCATTACTTTCGTGGTCTTCCCCACTGTCAAACGTAACGCTGTGACTTTGGTTTGTTCTCGCTTATTCTTACCTTATGTTGTATTTGCATTTATTTCCTCAGGCCTGGACCCAGTCCTCTAGGCCTAGTTCTTTCTTCAAAATAAAAATAAAACGTTACAGTGCTTCTGTTCAAGGATATAAGGCCCAATTCGTTGACTCTGTATCTTCATGGATGGAGGCTTCAGACATGTCTGAAATCATGGGCAAAATTATTCACCTTTTGACCATACCTAGTGATAGTCAAGCAACTGATTTTCAGCAAGCCAGAGTTTCCCATTACCTTACAACAGATAAGTCCTAAAGAGAGCTACAGACATTGGGTGATGTCCCCCAAAAGGCACTTCAGCATTTGAAAACGTGAACATAACTTCAAAATATGAATACGTTTTCATGCAATGATGGTGCGGTTCTTGTAGCATCGGAAATGCATATGCTGGGTCTCCTTTCCCTGATCAGCTTAAAGTAATGATCAAACTGACAATGATTCCCTTCTCAAATTTCTTTAATAAATCTCTGAACATGTCACCTTTCTCTGCGCCCATGCTTAAGACAGCAGGGTTTTTGCAGGGAGAATGTCCAGCAAGGCAAGGACCACCCATATGGCTTGTGCTTTGTCTTACGGTGGGGTCAGTTCTCCTGAAATTTCAGTGAGCCATGGGGAGCTCCTTGCAGTCCAGAGGCACTAAACCATATGGCCTACATCTGCCGGGCCTCCGTCTGTCCCATCCTACATGGAGGAACAGCCAGGGTACGGCGGTGGGGTTTTTGTGGTCATATTCTTTTTTTGGATGTTATTTGCCCGGTTCCTCCTCATTACAGTGTGCGACTTAAAAAAAAAAAAAAAACTCTTCCAAATGTCCTGCCATCTGTGTTGCATCCCTGTATCTGCACAGTATAAAGTGAGGTGGAAGGCTGGGGACACCAGTTCCCGGTCCTGAGCCGCCCTGATTAGCTTTTGACAGCAATCGGGAGCCCATTCAGGCAGTACCAAAGCCCCCTCTTCACGGCGGCTTCATGTAAAGGTCCCAGATTGCTGAACTGTGACACGAGAGTGGTTTTCAGTTCTTGGTAACAAAACCAGTTGCTGCAGAGTTGATCTGACGCACCTGGGTAAAATTTACTGTGAAGAGGGAAGAAGATGCCAGATGATGCCAGCAGTGGCCGGCTCTCCGTGGCCTCGACGGGCCTGGTGCTCTGCAGACCCAGCCCTGCCCGGAGCGAACCCCTCACCTCCTGTGACTCCTCCCTTACCGCGCGTCCTGCTCTGGTCCTCTGCTGGACAGTGTGTGTATTTTGCGTGGGCATTTCATTAATATGCCCCTGGTTATCTCATGTCTCTTCCAAGAAATAAGTAACTATTTTGTTTTGCTCAGTGGTCAGGAGTGGCGATTATTATTTGTTTGAAACGGATAGCGAAGAGGAGGAAGAGGAAGAATTTAAAAAGGAAGATGAGGAGCCTCCACGAAGGTCAGCGTTCCAGGTAACTATGGGGGTGAGGAAATCCAGGCTTTGCTAGTTGAAGCGCTTTTCTTTTTGACAGACTTGATCGCAGACCTAGACTTCCACCGTGTCATAGCTCCCAGAAGCTTCTGATGGACAGCTGAAATCCTGTGTTCCTCAGTGCCTTGTCCTGCTGCTTGCTTTCAGCCTTGCCATCATTACTGCAAGGATTCCTGCAAGAAAACCATCCAACCAGGGCTTCATACACTTGCATAAAAAAAAAAAAATTCTGATGCTCTAAACAAAAATAAGTCTTCGCAGGGTGAACTTTGTTTTGCTGGCATTGCTTTGGGTTGCTTGAGTGGACTTCTAGTTCGATAGGTAAAATAGTTGACTGTGAAAATAAAAGACTTGCTTTGTTTTGAAAACAAACTCTCATTTCAGTGTTGCTTCAAATTTTGAAAAGCAGTTTCTTTTGTATTGCTAAATATTTTAGTATTTAGGAAAATCAAGACAACCTCCAGTGTCATACTCACCTTCTCAGCTTAACTGCCTTTCTTTTTCAGAGCCTGCGGTATCATTTTTGGTGATTTAACTTACCTGCCTAGTGTCCTGTATCCACTGTATAATCAGTGCTCGTTAAAGATGTGGGTTTGGGAATTCCCGATGTAGCACAGGGGGTTAAGAATCTGACTGCAGCAGCTGAGGTCGATGCAGATACATGGGTTCGATCCCTGGCCAGGTGCAGCAATAAAAGATCTGGTGTCGCCCCCGCTGTGGGTCTCAGCTGCAGCTCTGATTCAATCCCTGGCCCAGGAATTTCCATATGCCACAGGCCCGGTCATTAAAAAAAAAAAAAGATGTGGGTCTGTCAGTAGATTCACATGTGGAATGAAAGCTTGGTATAGATTTCCTGTACAAAGGAACATGTCGAGGACAGTCACTTCCCGTTTGTTATCCTCCAGGGCACACAGAGGGCCATACCCTAGTCACACGATGTGTCTGTGAAAAGGTCCTTGTCGCCTGCTGGCCGCGTCTTCTCAAGCTGGCAGGTTATATCCATCCTGTCTTCCCAATGAAACTGAAGACGTACATTCTTCCCCAGCCCCTGGCCCCAGCGCTGCCTGTGTGTTTCCTGATGATGGTGTCTGTGTGCATGTGTGCAGCTGGCTTGCCGGATACTAACGACTTGTTTATTTTGACTTCAGTGAGCTTTCTCCTAACCCGCACTCCCCGTGCAGCAGAGGACAAAACACGGTCGTCTTCACCGTTTCTACAGATTACGTGAATGATAGACTGTTTTCTTTATTCCTAACCGCCAAGCAGCATTTCATTCCAGATTTGATGATCAGCACCTTTTAATCTAGTTGATGTCGTTGTAGAGACAAACTCATACTGACGTCATAAATGATCAGTTTTCAGTTTTTTTCTACTAATTACTCTTGCTTTGTCCTTCTTTGTAGAGAGCTATTGGGAAGTTTGCATCGGCCATTTTAGCCTTGCCCAAGTCTGTCATTAAACTTCCCAAAACTATTCTTCAGTATTTAATCAGAGCTGCAAAGGTATTTGATGTTTTACTGATGTGTGGTGTGTGGCCCTCTGCTCTGTAGACCTTTAGACAAGCAGACCCTGTCACCCCCATCTGCGTTTTCCCTGTTCTATAGACCATAAGATGAAGGAATTTGGAGAATTTAAAATATTAGGCCACCTTTTCCAAAAGCTGTTCTGAGAAGCCAGCTTTCTCATTATGCGAGTCTTGGTTTTCAGTTGACATCAGAGACAATGAAGGCATAGAAAGAGAAAATGCAGATGACAGATCTAATTTCTGCCCTTTTGGGGTTTCGCCTAAGTCACAGCTCATGTTGAGAGGGTCACATCTGGTTGCATGCCTCAGACATGGTGTGTCAAAGTGTGATCATTTTTCTCAGAAAGCTGGTAAAATTACAAATCAGTTAAAAAAAAAAAAAAAGACTCATTTGCCCCCTCTCCTTTTGTCTCTTACAACTCTGTCTCCCTCGATTGGATCTCTTCCGGCATCTTCTGTCCTGGGTCCAGTCCCTCTCCTCACTGGGCCGGGCCGGCGTGGGCGGTCCTGCTGATTGCACTGTTAGAGTCATTGGCTAGTTTCCCCAGCTCACAACAGAAAAGGTTCCGCCACCTGTGCAGTGGTCACTTCACTACTGGAAATCGTAAATACCGACTCACTTTATAGAAAGCCATTTCTTCTGCCTTAATCCGGAGCAGGCACTTGAACCCCTCCAGGGCAGAGCAAATGGTTTGGATAGTGAGAGAGACCTGTGCCTCTCATGTTTTACCTGGGGGTCTGATTCAAATGCAGGTTATTTAAATCCAGCAATGTCCCTTGGGACCTGAAATTGTAGCCAGCTCCTAGGTGAAGCCTAAGTGCTCGTCTGCCTCGAAGAGCAGCGTCCTTCAGAGACCTTCGTGCTCCCTCCCTTTGGAAAATGCCAGAATCCCGACTTTTGGTTTAATGTTCACTTCTGCCACTTCCCTGGTTTCTATTCCGTTCCTGTTTTATGACTGCCAGATGAGCCTCTCCATCTGTGTCTAAGAACTTAGATGAAAGATTCAATGTGATTATCCCCCATCCTACTTTTAAAAAGTCTTCTTACTGGGGAGTTCCCGTCGTGGCTCAGTGGTTAACGATTCCGACTAGGAACCATGAGGTTGCGGGTTCGATCCCTGGATCCCTGGCCTTGCTCAGTGGGTTAAGGATCCGGCGTTGCCGTGAGCTGTGGTGTAGGTTGCAGACGCGGCTCGGATCCCGTGTTGCTGTGGCTGTGGAGAAGGCCGGCAGCTACAGCTCCTGTTAGACCCCTAGCCTGGGAACCTCCATATGCCATGAGTGTGGCCCTAGAAAAGGCAAAAAAGACAAAAAAAATAATAAAAATAAATAAAAAGTCGTCTTACTGGTAACATAAAGAAGGTTTTGGATCACAACTGAATTAAAGAATATTTTACAAAAATTAAGCCATTTCAATTAAGGATTTCCATTTCAATAAAGTTATCTCCTGTTTCAAAGATTAAATGCTTTTTTGCACAAGTTTCCTGTCAAAGGAATCCCACTTCCCCCAGCATTTAAGATTCAACCACTGAGGGTGGAATCTAAGCCAGGGACACAGGCTAGTGGCAGTGGCAGCTAGAGAAGCCAGAGATCAATTATGCACATTTTCATGGGTTTTTCTCCTTATGGTCAGTGGTGCGTGGGTCTCATTGCCCAGAGAAACTCATGACACTGGGTGACAGTTACCACTGCAACGTCAGATTTGGGACACTTTAGAAAGAAACTTAACTCAGTAAGAACTGGGATATTTATTTCCTCCTTGTTTACAATCAACTGTTTCTTGAAACGTTGGTCTGACCTCTGTCAGATGTTCCTGGAACTGTAAGCCGTTTGGACCTATAAATACAGACATGAAGATCATTTACCTACAAATGAGGACTTGTCCTAAGATTCTCTCCCTCCCCCTTTCCCTTCTATTTGCATGATCCAGATGCACATCTCAATGACAGAACACTGGCAGGAATAAGCACTTAAGTGCCATTTAGAGAACCAGGAGCTCCCTTTTAATAAGGCAGCATTTGAATGGTCCCCCTACAAAGACTCCTTAGAGTCTGTCCTAACCATCCCGCCCCCCCACTCTCTCCCCCAGTGTTTTCATTTTCCTTCAGAGCCAGAGACTTGTGCACCAAAGACACTCACAAAACCCTGAATTATTTTCTTATTCCTACTTCGGCACTCGTGCATTATCGAAAAGCAATCTTGTAAGAACATTTTTTAAGGAAATGTCCCTGTATCTCTTAAGTCTGAAAATTTCTTACGTTGAGCAGTTCAGATTTTCTTTTCAAGAATCCATCTTTTTCTGAAGCAAGTTTATTAATGGACTAAACCTCAGAGATTTCCTAATAGAACATCTACCGTAATAGATAATCATCAACCATAAATTCCTTTATGGGGGTGTTTGTCCTTCAAATGCCAGTTCATCTTCCCACATTTCAAAATCCATTGTTGGCATTAAAGTAGGATAATTTTTGCCTCCTGAGTTCACGATTCAGAAGTTATGCAGCTCTTCCGTGTGTGTGAATTGTCCCTGAGATCCAGATTTCTCCCCTTGAGGAGAAAGGACATGTTCTGTCCTTGTCGCCCATGACCTTTACATTTCCACGTGTGGAGGAAGGTGAACCCCTCTTTATTTTAACTGACCTCTCCAGGCCGGCGGTTTGCTTACACTGTGTTTTTCAAAGATTTCAGAGATCTGAAAGTAATATAGAATAAAATGAAAGTGTCTGGGTTTACAAGCACCCCCACGAAATCCTCCTTTAACTTTATCTTCATACTAGAAAACCCAGCTTCCCTGAGACCGGTTGTGTTTGCAGATGCATGAGAAGCATGCTGCTTGGCTTGTGGTTGTAGATGGCTGACGGTGTATCAGGGTGTTCTTTCTGCCCCTTCTGCATGACTTGGGAGATTGTCGGTGGGCGGGATGTTGAGAATTGCTCTGTTGTGGTTATTGATTGTAGTAGGTTAGCGCAACTCTTTTCAGCTCTTGAACAACAACAACAACAACGAAATGACAAAAGGCCACCAAATGCACCCCAGGTTTCTTTCTGTACCATTCTGGAAGAACCCCTTAACCTTAACATCACATTGTTTTTCCTCTCCAAATACGAGTCCATGTGCAAAGCTCTTTCTCAAGTTGCCGGTATTAGCTGTTACTCATGAGAGACTGTTGAATATGCAAAAGTTTTTTTCCGAAAGTAAAGGAACAAAAGATGTTTGGGGTTTGACTCAGAGTTCATTTGTGAAAACTAGTGACCCTGAGCGAGGCCTCCAGCCTATCCCCGTTGCGGGTGATGCAAGAGAGTCAGTAACTAAGCGTCACAGGTGGTGGTGGGATGTGGGGACGTGGCGAGCAGGTGGTGTGTGTAGCCCCAAGGTATCTCATGATGGTCTGATACTGAATGAAATGCTTCCCTACAACCCGTCTTCACGTTCTGTTTCCTAAGCGTGGATGTAGCACAGGTCAGCTCAGCATATGGAGGGTTATGAGGAAGCGAGGTTAATTTGTGCTGGGGGGAAAAAAAACTACTTCTGAAAGTCAGGGTGCTTGGTGTCGGTCTCTTTTCTTTTAATTCAATTGATTAAAAAGCCAGAAAATAATGAAACTCTCTCCCTTCAGTTTGTTTATCAAGCCTGGATTACTGACCCTAAAACAGCACTCCGACAGAGGCGCAAAGAGAAAAAAAGATCTGCAAGAGAAGAACAGAAAAGAAGGAGAAAAGGATCTGGGGAGGGTGAGTGATATGGGGGGGCGGCAGCTTATAGGCAGCACCCCCTTCTGTACATTATGTTACCAATATATTATGGCATATTATTTAGTAGTTTAAAAAATGAGATGAGGAGTTCCCTGGTGGCCCAGCAGGTTAAGGATACAGAGTTGTCACTGCTGTGATGTGGGTTTGATCCCTGGCCCTAGAACTTCTCCATGTTACAGGTATAGCCAAAAAAAAAAAAAGAGAGAGAGAGAGAGAGGGCGAGAGGGGTGGATTACTTTGAACTGACTTGGGGAACAATTCCTGACTATTGTTAAATGAAAAGTGTTATGTCACAAACTGGCATGCCCATTGTGAAAGCATTTGTGAAACAAAGGAAACCATAGTGCCTCCAGGCAATATTTTGCATTTTTAATGGGTGCATATAATCATGTATAAATGCAAGAGGAAGATCAAGAAGAATACTTAAGTTAATTACAGTGGTGACTTCTGGGGGAAGGGGAGAGACTGAGATTAAGTGTAATGATTGAGGGACCTCTAGGTTCCTTATATTTTGGTTCTTTACAAAGGAAATGTGTATATAGATTCTTCGTTAAGTCAAAATGTATTTTAAAAAGAAAAAGCAAGGAATTCATCATTTTTCACGGAGCTCTAATTGCAAAACCATTCTCTTTTTTGACCACTCTGCTCCCTGCTATCTCCGAGTATCTTTAATTTTATTTTACTTTATTGGCTTAAGAAGGCAAAATTAAGACACAGGCACCATTGCACATCAGGCAATAAAGAGGTAGATGCACAGCTGGTTTGGAAAACTACTGTAAGGTGCCAAATTCTTGCATGGGTTGTGTTCTCTTCCACCTTTCTCTCTTGGCATATGTGCCCCTGTGCAGGCACCGATGCCTCTGTTTGTTTTTCAGAAGTGAGTTCATGCCATCCACACTGTTCTCCGTTTTCATTATCAATATATCATGAATGCTTAATCCAATTAAGAATTTATAAAACTATATCATCCTTTTTTAATAGCTGCAAAAGATGCTACAATATGGATATGCATAATTTATCCAGCTGCTCCATCACTAATGGGCACAAGGTTTTGCTTCCAGATTTTCACCACCGTGAACAACCCTGTCATAGATAAACCTGTACAAAAATTCATATGTAGTTATGCGTGTGTGTGTTTCAGTGCAAAGGAAAAAGTACTTTCCATAAATTGGATTGTCAGAAGTGTAATTTCTGGGTTAACGTGTGAGCTTTTTTTTTTTTACTTTAATCAGTTTTTTTCCCCAATGATTTTAGAAATTTATACTCCTCTGTGTAAGGTAAAGGTGTGTCCATTTCTCTGCAGTCTTACCCCAAAGGGTATTTTGACTCTTTTTATTGCGTGTCTTGCTCAAGGATCACAGTTTTTATTTTCATTTGAGTTTTCCTAGCTAATGAAATTAAACATTTTTTATTTCATATTATCTTGGCATTTTTTACTTTCAAATCTAAGACTTAAACATTTTTATCATCTTCTGTAATATCATTCCATTGGGTTGTTTGTCCTTTTTTTGTTTAGGACACATTTATATGTTAGGGATTTTTTTTTTAATGTTACAAGTATCTTTTTCAAATCCAGTGCTAATCTTTAGATTTAGAGTATGGTATATGTTTTCTAAACAATGTTTAATTTTTTCTGACGTCAAACAGGTGTGAATTCCTTTTTGCAGTTCTTGCTTAGGGAAGTGTTCCCCCCAAGGTTTATGCAAATGTTTTCTTATATTTCCTCCTAATTTTATTTACATTTTGGATTCTTTATTATTCTGTGAAGTAGAGATCTGTTATGCTAAATCCATTTGTTACATGAATCTTCCTTTTCCTACTGAATTTAAATGCCACTTTTGACAATATTAAGCTCCCACTGGTTCTTAGGTTTATTTCTGGACTCTGTATTCTGATCCACTGTCCTACTGTCTATATCTAGGTCAATGCCATATCTTTTTGAATCCAGTAGCTAGAGTTAGTTTTGTATTTTAGGTACTGCAAAATTCCCTCAGTGCTACCCCGTTTTGCAAAATTGTATTTGCTATTCCCAGACATTTGTTCTTCCAAAATTATTGGACCAGTTCTAAAAATCTTTTATCATCGTGTCAGTCTCATCAGTCTGTATCTCAAAGACTGTTTCTTGTGTAGACGCATCAATTTACAGATCAAAGACAGCAGTACTCCAAACACAGAGGAACAGAAATAAATGTTTATTCCTTCAATAACTATTTATTCAGCACCTTCTTGATACAAGAGAGCATATCTTCATCGGCAAATAAAGCACATAGCCTCTGTCCTTCCAAAGGGCCGACTGCTGTGGTGCTTTCTGTGCAGTAACTCACTTAACCCTCACTCCCTGCCCTGCCCGGGAGGATGTGAGGTCCCAGAGAGGGAAGGAACTTGCCCAGGTCACAGCCCACCCGCGAGTGGTGAGCCTGGAATTCATAGCAGGTGTCCTGGCTCTAGACCTTTGTATATTAACCCATAGGGAACACGGGTATAAGGAGATAAAGTCGCTGTTGACATAGAAACTACAAGCTTCCACTGCAAAACTCAGCCTGGATGGAATAGTGTGGGACGTAAGGGGAAAAGGTGATGTGTAGCCCAGAGTGCGCAGGAACACAGTTCTTCCTGAAAAGGTAGTCTTTGACCAGAGCCTGGCGTTCTCTCAGACGAAGGCAAAACCATGTATGAAAACTAAAGAGCAGGCCAGCTTCACTGGTAAAGACGAGAGGTGAAAGAGAGAGGCAGGAAATTTGGGAAGATTAACTAGAGTCAGATTGTGAACGATCTTTGTTAGAGTTACCAGATAAAACACACGAAGCCCAGTTCAAGAGAAATTTTTTAGGTTAACAATAAATATTCTTTAAGCTTCAGTATGATTTGGACTTGTTGCATGGGATGGACTTACACTAAAAATTGTGTTATTTTATCTTAAATTGCCATTTAACTGGGTGTCCTGTATTCTCATTTGCTGGATCTGAGGACCTTAGCCTTAAAGAAGAGGCTAAGAAATAAACAGAAACCCCGTAATATCATTTTAGGGGTTGACACACTGAAATGTATAACATCACCCCCAAGATATTCAAAATTAAAATTTCATAGTCTGTAATGGGAGTCAGCACAGTTTTTCTGTAAGGGGCCGGATAGTAAATATTTTAAGCCTTGCAGGCAGTAAGTCCTTGCTGCAACTGAACCCTGCCGCCTTAGGGTGCTAGCAGCCTTGAACAATACGTTCACTAATGGGAGTGGCTGTGTTCTGTTACGTTTTTTTTATTAGAATATCGTTGATTTACAATGTAGTGCCAGTTTCTGCTGTACAGCATAGTGACCCAATCATGCATATATGTACATTCCTTGTGTCATTTTATCTTCCGTCATGTTCTATTCCAAAGAGACTGGATATAGTCCCCAGTGCTATATAGTAGGACCATAGTGCTTATCCATTCTAAATGTAAGAGTTTGCATCTACTGGCCCCAAACTCCCCGACCATCCCATTTCCTCCCCTCCCCATTATGTTTTTAATTGCATACGATTTTCATGTGCACAAAATATTCTTTTTGAACCTTTTGCAATTATTAAAAATATAAAAGTCGTTCGTCACTCACAGGTAGTTTGCAATAAGAAGCAGGAAAGGCTTGGCCAGGGGACTGTAGGTAAGCCAGCCTGGTTACATGATTCGCATCGTGAAGTGAAAGGAGGAGATTGTGAAAGCTCAGAGCTCTTAAGACTGACTTTTCGCCAGGAGCTCTTCAAATAGGCAGAAGGTCCTGGACATAACTATAAAATTCCTTTGAATCCAGGGGAGTCGTGTTGGCGTTAACTTACCATAAAAGGATGTAACTTGTGTTTGTCCAACACTCTTGGCAGGTCCTGTGGAGTGGGAAGACCGGGAGGATGAGCCAGTCAAAAAGAAGTCTGATGGACCAGGTAAGAAAATAAAGACACATGTGTGTGGGGGGGGGGGGATTTGGGAGCCCACTTTTGGCCCAGATGGCATGTGATAGAAGGCTGCCCGAAGGCGGTGATTAAATCATGGTACTGGGCTATGGCAATAATCAACATCCCTTGAAATCTCATCACAAGTGAAACTGCAAGGTAACTCCGAAATATAGATATGACCTTCACACTGTTGAATGAAATGTGGGGTTAGTGAGTTTGTAAATTCTTTTATCCAAGTCCATATGAGACGGGGTCTGGGTAGCAAATTATAGAGGTCCCAATGGAAGCCATCAGAATAGAGGCACAACAAATATTAGCAGTTAATATAAAGCTCATAGTAAAGAAGTGAAATGAGAGGTAGGTACAGCTTGGGACACAAGGAGGCCTCCAGGAGCCTGGGCCAACCTCCTCATTTTAGGGAGGAAAACCAGACTCCAGTGAGCTTGCTCAGGATCCCACATAACTGGGGACAGAACCCAGGTTGTCTACACTCCAGCCCAGGCACGGTGCCACTTGGGATTCACGGAGTCCATGATTGAGCCGAAATTATGTCTGCGCAGGAAAAAAAGGCAAAGCAAAAGCCTCCAAATGCAGTGAAGCCAGATGCCTCTCTGGTCCCACATGCTCCCTCTCACGGGGCTGGCAGTCCCGGGTACATCCGTGTCCATCGCTTACCAGCAGGCAAGATGTTCCAGCTCTGTTGCTCTGGACACAAATGCAACCAAGGATGCCATCTGCTGGCACAAAATTAACTTCCCAGAGGCTCTCTAAGCCCACTGTGCCACATCCTCAAACCTGGCCTCAAGGTGCAGATAACGAGCTCACTTGTCTGTGGACCAGGTACCATGATGCTGCAGCCGGTAAGGCAGCAGCAGCTCACACTTAGATGGCATGTCTTCTTTGCCCGGCACTTTTCTGTGCGCTTTGCACACATTAACTTGTCTAACCCCCTCAAAACCCCTTCCCCATTTATCAGATAAGAGAGCGAGGCGGAGAAAGATGGTCTAACTTTTCCAAATCGACAAAACCACGAAGGCGCAGAGCTGGAGTTTGGACTTAGGGCTCTGAATCGAATCTGTGCTCGTAGCTGCTGTGCCCCCCGACCTCGAGGGTTAAAAAAATAAACCCAAGCAAAAGTCTTAATTTTCCACGTTGGTCTGTGATCCCCCAAGTGACCCCAATGCTGTAGGCAAAGCCGTGACCATGACTAGGTTTACTGTCACAGCTTCTGAGAAAATAATCGTGAAGGTGAGAAAAAAAAGTTGTGAGAAATACGAGATGTCAGAGTTCCCGTTGTGGCTCAGTGGTTAACGAATCCGACTAGGAACCATGAGGTTGCAGGTTCAATCCCTGGCCTTGCTCAGTGGGTTAAGGATCCGGCGTTGCCGTGAGCTGTGGTGTAGGTTGCAGACGCAGCTCGGATCCCATGTTGCTGTGGCTGTGGTGTAGGCCAGTGGCTACAGTTCTGATTAGACCCCTAGCCTGGGAACCTCTATATGCCATGGGTGTGGCCCTAGAAAAGGCAAAAAAGACAAAAAAAAAAGAAAGAAAGAAATACGAGATGCTCTTAAAGTGTATCAGCTGGCCTGAGCGCAAAGCCGTCAGCATCCAGGGTTCAAGCCTGCCTTCGACGTCTGCACAGAAAGACTGGCAGTTCTGTCCAGACTGCAGTTGGAAACGCACAGTCCCCCCGAGATCGGAACAGGAGAAGGAGTATAATGGAGGGAGCTGGTGGGGTTCCTCCCTGGCTCAAGGCAGCCCTCCTGGAATGTGCAGCAGCCCTGCCCTTGCTGGGCATCTTGGCTCAGTGAAGGAGGCTCTCTGGTTTCCTTCCTTCCTCAGCACAGCTCCCACAGGACTGTCAGGCACACACGATTATTCACAGGTGGTGGGGGGGCGGGGGGGTGGGGAGGGGACAGGGCCATGACAGCACAGGCAGGAGACAGCTTTGGAGGGTAGCATGGTGGTCAGTATTCGCCGCAGTGGCTGGAGCTCTGGGGCCCGCCTGACCTGCAGGCTCCAGGTCTTCTCGCGACATGGTTCTCCTTCTCCTTCCCCAGGTCCCAGCGGGAACTCCAAAGTTCCTGCTACCTCAGTAGGCAGCGCTACTGAATCCTTCCTCTGTCCAGAGGCCACACTAGAGCTAAGATGCCCTTGGATGGTTTTCCTTTGAAAAGAGCAAAGCTTCCACCTGAGAAGGTTCTGCCTTTCTCAAACCAGGCCACCCGATTCACAAATAGTGTCTTTCCCTTCCAAAGTCAAACTCTGGTTCACGCCTCCGTCGTCTGAGAGAGTGCGGTGAACAGGGGTGGGCCAGCCACCTGGACCAGAGGTCAGACCGGAGTTCCTGGGCCAGATCACACTTGCCCTGTTCTTCTCGGGCTCCTTTCACAGTGTTTCATGGTTGGAAAAAACAAAAGCAGAAGAGTATTTCATGACTTATGAAAATGATGAGATTCAAATGCCAGTGTCCGTAATCAAAGTTGAATGGGAAACCCGGGCCTGCCCCTTCATAAGCGATCCGTGCACTATGTCAGTTTTCACACCCCAACAGCCAAGATGAGCAGAGGCAGCAAGGCTGCCAAGCTGGAAATGTTTACTGTTGGTCCCTTCCAGAAAAAGACACCCCTCGTAGGATCAGAAAGGCTTTATGCCAGTGACTCTTGACCTTTTCTCCCTGCTACATTTGTGACCTTAAACTACGACAATTCCAAACTGTCATCGTTAACCATAAATTCATGACGAAGCCACTATGACAGTTGAATCTGGTTTATTCCCTTTCTGGTGGGACATAGAGTGAAGGACACAGGTTGTTGTCTTTCGTGAGGGTGTCGGTGCTGCTGCTTTGATTTTTGTACCAAATAGCGAGGCGGTTCTTAATTCATCGTCAACTTCACCAAGTATTCACTTTATTGCAGTCAGTGTCTGAAATAGTTAATAAAGCTAAATATATTAAAGGCAGATTTTAAAAATTCACACATGGATGGTGTTTTGGTGGCATGTCTTGAGGCATTCCTTGTACACTGCTTGCAAAGACCACCGGTTTGCAGGAACTAGTGAGTAAGGCACACAGTTAAGTAGGGTCTTTTCTATTTTGATTCTGACCTCAAATAAGTTAGGTCATAGCTTCAGAGGCTCCTCAGACCTCACCAGTGACCCGGGGCTCACCCCGAATTCCAGAGGCGCTGGACAGCAAGCGTGTGGCCCTGGGATGAGCCAGGGACCCGGAGGGAATCCCAGGGGACTTGTCATACACAGCCTCCTGGCGGGTCCCTGGTCCCAGCAGCAGATGAGGGAATCCCAGGGCCACTGGGAGCCTCAGGGCTCCTATGGTTTGGAGAAATGTGACCCCATGGGCAGAATTTTTAGTTAAGACAATTTGGTGTCATTAAATGCATGATGAAGATAATTTGGCAGCTTGGGTAGACTCTCAGTGTGTGGACTAAGCTCTACGAAAAACCTTTCATGTGACTGAACTGTAGTCCAACTGCAGAGGGAAGCTTCAAAGTCTTAGTGAAGCATTGTGATGATAGTTGTACAACTATGCATATAATAAAATTCATTGAATTAAAAAAAAAAGTCTTGGAGTTCCTGTCGTGGAGTAGTGGAAACAGATCCGACTGGGAACCATGAGGTTGTGGGTTCGATCCCTGGCCTTGCTCAGTGGGTTAAGGATCTGGCATTGCCATGAGCTGTGATGTAGGTCACAGATGCGGCTTGGATCCCGTGTTGCTGTGGCTGTGGTGTAGGCTGGCAGCTGTAGTTCCGACTAGACCCCTAGCCTGGGAACCTCCATATGCCATGGGTGCAGCCCTAAAAAGCAAAAAAAAAAAAAAAAAAAAATCTTCGTGAGCCAACAGAATTGTTTCCCAGGAGAGTTATTACTTAAGGAGAGAAAGGCATGAAAGGACCCAGTTACCTGGATAGAAATAGACTCTCTCTATGCCTATGTCAATAACAGAAATGTCTTTCAGTTCTGTCTCTACTTTTAATCAAAGCTGTTATCTGTACATGGACCCATTCTGACTGATGTTTGGACAAAAGGTTAAAAATTCTACCCTAGTTTGGTTTTGGTGCTGCCACTACAGGTGTAGAAAGACCCGCCCACAGCTTCCTGGCCTGCATCCACCCCGCCCCCCATGCCCCAGTCATCTCAGGTGGCCACTCTGTGTCGGGGTCAAAGGCAAAACTAGGGCTGCCTTTGGTAAAGCATTACTATGCCACACATGGCACAACAGTTGAAGACACCATGACCCTTTAAATCACATCCTGTTCTCCCTTCTAGATAACATCATCAAGAGGATATTTAATATTTTGAAATTTACGTGGGTCCTGTTTCTGGCAACTGTGGACAGTTTCACGACGTGGCTCAATTCCATCTCAAGGGAACACATCGACATATCCACTGTCCTGAGGATTGAGAGGTGCATGCTGACCAGGGAAATTAAAAAGGTAACGCCTCTGGCACTGTTCTGTTTTACTTCCACCCACAGTGTGAAAGTCAGTATCCATAACTCCAAACAGGGTCAGGTGGAATCCTTTGTCTCCAGTAATGTATGCACATCTGTAACATGCTCAGAATGAAAATAATCAGACGCTACACACACACAGACACACACACAGAGTCCTGGGATCATGGCCAATCTGTTCATTCTGCCTCTTTGTCACCACCATTCATACCTGCACGGTCTCTGTTGTGGCTTATAAAGGATCATGTTGTTTAGTCTGGGAATTTTGATCTGAAGCTTCTTATAGGGAAAATCTGGGTATATGCAGACCACAAAATATACCCATAGATGGTT
Organism: Catagonus wagneri; assembly: GCA_004024745.2. NCBI lineage: Eukaryota > Metazoa > Chordata > Mammalia > Artiodactyla > Tayassuidae > Catagonus > Catagonus wagneri. Next base: position 20,420,343 of record PVHT021183608.1, on the reverse strand, counting down.
TATAGATTACACTGCAAAATAGTAGTTTATTTTTGGAAAAGTTACTCTGACTTAGCAAAACACTACCTCTAAGAAGGGGTTTCTTTTTTAATATTTTCATTTTTATTTTTTGAGAGGTAAGTGACATATGACATTGTGTTAATTTCAGTGTTACACCACAAGCCTTTAATATTTGTATAAATTGGGAAACATCACCACAACAAGTCTAGTGAACATCCATCACCAGACATCATTCTAAAACTGTGATGAGAACCTTGAAAATCTGCTCTCTTAGTAACTTTCCAATATGCAAAGCGGGCTTGTTAACTGAGTCACCAGCTGTGCATTCCATCCCCTATGATTTATTTGCTAACTAGAACTTTACCTTTTGAGCCTCTTCACCCATCAACGAGAAGGGCTTTCTTGTTCAGCATGACCTGGTCATATTGGGCCCCACTGAGCTGACATCAGTCCACGACTTGACAAGCCTAGGTTTGAGTCCATTCAAGGTGTGCGTGGCGGGGCCGTGGCTGCACGGCCGGAGCTCCCCAGGACAGTGGCCTCCCTCTCCACAGGGCAACGTGCCGACCCGGGAGAGCATCCACGTGTACTACCAGAACCACATCATGAACCTTTCCAGAGAGTCCGGGCTGGACACCATTGACGACGGTCCTGGTGGCACTACAGGAGCACAGACCGCCCACAGGATGGACAGCCTGGACTCGCATGACAGCATCTCCAGGTACGTCATGTACCCCACGACAGGACTGCCTCTGACAGAGTGACAGAGGTGAGAAGGATGGGCGGGCGCAGGATGCCCACCCACTCGGGCTGCTCCCTGTGCGTGGCCCAGCACAGCGTCGTCTGCCCCGGACCAAGCCAGATAGAAGCAAGGGTTAGTCATAAACTGAGAAATCATGTGTGATTCACAGGTGCAGGACTGGGGTTTCCAAGCAGGAGCCAGTCAGACGGAGCCCTCCATGTCACAAAAGGATTGTTCGTATCAAGCGCTGCATCTTTAATGCCTTTAAAATGCTCTCTCACAAAGTACCTTCTGTTCTAGAACCTCCTGCCATCTGTTGCTAGGCTTGATCTTCCTTTTAGAGATGTTACTTTCTGGCTCATAATTTAAAAACTTGGGAGGTGGTTCTGTCCCACCTTCCCTGAGTTGTGTGGTCACAGCCTTGCTTCCCACGGGCGCTGCACTGAACCTTCGCCCGGGACTCACTGAAGTTCCCTCGCTTAATCCTTAAAAGGCCCTTTGAGATGTACCATTATCATCCCCATTTGCTAGAAGACAAAGCTGCAGAGAGGTTCAGTAACTTAGCCAAAGTCACACAGCTAGGAAGTCTGAGACAGCAGAGCCAGGATCCAAATCCCTTAGTGGAGCTCGGAGCCCAGACTCTCAAACACCATAACAGGCTGCCGGGCACCGCCTCTTCCACATCCAGGCTGCCTTTGAGGATTGATTGTCTGGCCTTTGAGGACTGACTTGTCTGTCCCACTGCCTGTCCCAGAGCAACCGCAGGGTCTTGGGGCCCAGTGCGACTGCACAGAGCTAGCTTCTGCAACACAGCCGAGGTCAAGATCTCAGGAAGAGGGTGGCCTGCTTAGATGCTTAGGGAGACTGAAGGAGTGGCACCTTGTCCGTCGTCATGGGTTAAGAATTGTACCTCTGCGGACGTCCAGGTATTTATTGTTTTAAACACTTAAAAAGCCCCCAGTCCATGCCAGGTCCTGGATCCATCTAGGATGGACATAAAGGTAAGCGTGGTCTCGGAGCCCTGGGAGGAGACCCTGGGCCGGAGTCCTGCTTCGGCCAGGACACGCAGGAGGCCCCGAGTCCACACCACTGACTCAGATGCCCCTGGACCACCCTCAGTCACACTGCATGTGCGGGGCCGGGCGCTAAGGGCCAGCGGGAATACTTGTCCTTCGCAGACACTCAGAAGGTCACAGGGTAGAATGGGAGTGGGCACCGAGATACCTTATTGATTAACCAAACCCAAAATGGATAACCTGAAGTTTTAAAATGGCAAACTAATCAGGGAGATGTGGGTAAAAAAGTGTTTTACCTTGAAGTACTATTTTTAGCTCTTGCTGAATTTCTGTATTTAAGGTTCTCCAAGTGTGCCTATTTTTTTGCTACCCGATAATTATCTATTGATGCAGGTCTTTATTTATTGGTATGGAAAGATATTCATTCAATATGTACATACTTTGGCCAAAGTTCAAGTTTTAAAATGGAATGTATGCTGAAACCTCATTTTTATTTTTAAAAAAGTCTGTGTGTTCCTGTTCATGTTAATTTCAATGTGATTTTTGTACAGATAAGACTCTGCATGGGTATAGCCCCTTCCATCATCCTGAAATAAGTATTGATTCTTTTAAAGTCCTTTAGGGGATAGTAAGATGTGCTATATTTTCCCTTTATATGGAAATAACCTTTGCTTGTTTATAAGTTCCAGGAGTTACCTAATGGCTCAGTGGGTTAAGGATCTGGCGTTGTCACTGCTGTGGTACAGGTTCAGTCCCTGACCCGGGAACTTCCACATGCTGCAGGTGTGGCCAAAGAAAGTCATTCTTGTTTATATTTTATTTTTTGCAATCCATAACAACTGCCCTATTTGGAATTTGCCAGCCTTCTTAACTTTGTTCTTGTTGGGGCAGTTCTTTTTCTATAGTTCAGTATATTTAAACTGAATTGTTTTTGCTTTCATTCGTTTTCATGCTAAAACTGAAAATCCATTTTACCCCCATTTGACCCAGGCTCTTACATATCGCAAGTTATTTCACGGTAGCTATTCCTTTGACAATAAATGGAGACTGTGTGGACGTGTGTGCCTGAGTGCACAGGGTGTCAGCAGGTGTGGGGAGCAGGGTTAATCCAGGGGCAGTGATTATTCAGGGTGCTGACTCATGTTGCACTGGGGCATCTAAACCTTTCCAGATCCATCCACATTAAAACCCAGGCATGACCAAACAACTGTTCTTCAAAAAAGAGAAGGGCAGGATGAGAAAAATGCTGAGAGAATCTAGATGGACATTTTCCAAAATACGATTCATTCATTTATTTACTTATTCATTCATTCATTGGCTTGTTCTGTGTACTATATACAAGTGTCCACTGCATCCAGCACTGGACAGCCCTGCTATGCATTTACTGACAGTGGCCTGGATCTCTTGCAAACTGTGTTTTCCATGTTCTGAATTTTTAAACAAAAGGCTTCAGTTCGCTCTGGTTGACCTACCTGAAAGCCAGGTTCCTACTTAGCTGGGGGGATTTTCTCCTTCCCGGTGACAGCTACAACCTCATATGTGTGTTGTATGTAATTGGGTTGTTGCATACTTGCATCTGTTCTTCAAAAAAAAATGTGCTGCCCCGTAACAGTTTTTCAAATGAATTTTTACCCCCTTTTTTGTTTCACAATACAGAAATTTCTAAATTACCTGGATCCCTAAACTTGGCAAGTAAAAAGGGGGCTGGATGGAACAGCCTTTCATTGTTAATTTGCGATGACCTTGGCAGTGGTTGGTAATGTTTTGTTCATGAATCTCTTCTGAAATTTCATGCTGCTATAGATTATTTTCCAAAAGGGAAAATTGCACATAATTATAAATTTTTTCCATAGAACCTCAAGGGTTTCACAGGACTTTCGAATATCTCACGTGAGCCACCGGAAAATGGTGGCTCCAGAACCAAACTCTGAATCAAACAAATCAAAGAGAAAATTAGAAACTGAACTAAAAATCAAAACATACATGATTCTGTATTGATAACTTTCAGCTGCAGCTGCATAACAGTTGATAATAGAGTCAGTTAAGAAAGTAACCATTCATTCCCGTCATGGTTCAGTGGAAACGAATCTGACTGAGGGGTCGTTGAGGATGCAGACTCGACCCCTGGCCTAGCTCAGTGCGTAAAGGATCCAGTGTTGCTGTGAGCTGTGGTTCAGGTCACAGACATGGCTTGGATTTGGCGTTGCTGTGGCTGTGGTGTAGGCCAGCCGCAACAGCTCTGATTTGCACCCCTAGCCTGGGAGCCTCCATATGCCTCAGGTGCAGCCTTAAAAAGACAAAAAAAAAAAAAAAAAAAAAAAAAAAAAAAAAAAAAAAAAAAAAAAAAAGGAAAAGAAAGTAAGTAAGTAACTACATATTGTAAATCACAACTTCAGGAGGGAGAAGAAGAAAAAGAAAAAAAAAAAGACTGGCTAAAATAAAATCAAGTAACTGTCAACTGTCTAAGATGACAAATATAAAGCCACACCCATGGTCAAAAATTGTGAGGTTGGAGATATTTAAACCCATTGATTGCTTTTAAACAAAGACTGTCAGAATATCCCCCAATTTTTAAAGTGGACAATCTATCAATAAATTTACTAGTAGAAAACCAATACCCTTGAAATTAGTTTTGAATGTTCTGTTACACTTTGCAACCTAAAGGAAAGGTCCTCTGTGTTGTTAGGAAATGAGCTGACGTTTGCAGAACTTCCAGTTTCTCTGTTTAGGAAACGGTAAAATCTCTCAACAATCCTGTGTCTGCAGTAGAGTCATGCTGGTTGCTAAGGAGGCAGAGTTCTCTGGAAGCCATGCCCGGTGTGGAAGCTGCTCACTCGTGCCCTGGGGCAGGGGCAGGGTCACGTCCAACCCAGGGGACTGGGGACACACCTCCCAGTGTGGCCCACCCCCTTTCCCAGCCCAGCTTGGGGGGAGCCAACCACCCACCCATCCCACCCACCTTTTCCTTTTGGCAGAGAGGGGATTGAATGGGTCAGAACCATTCAACTTATTGCAATAGTCACAATTTCCTTTAATCCAGATGTAAAACAGTGCTTTTTAAAAACAGTGGTTTTACGAAATCAGAGTTCCTCTACCTTCCCAGAAAATAAATTAATTTAGATTCCTTAAGGTATGTTCCTAGATGTCACCAGAGTGGTTACATTTGATGTGTGCTTGTGCCCCTGGAGTAGCTCGAAGGACATCCGTTAGATGTGTCACCTGTTATTGTAAAGCTCCTTTCACTTTTAAAGCTGTCCTGGCTTGGATGTCAAAGTGATCCACTGCAAATGACCCAACAGTCTGGGGTTGTGTGGGGCCTGAAGGTGGGCTGTGACAGTATGACTAGCCCAGGAATTTGCAGATGAGTAGGACTTCAGATCCAAGCAATGATTCCCATGAAAGAAGTCAGAGCAGCATTGCAGGAGAGGGCACACAACACCCTTCTACTGCAGACTCCCCACAGGCCATGGCATCCACCTCTAAAACAGTCAGCGATCACTCATGCTCCGGCTGAGGTTTAGTGCTCCAGGAACCTCTGTCACAGGCGCTTTGGGATCTGTTCCTCTCCGGGGTAAACTCTGTGTGTGAACTGAAACCACACTTCCGTCTGAGCTCTGCTGGCTGCATCTCTGATAATGAGAGCCCCTGTAGCAGCTCGGTTCTGTATCTGCCTTTGTTCCCTCCCTGGATTGTTGGGTTACAGGGTTTTAGCCAGTAGGATCTTGCCCTAATGACATCTGCAAACATCCAGAAGAAAAAAATTCACCAAGCTCAGTGAAAAGTTAACAGACAAAATGGCCCTGCCACCGCTGAACCTCCTTTGTTGTTGCCTTTGTACCGTTTCATTTCCTTTTCTTGATGTTGGTTTATATCCAGGTGCATATCAAACCAGCATCTCATCTACAAGGCGTCTAGTTTGGCTTCACTGAATAGCACTCCAAAAATGGGGTGGAAAATTCAGTTTTGTTGTGGTCCGTCCTGAGCTTCCTGCTTTCCTTTTGGAGACTGTGTCCAAAGGAAAAAAAAAAAAAAGGGATTGACATTTTTATGTTAATTTTACATGAGCAGATGTTTCTGCAATTCAGCTTCGAAATGCTCCCAGTTAACTCAGGATTAGGGGGCTTTAAAAGTAGCATATTTCCTTTCATTGAAAAATTCAGCTGTCACATTATAAGAACGAATTCTCCTCTGTGAGATAAAGGTCAGGACTTGTCATTATTCTGTTTCCCTGTCCCACCCAGAGAGGGACATGTCATCATTTACCACCAGCCATTGTATTATTTTCAATCCAGTAAAGTCCTGTTTTATCCATCAGTCCTTGAGCCCCTGCGGTGGTCGCTGTCCATGGTGCTGAAGTCGTGTGTGGTTTGCTGCATGGCGGTGTCTGTGTCTCTAACGTTCCACTGCTGTTTTAACACTGTGTCTCTGTAACTGTTTGCGCTGCTAGCTGCTACACAGAAGCAACCATGCTGTTCTCAAGGCAGTCCACCCTTGATGATTTAGATGGACCAGAAACTGCTCCTAAAACAAGTGAGCGCGCTCGACCGGGGCTCCGTAAAATGCTCAGCATGGATGTGTCCTCCTCGTCAGCTGAGAGCGCCAGCTTAGCCTCCAGGTGCTCACCTGTGCATGCCTTGTCGTAACCGTGTCACCTTTCCCTCCCGTCGCTGCACAACTAACTTCTGGTGATGTGTGGGATTTTTGGTTTTTATGTTAAGACTTTGCATGACTAACCAAAGCATAACCACCACCCTGTCTGGGACACAGCTGGTGGTTCCCAGGAAAGCTTTCTGTGACACTAACCGCTCTTCAGTTTTTGTCTGTTAGGAGTTTCTTAAAAATGCTTACTATAAACACTGTCCCCCGTTTTGTAAGTATTTCACACTTTCTATCTGCAAAGAAACAAGGATATTTTCTCCTTGGTTGAGGGCTTGTGTAAGCTGTCCTCACAGGGAGAGGTGGGCCAAAAAGGGTAGGAAACCTTTTCTCATGATTTAACACAAAGATCCGTGCAGTATGGGGAAAAAATCTGAAAATCTGCCATAGGCTTAGGTGATACAGAATAAATCCGTCCATATTTTATATGCATAACCTCCCTAAAATCAGAATATATTTTACTATTGGTTTTCTAAAAGAGTATTATTGTGCAGTAAAATATATCACCTTTGTAGACCTTAATTCATTTGGTTTGGAAAAATTACTTTGAACTTAAGTTTTCTCATTAAATCCTATGATAAAATAGTAATCATCTAGGAATGAAATTACTTACATACAATCCAAAAGCTCTTTTTTTGACTTGCCTTTAAAAAGTCAGCAGGGTGAATTGCATTGTGCTTATCCTGACACCAAGTAAACAACTCAGATAACCCAATCTAGAACTGAAGTCCTTCTGGGCAAATCAGAGAGATGTTAAGTCCTTGTGGCCAACAGTTACGTATCTCAGTTCAGAGCTGCAGGAGGCTGGTGCCTGGCATTTCTGGGGCTGCAGTGGGCATTTGAGATGTTCTCTGGTGACACATGCTACGCCATCTGCACCGTTAGTTCCCGAAGGACCAGCATCTCTTGAATCCCTCAGGGCCAGACCACATCCAGAGCCATAGAGAGCATGCCCGCAATTGGTCATCATCCTACTGGAAGTTAGACTCTGCATGCGGCTGGCTCCAGGGGTCTAAAAACTCACTGCGGAGGTCAGCCGCTTTTACAACTGTGTCTAGTCAACTGAAGAACAAGCCAGTTTGTACTGGCGTCTCAGAGCCTTCTGAGTGATGTGCACACTTAGGGCCAAAGTCTGGGGAATATTGAACACCCCTAAGTTAGGACCAAAAGTTCATACAAGTCTTGTTCTTCAGTCTCAGGGCTCAGCCCAACACATCCATGCATTCATTCATTCATTCACATGTGTGCACCGTGTCCATGACAAGGAACATGGGTACAACCTGCACATTTGTGAGCCTCGGTGTTTATGGCCCCAACTGCTCATGTGCCATTCCAAGAGCAGCACATTCTCAGAGTCTAACAGATCATCACTCTCCATCCTGCAGACTCTGCATCTCCAGCCAGCTTTTGCCCCTTCCCCTCGGGGCTGGGTGTGTCTGAGTTTGACAGTTACAGAAGACACACCTTGAACTTCATGGCTATGGCTTCTCATTTCCAGCATTTCCTGCACGGACCTGGCAGAAAGAAGAGGAAGGACGGAAGGAAGGAGAGGAGGGCTGCAGGAGGGATCAGAGAACATGATGTAGAAATGGGGGGAAGATGAGTGTGGAGGAGCTCAGGGAAGATGACTTTGGGGGACGGTGTGGAGCTGGTGGCAGAAAGTCAGTCGAGGCCATTGGGAGGAGAGAGAGCAGGAGGGCAGCCCGAGGGGGGATGCAGCCCCGGGGGAGACCCGCTGGAGAGAGTGCTGATGAGGCTTCCACATGCCAGCTGGTGGGGAGCCTTCAGCAGTGAGAACAAGGCAAAGGATGGAAAAAGAGAAGCAAAAAGGAAGTACTCGGGGTTTTGTAAGGCCCACAGCAGTCTTGCCAACATTTCCTGCTGCCTGTCCTCCCCTCGCAGTCAGGGGTCCACTGAGAATAGAGGGCATCTTGCCCAAGACCTGCAGACCCAGCCTGTGGGGGCTTCTAGTTTTCCTGAGCACCTGTCTTTAAAATCTCTACCCTGGGGTGGGGGTTGCTGTGCTCACTGTGTCTTGATTGGAAATAAACAGGGGGACCCTGGTGGGGAATCGATGTGATTGAAAACCTCTGCTCAAGTGGGTTTAGCAGCCCAGGAGCCACAGGCTTCTCCAGTTTTCAGCCAAGTACACCACCAGATTTTACTGGTGCAACTCTGCAGACCAGATGTGACTTCCTAAAGGAGCAGAAGGAGCAGAGCAGGTGACGTGGGGGAGAGGATGTTTCCCGGGAAACTACATGCCTGGATGTGAGGCCTTGGGTGCACAGAGCAGGTGTCAGCCTTGGAGTGTTGGGGGTGGGATGCTGAGCCCAGGCGGTGCTGTTCCTGTCTCTTGACAGCGAGCCCACGCAGTGCACCACGCTGTACTCACGCCAGGGGACCACGGAGACCATAGAGGAAGTGGAGGCCGAGCAGGATGAGGAGGTGCCCTCGGGTGCCCAGGACACTGAGTCCCCACAGGACGCAACAGAGGATGGCGACATGGAGGCCCCGCCATCCTACAGCAAGGCAGTCAGCTTCGAGCGCCTGTCCTTTGACTCCCGGGATGACTCGGCAGGCCAGACCCACATGGCGGTCAGCCCTGACGATAGCCGTTCGGACAGGCTGGAGGCCAGCATCCTGCCGCCCTTGACCCATGAGCTGACGGCCAGCGAGTTGCTACTGAACAAGTAAGAACCTGAGGCTGCTCCAAGGTCCATGATCGGGAGTGACCCCGAGTGCCTGCCGGGCTTCTGGCCACAGGGGCCCTCTTGGAAAAGGTCCACCTGGACTTTTAGAGCCACCGTGCAGCTTTTAGCACTTCTTGTACCACAAGTAGGAACCAGAGCTTCTATCACAGAGGCGTACAGTCAGCAAGGTGCTGAAACAGACACGTGCGCACATGTCTCTTTCTGTGACATGATAGGAGGTTGACTCCACAAGACGTCTGGCGGCATGGGAAGCAGAGAGGGGTGGAAAGGGTGGTACCAAGTGTAAATCCATCACTGGATGGAGAAGTTAAGATCCAGGTAGCATCACCTTGTTTCTTTTCATAGGATGTTCCATGATGATGAGCTTGAAGAGTCGGAGAAGTTCTACGTGGGCCAGCCCCGCTTCCTGCTGCTGTTCTACGCCATGTACAACACCCTGGTGGCCCGCTCCGAGATGGTGTGCTACTTTGTCATCATCCTCAACCACATGGTCTCCGCCTCTGTGATCACCCTTGTGCTGCCCATCCTGATCTTCCTCTGGGCCATGCTGTCCGTTCCTCGGCCCAGCAGGCGGTTCTGGATGATGGCCATCGTCTACACAGAGGTAGGCGTTGGACCAGCCTTCCTGCCATCACATGGGCATCGCTCCGGGTGGGAGCTCCAGACAGTTCCACAGAGGACCTGGGTTAGGTGAATGTTGAGTAGACACGTGGTTACAACAGTTACCTGGTAATTGTGCAGATCTTTCACATTTCACACCACACTTAACTCAGGCACTCACATCGCCATCTAACAGCCTCAATGAGATTAAGCAATTGGCCCAAAGTTCCCTAACTGGCAGGTGATGGGATGGGCTTTTGAGGTCTGGTGTCTGCCCTGTGATATTAACCACTGCTGCGGTAAGTGTGTCACAGAAACAAGCACAGCACTGGGGCCAGTGGATGGTCAGTGAGTGGACACTGGATTAAACAATGCAGTAGTGCTTTGAACATAGTTTGGTGCAGCATGCATATTTCCCGTTTTTACCTAAAACTGGTTTCCATACATCAAAACATGAAGTCATATGACCACTCCTTAAAAATCTGAGGGACAGAAGGAGTGGCTTGACACTCCATTTCCATCACCTGTGAGGGGACAAGAGATGCTCTGCCCAAAAGGAATGAACCTGCTTTTCCGTGCTGCCCTGTTATACACGTGGTGGTTCACAAATTCCAGTGGTAACCATAAAACTGGGAATAAAGGGGCAACTCTTACAGACTGTGTTCCCAGGGCCATGTGGTTCTTGTGTCCTTAGGTTTGTGAAAAAGGCTTGTTTTCTTTCTTTTCTTTTTTTTTTTTTTTTTTTTTTTTTTTTTTTTTTTTTTTGTCTTTTTGCCTTTATCTAGAGCCAAACCCGCGGCATATGGAGGTTCCCAGGCTAGGGGTCTAACAGGAGCTGTTGCTGCCGGCCTTCGCCACAGCCACAGTAATGTGGGATCCGAGCCACATCTGCAACCTGCACCACAGTTCATGGCAACGCCGGATCCTTAACCCACTGAGCAAGGCCAGGGATCGAACCCGCAACCTCATGGTTCTTAGTCAGATTCGTTAACCACTGAGCCACAAATGGAACTCCAAAAAGGCTTGTTTTCTTACCTGGCTCACAAAGAAAGGCTTCACTCACAGAGAGGCTGTAATTCTTCAAGGCTGGTGCTCACGATGGACATGTACTTAGAGTCTAGAAGTTTTATAGGATTCTAAGCAATTCTAGAGCAAAATTAAAACAAAAAAGTATTTATTTTAAAGCATTGATATAATGTATCTTGTTTACAATCAAAATAAAAGATGTGAAGCCAAATACACATCTATGACTTTAATTAGCTTGACTATCAGAATCTTGCCCACATAATGGTTCTTTTATAAAAATTAATCTTATTGTAGTATAGTTGATTTACAATGTTGTGTTAATTTCTGTGGTACAGTAAATGATTCAGTTATACATGTACACATATTCTTTTCCATGATGGTTTCATCACAGGATATTGAATATAGTTCCCCATGCTGTACAGTAGGACCTTATTATTTGCCCAAATAATGGTTCTTAAGTGTTGCCTCCATTACATGGCTTGGTGGTCCAGGATGTAAATGACTCTCAGGCACAGAGCAAGAGCAGGAGCTGGGAATGTGGAGAAGGAAGCAGATACACTGATACCCAGCTTTCATCTTAAAATAAAATCTTCCTGGAGTTCCCATAGTGGTTCAGCAGTTAACAAACACAACTAGCATGCATGAGGATGCAGATTTGATCCCTGGCCTCACTCAGTGGGTTAAAGATCCAGCGTTGCCGTGAACTGTGGTTTAGGTTGCAGATGTGGCTCAGATCTGGCATTGCTGTGGCTATGGTGTAGGCCAGCAGCTACAGCTCCAGTTGGACCCTTAGTCTGGGAACCTCCATATACCACAGGTGTGGCCCTAAAAAAACAAAAAAAAATCTTCCAGTTTCCTTTAAAGGGCAATTCTCTGTCTTCTCTCACTTTGAGAAGTAACGTATATTTCAACTTCCATCTCCGTGTCCTTCTCCACAACTTTACACCCTGAGCCAGTTACCAGCACAACTGGCAAGGTTTTGTTTCATTTATTTCCTCTTGAGAGCTTCCAATGAGCAATGAAAGGATGAGAAGAAAGAGATCAGAACAAAAAGTGAAAATCGTGGACATTTGTGGTTTGCTCCTAAAGATCGCAAGTTAAAGCAATGGGTAAAGTGTAAAGATCTTCCTCCTCATGTTGGTCCTGATTTCCATCTTTAATAGCTGAATATGTGTGTGCATGTGTCATTGAATCAGTAGCAATTAGCCAACTCCTCAAAAATAGCAGAGGTCATTGAAGCCACGTCAGAGGTCCCTGCCCTCGAAGGCCCTGGAGGTGAGACTCTGCGCTGGCTCCAAGGTCCATGTCCATGTAAGGATGACCCCTTACATTCCACCTGGTCTGTGCAGTCCCATCATCAGAACCGAGAAGTTTTTCTCAATTTTGTGTATCCGTTTCTCGCATGGAACTCTTCTTAAAGGAGTCTTTTTTCCAATTCTGTTATCTGTGTGCAGGTGGCAATCGTGGTCAAGTATTTCTTCCAGTTTGGGTTCTTTCCCTGGAATAAGAACGTGGAGTTGTACAAAGACAAGCCGTACCACCCTCCCAATATCATCGGGGTGGAGAAGAAGGAAGGCTACGTGCTCTACGATCTCATCCAGCTGCTGGCCCTCTTCTTCCACCGGTCCATCCTCAAGGTAATCACGCCAGGTCCCCGAGGAGGCCCCAGAACCACAACCCTAGGGTCATGGTGTGGCCGGGGCCCAGGCGGGGTTCTCCCCGTGTGCTTTCTTTCTCTTTGTTAATAGAGAGTTGTGTTCCTTTCATTCATTTTCCCCAGCACTGCGTGTGCTCGGCAGTGGAGCTCGAAATACATCAGGAGAACATTTGCCCTGTTTCTACCCAGGTTGAACAACCCAAAAGAACCCGCATTTGTCGGGACTGCCCCAGGGATAAGCAGTTCTCACAGCCTGGTCCAGGACGTTCTACCTAAGTTAAAGGCAGAGCCTCAGAGAGCTCCAGTTTGGGGTGGTCCCGTTGTCTCTCCTCTTCATCCTGCCCTCAGGCGCCCCCTGCCATAGCACTGATTTTCCTTGGTTTCTTGTGGAACCGCTGGCTTGAGTGCACCCGCTCCCTGATGGCCAGGGAAGTTTGGGTCTGCGCTTCCTGGGAACTTGTTGCTGAGAAAGCTGTTCTCCACATCACTTAGAAGGACCTGTCTGTGGGGTGACCATCTCAGGCTCAGGAGACATTGTCATTTCCCTGAGTGTCTCTGGGGTTTTTTTCTTCTCACATGCCACGAATTAGAAGCTACACTCGTAATGTGCCACTGACCTCTAACAAGCAGAAATTGTCTCATGATTCTTTGATGTGTTGATGTGCCTATGGTCTCAGCCTTACTTTCTTTCTCCTACTTTAACCTGTCTCCTTATACAACATGTTTTAAATTTGTTCTATCAAAGAGTATCTTTATTCATTCCCTTTTAGGACAAGCTTGACCGAAGTTAATCCATGTGCACGCAGACGGGTACACACACCTGTCGCAGAGTGTCCAGTTCTGTCCTGCTCAGTGGGGGTTACTGAGCAAGATCTTCACTCTGCCTTGACACCTTGCAAGCTACAAGCCCCTAACCCTCCATTCGGGGGCCTGACCCGAGTCATTGCAATTTGACGAGTTTGCAAAAGTGTTTATCCAAAGACGTCCCTCAGCCTAAATTGGATTTGCCTGATTTTTCCAGTGCTGATGAGTGTTAATTTCCTGAATGTATTCAATATATAGGTTCTTGTTATGAACATATTAATAAATGTTTTAACCCTATTTTTTTAGTTCTGGAAATTAAAATTCTAGATTTAAGCATTTAAGATATGGTGGTATACTTCTGGCCAATTACAAATTCTCTTGCAAATTCTGTATCCTTTACATGTCATTTAACAAAATTCTGTAAAACTTTAGTTATGTTTTACTATGTTTAAAATTAATATGCAAATGGTTTAACAACTATGATTTTAATTCAAAGCACACAACAAATGAAATTTTGGTGTTTCATATTGATATACTTATTCTGATTTCTTCTTTGCAAATTTCTTACATTTGATTAATATAGTTGAGATTTGAGGTAATATGCTGAAATTTTGGCTAATGGTATGAAAAATGCTGTTTGGGATGAGAAATCCTTTCAAAAGAAAGATAAAACTATCCTATAGCTTTTTAAAAACTAAGCCTTTTAAACCATGCTGCTGTGAAAAACTACGTGGTAATGTCAAAAGTGATGAAAAGTATCCTCTTTAGTATAAGTTGTATAATTTGGTAAATAATTGGAAGAATTAACGAACCTAAATAACACTGCTAAGAAAGTGGTGAAAATCTGAATATGTTAAAATGTGGGCAAAAGACAAAGCCACTTTTTAAATGATTTGAAACAAATCAGTATAAACTGAAAAAACTTCCACTATAAGCATCTAAAATGTTTGTTTTAAGAATACGTTCAGTGAATATGCCTAAGAAATAGTATATCTTCACGTAAATATTGAAGGATAATCTGTAAATTAGATGACTCTGTCTTTGGATGGATGGATCCTTCTCCAAGCTGGTTTTTGACCAGCTGACTTTTGGCAAATAGCCTGGAGCTCTTATTCTGTGCAACATGAGAGGGGAGTCTGGGCGAGGTCCTAGGGGATGGAGACTCCCTTGGCACCCTGGGCTTGGGGCCGACAGCTCACTGGGCAGCCTGGTCCAAGGTCATCAAAAGGCACTTGTGTGTGTATGAAGCATCTTTTTTTTTTCTGTCTTTTTGCCTTTTTATCTAGAGCCGCACCCACGGCATATGGAGGTTCCCAGGCTAGGGGTCTAACAGGAGCTGTAGCCGCCGGCCTTCGCCACAGCCACAGCAACGCGGGATCCGAGCCGCGTCTGCAACCTACACCACAGCTCACGGCAATGCCAGATCCTTAACGCACTGAGCAAGGCCAGGGATCGAACCCGCGACCTCATGGTTCCTAGTCAGATTCGTTAACCACTGAGCCACGAAGGGAACTCCTGTATGAAGCATCTTTTCCAGGAAAGTCCTGGTTTTTCAGCCTTCTTTTCTGCAGTCCTCCCCTCCCCCGCCCCGTCACAGCCAGTCCTCTGTATCCCACTTACTTGAAACAAAAGCCAGGCTGTTCAGGGCACATCACAAACCGTCACACGTGGGCAACATTGTCGAACTGAAGTATTTGCAGGTCTGCCCCTGAGTCAGCCATGTGGTCCCCGGGTTCCCATCTCTCAGTGTGGCTGCAGTGCCTGCCGTGATTCGGCACAGATGTTTGGTGAGCACAGGGCTGTGGGCCTCAGTTCACCACTGAGTGTGAGTGGTGAGCACAGAAATGTGCACTGGAATGCGCTTCTGCTCCAGGAACAAGTCCTGAGATTTTACTTCTGCTGCATCTTCTGTCTGCATCTCGACAATCAGCCAAATTCTTCTGGTGTGCACCCAGTGTCTCCAGTCTGCTGGAACCATTAGAAGATTATAGATAATAAGCTTTCTTAGGATCCCTTGCACTGCCTTGGTCTAATCTTTTTTTTTTTTTTAATTTTAGCTTTACTGACGTATATTTGACCAATGACATTGTCCAGTATTCAAATTATATAGTGTGGTGACTTGATAAATGTGTACATTGCGAAAGGCCCCCCATCTAGTTAGCTAATCATTCAACATCTTGCCTCACCTGTTTATCTTTTTTTTTTTTTTTTTTTTGGTGAGAACATTCAGGTAGTTGTTTTGGAGCAGATTTCCACTGTGAAGCACAGTGCTGTCAGCTACAATCGCCCTGTTTTACGTGGGTTGCTCATCCTGGGGGCACTTTGGCGGTGGGTATATCACAGGGCAGAGTCCCAGCTCCCTCCCCTGGGACAGCCCCTGAGCTGTCCCTTTTCCCTCAGTGCCATGGCCTGTGGGACGAGGATGACATCGTGGACAGTGGCTCAGACCAGGAGGACTCGGACGGCGAGCTGTCCATCGGCCAGGGCAGGAGGGCCTCCTCAGACTCGCTCAAGTCCATCAACCTGGCCGCGTCCGTGGAGTCCGTGCACGTGACCTTCCCTGAGCAGCCCGTGGCCGTCAGGAGGAAGCGCCCCAGCAGCGGCTCCCAGACGTCCCAGGGGTCCAGCTTTTCCTCAGATCGGTCCAAGAGAGGTATCTGTCCCGGATGTCCACGGGCTGCCACAGCCACTGAGCTGAATTGTTTTCTTGCTGGTGGGTTAGAGGCCAGGAGGTTGTTGGGTGCTGGTGAAGAGACAGATGTGATGTGAAAAGAACAACATGCTTTGCAGTCAGACCCAAGTTCAAGTCCTGGTTCAGGGCAGTCTGTCACTGTCCAGTGTCTGTCCGAGTCCTTCCCAGGACGAGGATTTCAAGTCATGGGGAGAAGTGGCGAGCACACTGCCTAGTACCTAGTGAGTGCTGGACACAGGGTAGTTTTTAAATCCTATCCAGAGATTCTGCTGGCTGTGTCCAGAGTGCTATAATCACGATTTATTTTGAAAACATACTTAGATGTAATCAGTGAAAACTTTCAGCCAAACCATCTAGTTACACCCGAAGCTCATTATTAATTCTACTGAACAGCCAGTAATATGAAAGTGCATATGTATTATGGTTGCCGCTCTTGGAGTGATTGGGCTTTTGTGTTCATCCAGAGACTCTGTGTTAATCTTCACAAGACACTTTTCAGGTGGACACTGAAAGGTCCCCTAGTACCAGTTTTACAGCTAGAGGAATTTGGACCTGAAAGAAGGCATGGCTCCTGGACCCAATCTGGAAAACCCACAACAAAAACCTGGGACTCCATTTATCATGATAGAACCCGTTCTCCAATCTGCTTCTTCCTGGAACAAGGACCACAGAGTGACCCAGGAAAGAGCCAGCAATGGGTGTAAAAACCCACAAATGCTTTTCACTAGGGAAGCAGAGTTGAGGCTGCAGGTTCTGAATTCTCCGTCTCTGTTATTATGGGGACCTGTACATCTCAGCCTCTAACCAGACTCAGGCCATCTCTTGGGTGGGGGTGGGGGGGCCTCCTGCGATATTTATGTCCACAGACCCGAAACTCAGGGTGCATCTTGGTTTCTCTTCATTTCTAGGCAGCACAAGTACCCGAAACAGCAGCCAAAAGGGAAGCAGTGTTTTGAGCATCAAGCAAAAAAGCAAACGGGAACTTTACATGGAAAAGCTTCAAGAACACTTAATCAAAGCCAAGGCGTTTACCATAAAGAAGTGAGTGCTGAGAAGACCTGGGGCAGGAAGCTGGTATCACTTATTCCTCATCACCCAGAGCTGACTTCTTCCACACAAACATCGGCTGCTTAAGGCACAGCAGGCTGGTTATGAGGTTGCTTTTTAAAAATCTCTGTCCATTCGGGTTGGTTTACATTTCCATCCATTGCATTTATAACACTTTTTCTACCTGCACACGGGCTCACAGTATGTATTTCCAGGCGTAACATGGAAGAGTCCAACCAGACGGAGAGGCAGTGATATCAGAGCTGGAAGATTTTTAGAGATGCACTCACCCCTAGAGGGAAATCGAGATGCATGGGGAAGTGGTTTGTTCATTGCCACGAAGCCCAAGTTCATCCACCAAGGCCCAGGCGCCCCGGGTGTCAGGGTGCAGCAGGGGTGGCTCTGAGCCCGAGGGCCATGCTCACCTGCACATGTATTTGAACTGAAGATGGAACCCGGAGCACAGTGAAGCTGGGCAGACAGGCCAGGGCACAGGGTCCTGAAGGACTGAGCAGGGTGAGCTGCAAAGCCAGGAACCAGACCAAGGCCCGGGGTTCCCGGGGCCGTGGCAGGCCAGCAGGTCTGTATGTCGTGTTCCCTCTTGCTCTCACCTCGGGTCTGGGTCTCAGGCCTGATTGCCTGTCCCACAAAAAGGAAAGGAAAGCACGGAATTAGATAGCAGGACCAAAGTCTCCCAGGCAGAGGGGTCGCTGAATCGGGCAGATGGGGCTCTCTTTTCCTGGGCTTCATACCACTGTGGATGAGGTTGTGGTCCATCGGCCGTGAACCGGGCGCGGTCTCTGCCAGGGATGCCATCCTGAGGCTGGCGGAGGGTGCAAGCTGGCAGGGAGGGAAGCGGAGGGTGGTCGGGTCGGCAGGTTGGTGGGGCAGCCGTGTCTGTCTCGCAGGGCCCTGCAGATCTACGTGCCCGTCAGGCAGTTCTTCTACAACCTCATCCACCCGGACTACAGCGCCGTGACCGACGTGTACGTGCTCATGTTCCTGGCCGACACTGTCGACTTTGTCATCATCGTCTTCGGCTTCTGGGCCTTCGGGGTAGGTGGGGGCCGAGCCACCTCGCAGTGGGCGAGCGGTGCTACCCTGTGAGCGCCACCGGCCTGAGCCCACTGTCTCCCGTCCAGAAACACTCGGCAGCGGCCGACATCACATCCTCGCTGTCTGAGGACCAGGTCCCGGGGCCGTTTCTGGTGATGGTCCTCATTCAGTTTGGAACCATGGTGGTGGACCGCGCGCTGTACCTCAGGAAGACGGTGCTGGGCAAGGTCATCTTCCAGGTCATTCTGGTCTTCGGAATTCACTTCTGGATGTTCTTCATCTTGCCCGGCGTGACCGAGAGGTAAGGTCTGGGGAAGTCAGAGCCGTGCGGCCGTCTTTGCACTAACATGTTTCATAAGGATGTGGCCCAGCAGAACCACCAGGTGCAGGCAGAGGCGTGGAAGGAAAAGTGACTGGTTTTCATCAATATTGAATTCAGTGTGTATTCAAGGTGCAGGCGGATTCCTGGGAAATACGTCACCGCGTTTCATCTGCATTCGCAGACGTAGTGCTCTCAGAACAGGGTGTGACAGCCTCAGCAGAACACACGTGGGGCCACTGCACCGCAGTCCCAGGTGCATGACTGAGGGAATGAGAGGACACGGGACTGTGCCATTCACCAAGTGGATGGGAAGAACAGAGGCTGTTAATGTGGCAGAAGAAGACAGAGGGGCAGGGGCAGGGGGTGACGGCATCTGCCTCACGGGGTCGTGCTCAGGGTTAAACGCAGCAGCAGCTGGAAGCACAGGGCTGGGGTGTCAGACCTCATGGCGCCGCTGCGTTAATACAGCTGTTGCTGCTGGGCAGTGGCGATGTCTTGGATGCTGAGGATGGGCTCCCAGGACTCAGGACGCCGTGAGGTCACAAAACTGTGGCCACACAGGTCTGTCCTTCTTGGAGCTCACCTTTGGGGCCTCACCAAACGGCCGTCCCTGGTGCAACAGACTCTCCTGCCTTTATTCTCAGATCTTCGACTCAAGACATGTTGGGGTCACATTCACGGGAATTTTTGAATGATTTGATTTTCTGGCCTCACCTTGTGCCTTTGAAGGGATCCTCCATGGGAGGAGATTTTACCGAATTGACTTTTAAGTGTCAGAGGGGCAATTAGGCTTTTTTTTTTTTTTAATCCTAAACTGGTATCTTTTTCTGCCAGAAGGGCACTCCATTCCTTCACTTTCCTGTGTTTTCACATTTTAGGAAATTCAGCCAGAACCTGGTGGCCCAGCTGTGGTACTTCGTGAAGTGCGTGTACTTCGGGCTGTCTGCCTACCAGATCCGCTGCGGCTACCCCACGCGGGTCCTCGGCAACTTCCTCACCAAGAGCTACAACTACGTCAACCTCTTCCTGTTTCAAGGGTGAGGGTGCCCCGTGCCATCATGGCCCCTGACAGAGTGGGCTGGCAGTGCGAGGGCGCTCAGTCCCCTCCTGGGAAGGGGTGCAGAGGAAGCTGGTGACCTGCGGCCAGCGGTTCACTGGGGCACCTTGGCTGTGCACGCCTTGGGTGCCCCTTGAGACACCTTTCTGTGTGGTTGCCACCCACCTCGCCATTATTTCAAAATATTGAGTGTAGTTCCCTGTGCTAGACAATAGATCCTTGTTTATTATTTTATATGTAGTATATATGTGTTAATCCCAACCTCTTAATTTATCCCTTGCCCCAATATGATCTTATGTGGAGAAAATCCTAAAGACTCGCTCAAAACCTGTTGGAAATAATCAGCATTTTTGGTAAAGTTACAGGATATAAAATCAACATAGAGAAATAAGTTGTTTCTCTGTGCTTACAATGAAACATCTGAAAAAGACATAAAGAAGACTCTCCCTTTAGCAGTGGCATCAAAAACAGTAAAATACTTAAAAATAAGTTTAATCAGGAATTCCCTGGTGGCTCAGTGGGCTAAGGATCCAACGTTGTCACTGTTAGCGGGTCGAGTTGCTGCTGTGGCACAGATTCGATCCCTGGCCTGGGAACTTCCACATGCCTTGGGTGCAACCAAAAAAAAAAAAAAAAATTAAACAGAGAAGTTAAATATTTGTACAATGAAAATGATAAGACTTTAATGAAATAAATGGAAAACGCTTCAAACTTACTTATAAAGAAAATTCCAATCTGTTAAAACCATCAGCCAAAAGAAAGGAAAATACTAGTCCATATATTGGAGTTGTCATGAAAAGCAGTTGTATTCCAAGTTGGATTTCACCATAATAGTCACCTTGAGAATTTTTTCTAAGCCATCAGGGCTGAAACAATCAGGCTCTCCAGAGCCCCCAGGCTGGCCAAGTGACAGGGCCAACCCACAACTGACCCTCTAATATACATGGTTTCTGCCAGGTTCCGCCTCGTTCCTTTTCTGACGGAGCTGCGGGCCGTGATGGACTGGGTGTGGACAGACACGACCTTGAGCCTGTCCAGCTGGATCTGCGTGGAGGACATCTATGCGCACATATTCATCCTAAAGTGTTGGCGGGAGTCAGAAAAAGTAAGCCAGTGAGAATGCCTCGGCCCTGTTTGTTTCTCTTAGATAGAGGCTGGTTGCAAGAGCAATAGGAACTTCTGCACGTTTTGTGGCCAAATAAATGGAGGTAAGAGGCAAAAACCCTTAGGACCTTTAAACGTCCCTTTGGTCCCACCCCTGCAGCCCTGGGGGTCTTAGACCTGCTGCTCTCTCAATGAGGATAGAGGCTAGATGCGTGCATCTTTGGCAGCCATGCAAAGGAGTTATTTTAAGAAGTGATATGTTGCCATATGGCCCAGTAGTTCTTATCTGGCTCATTTGAAGCAGGAGGGAGTGGGGTGACAGGAGGAAGGTGGGGCCGATGGCTGGGGCTCAGACTCCCCTCTGACTCACCCTTTGAGGACCGACAGACCCTTAAAGGAAAGGAAAGTGCAAACATCTGCTTATTCTTCCAGACTGAATATGAAGGTTTAACTATGGATAGAATTACTATTATTTAAGAGATTTTTCCAAAGTTTAACCTATGAAGCAGGAGCCTGTTATTAATAATAGCAATAAACAGACAGACCGTCCCAACCAACATGGGACATGAAATGCCTGTTTTTCTCATGTTGATAACACTTTCTTTGGAAAAGCCCCCTCTGGTCCATATAGTCTCTAGTGTGTCCTGGAGCTTCTGGGAGTTGCAGCCCTGAGGTCACGGGATCTGTTGCACTGGCCTCTGATTTTATGGGCTTTGTGGTAGGGAAGGAGATGGAGGCTGTTTTATAGTTAAAATTATCATATCATGGTTTTTAAGGGACAGAGGACTTGATATAATGACAGAATCTAAGGGACATTTAGGGTCGCAGTCAGCGTGACAAAAGATTTGGAAATCATATGTGAGGAGCAGCAGGAAGAACCAAGAACTGACATAGAAAAATGGGGGGAGGCCAAAATAATAGCTGTTTTTAACTATTGGAAATGTTGGAAAATAGATAAAAATGCATTCGTTTGTGAGTCTCAAGGAAAGAGAATAAAGACGAGACAAAAGCTCCAGTAGGTTTCAGTGGAACGTGAAGAACTTTCTAGTAGCAAAGCTGCCCCATCAGAGATGGGCTGCCTCGGGCGTGATCCCCAAGGGGTGTGACTACACACAGTCACACAGAGAGTTACTGTCGTGAGACCCCCATACAGAGTCTGGGTCTGCCCCCAGCTCCTGGAGTCACGTATCAAACAGATCCCACATCACTCGCTGCTGCCGCCAGTAAAGGACCTCAGAACTTAGGGGCTTAAAAATAACCATTTTGTCAGCTCC
Source organism: Catagonus wagneri (assembly GCA_004024745.2). Classification (NCBI taxonomy): domain Eukaryota; kingdom Metazoa; phylum Chordata; class Mammalia; order Artiodactyla; family Tayassuidae; genus Catagonus; species Catagonus wagneri. The sequence goes on along the minus strand of PVHT021183608.1, from coordinate 20,398,579 downwards.
CAGTGCTGGGAGTCAGCATTCTGGGTCGGGCACCACCGGACAGTCTTGCTGGGGCCCCTCGTGGAGCCGCTGTGTCAAAGGGACCGAGCACAAGCCAGGAAAGGCAAGGGCTATTCCGGTCAGGAAGGGGAGGCGAGAGGATAACTTGAGGATGGAGGGGTTGGAGGAAAAGACCAGAAGGAAAAAGAAAGATGAACGTTCTTAACTTCAGAGCCAAAGGAGGAAGGTCCAGACAGGGGCTGGGAAAGCAGAGAAACCGAGGCTTAGATGGACAGGTTAACGGTGCTGGAGAGGACTGGCCACCTTACCAGCTGGAGAAAGAGACAGGTGGTGAACCACCCCTGGGAGGGTCTGTCTTCTCCATCAAGCAGATGGGTTGTCTGTAAGGGGCAGGCTGAGGGCTGGCCCCCCAAGGCCCGGAGCCTGCCCATGGGAGCCAGACCCCGAGGCAAAGAGGAGGGGCACTGCCAGCCCACATGGCCACAAGCCCACCTTTCACAGGAGCCCCACTCCCTGCTCACACGTGCCTTTCATCGCCCACGAGCCAACAGGGGACCACGGTGAGGGGTCAACGTCATTGCCCACCCTCCTTATGAAGGACGGGAGTCTTCAGCCTAGAACGCGCGCGTCCCGCCCAAGGGAGCACGCACAATCCTCTTGGTTATCTTTAAGAAATAAAAAGCCTCATTTCAGCTTATCGCCCCATCTCATGCTGAGTCTGGCTATTCAGAATGGTGCCTTTTCAGTCACTCAGGTGAAGCTTCCTGGGAGAGTCAGGGGTGGGGAGGACAGTGCGAAGAGAGCCGGAAGCAGTCTGGCTCCGGTTTTGCTCCGTCTCCACGAGGGACAGAGACACTGGGGTGACAGGGCCTGTCTAGCGTGAAGCAGGAGAGCAGCCCCTTTTAAAGCTGACTTCGCTTGGGAGTGATTCCATGTGGGAGGTGATTTGCTCCTGAGCTTGATGGACGCCCTTTCTGGGGCAAGAACAACTTCCTGAAAGGCAGAATTCGCCGGAGGGCCCAGGGCTGACACTCACCCCTGCCCGATTCCCTTAAAACTGGAGGCTTATTCAGCAGAGGACTCGATCCCTTGGTCATAAGTCCCACTCCCGGCAAACCCACCACCCCTCTGCAAAACCACCCGGCCTCTTTAAGGGGAAAGTTGCTCAGGCGGTGATGGTGTTGCCATCGCCAGGGGATGTGTAGGAGCTCCTCATAGCCCCACGTCACTGCTCACCTTGTCCCCAGGCTGGGACGGGGTTGGTTCAGAGCAGATTCAGGACCAAATTCAGGCACCCACCTGGCCCCGCCCACCTGGCCACGCCCCCAGCCCCGCCCTGCCTGAGCGGTGGCCGGTCTGTTGCAGAGGTACCCACAGCCCCGGGGGCAGAAGAAGAAGAAGGTGGTCAAGTACGGCATGGGCGGCATGATCATCGTGCTGCTCATCTGCATCGTCTGGTTTCCCCTGCTCTTCATGTCTCTCATCAAATCTGTCGCCGGGGTGATCAACCAGCCCCTGGACGTCTCCGTCACAATTACCCTGGGCGGGTACCAGGTAATTGCGCCCCTTCTTGGGGTCTCCCTGCCCCCACCCGGGCCTCTCCTAGCACAGTGCTCCACCCAGAGGATACTTTCTTAGGTTTTACTTGTTTCCTGTCTGATTTTGACTGTTCTGCAAACATGGAATTACGAACCGGGGTGCAGGAGGCAGTGAAGAGCTGGTCTGTCTGGTTTTACGGACAGGGACCATCACTTCACAGAGCCGTCAGGGTCCTCACTGGGTCCTGCTGCGGAAATATTTTTCTTGGAACCCCGGATGCAGAGAGGAGCTTTGGAATGCTAACCACTCTGTGTATCTTTGTTTTCCAGCCTATTTTCACAATGAGTGCCCAGCAAAGCCAGCTGAAGGTTATGGACCAGCCCAAGTTTAATAAATTTATGAAAGCTTTTTCTAGGGACACTGTAAGTAAACGCGCGAGGTCAGTCTCTGCGAAGACTTATCATCTCTGCCAGCTGACTGGTTGTCACCTTATTGACCATTTTGGCCGTGGCCTGAGCTGCCAGCCACGACTTCCAGGCATCAGTTTTGTACAGAAGGTTCTTGGCCGCTAGCCACTTTGATCATCTAAGGTTTTATGTCTGTATTATCAGACCTAAGTGTTAATAAACAATTTTAATTCAGAGCATTTTCATCTTAAGCGCAACAGGGGTTGGTCCTTTTTAAATTTTTTTAATTTGTTAAATTGTGGTGGATGTTGTCCCCTTTGGCTGTAGGTCTACTTTAGGAATCTCTCCTAAAGAGGTAATTCAGAATACGGGGAAAGCTCTATGCAGGCACCTGGTTGTGGTGACCTTCTCTGTATCAGTAAAAACTGGAAGCAACGAGGGGATTCAGCAGGTAGGGACTGGCTGAATAAATTTTGGCAGATTTTCCAAGCAACTTCCTTTGTAATAAGACAATCATTACAAAGACTATACATGACATGAAAATGTCTCCCAGTGAAACATAAATTTGAAAGTATAATATTTTTTTTTAATGATTAAAAAATTAGGAGTTCCCATTGTGGCTCAGCAGAAACACATTCAACTAGTATCCACGAGGATGTAGGTTCGATCCCTGGCCTCACTCTGAGTTAAGGATCCCGAGTTCCTGTGGCTGTGGCATAGGCCGGCAGCTGCAGATCTGATTTGACCCCTAGCCTGGGAACTTCCATATGCTGCAGGCGTGGCCCTAAAAAAGCAAAAAAAAAATAAAGTAAAATAAACTAAATTTGGCATCCTCTACTGTATAAAACAGGGATGTTATTCTTTTCTCTAGATTCTATAATTCTAATAATATGATAGCATGATTCTTCATAATTAGAATTTACAAATAGTGTTTTTTATTTAAATAAACTCCTCGGCCTGTGATGTACACTGTCAAAAGTGATCTCGAGGGATGAGCAGCTGTGAGGAAGGGCCATGCTGTCCTGGGTAGATTAAATGTGGCTCTCATGAAAGGCACATTCCTTCGTAGTTGATACCTTTCTTTTTTTAGTGCGTCTGATTTTTCTTTACTGTTTAATTGAATGATCTGTGACTATGGGTGTGGCTCTGTCACGCCCGGGGCTGGGGGATGTGGCTGGGAGCTGTTGTGCCACAAAACACACCTGCCCCATTGCAGGGATGTGCCTTTCAGAGGAAGACCTCGATATAGTCCGTTAAGAGGAGCAGTTACTGTTTTACACATCCTCAGGGGGGTATATGATCTATTTACGCAAGTGTTATTTGTGTGCACGCAGGGTGCTATGCAATTTCTGGAAAATTATGAAAAAGAAGACATAACGGTAGCAGAACTGGAAGGAAACTCAAATTCTTTGTGGACCATCAGCCCCCCCAGTAAGCAGAAAATGATACACGAACTCATGGACCACAATAGTAGCTTCTCTGTTGTTTTTTCATGGAGTATTCAGAGGTAGTTACTGTATTTCCATGCATAATTTCCCCCTTTCCCCGGTCTGATCTCGGGGTGGGGTGGGGGTGTGGAAGGATAGAAAAAGCAGATTTGATGTGGCTCTTGGCTGACATGACTTCTTGGGAACATTCATTCGATGCTCTTGCTGACATTTCTGTCTATTAAATAATGATTTGCCTGGGAGTCAAGTGACAACCTTCTTCGTTTTCCTTTTTTCTAATAACTTCAGCTTTAAGGAGGCTGGCAGCGAGCTCTGCAAACAAGAGAGAAAGGCAGAGAAAAAAGAAAAGAGGGTGATGACTCAAAAAATGAAATTGAGTCAGGTAGACTGTTAGATTTCCCTGAGCTTGGAGTTTGGTCTCCATAATAAAAAAAACTTGCTGGAGTTCCCATGGTGGCTCAGTGGGTTAAGAACCTAACTCGTGTCCATGAGGATGTGGGTTCAATCCCCAGTCCAGTGTTGCTGCCAGCTGCAACTGGGGTTTGGATCTGACGTTGCTGTGGCTGTGGTGTGGGCCGGCAGCTGCAGCTCCGATTCAGCCCCTAGCCTGGAAACTTCCATATGCTGCAGATGCAGCCCTAAAAAGAAAAAAAAAAGAGGATAAAGAACTTGCAATACCCTTGCCTGCCTCCAACACGGGCTGCAGCTCTTTCCTCCAAGCGGAGGACACCTTGACAGGCAAGGCTGGGAGATTCCTTCCCATTCACCAAGCCTCCGGCCAGCGTGTAGCCACCACACAGCCCCTCTCAGGTACAAGTTCTTGTATCCGGAAGCCCCCGACGTGTCAGGGGGCCTGGACACAATACCCCAGCTGAATACCTTGGTTTCTTTCATCACTCACTGGGCGCAGGACTCTGGGATGTCACGTGATAGGTTCATTTGGGCCCAAGATACCAGCTTCTGGGTTGGGATTAAGAGAGAATCATGACAGGTAAGGAAGAGAGCCTTCTAGAATCTGAATTCCCAAGGAAATAGTAAAGAGAGATTTTGAAAGAGGCTGCTCAGAATTTAAAGAACTAATTCTTCAACATTATTTTCTCCTTTTAAATGTCCCAAATCCTCACGTGGAATTCTCTGCTGCCCCCAGTGTACATCCTAGCCTTTCCTTTGAAGATCTACCCCCACCCCAACAAAATTAAAAATCAATTTCTGGTGGAACCTTCTTTTTTTAATGGAGATATAATTGACAGGTAGCATTAGTTTAGTTTCAGGAGCACAACATAATGATTTGATATTTGAATATTTTGCAGAACGGTCCCCACAAGAAGTCTAGTTTACATCTGTCCCCACATAGTTACAGCTTTTTTATTCTTGTCGTGAGAACTTTTAAGATCTGCTGTCTTCGCAACTGTCAAATACGTATTAAGTATGAACTGCAGTCACCACACTGCACATTCCATCACTGTGACTTACTTAGGTTATAAATGGAAATTTGTACCTTTCGACCCCCTTCACCCATTTCATCCACCCACCCACCACCCCCGCTTCAACTCTGGGAACCACCACTTCATTCTCTGTATCTATGAGTTCAGGTTTCGTGAGGTTTTCTAAGATTCCACTTATAAGTGAGATCACACAGGACTTGTCCTTCTCTGACTTCTTTCACTAAACACGAAGCCCTCGAGGTCCATCCACGTCGTCACAATTAGCAAGATTTCATTTCTTTATGCCTGAAAAAAAATCCCATTGCCTGAATATACCACATCTTCTTTATTCACTTACCTATGGATGGACACTCAGGTTGCTTCCTTGTCTTTGCTATTGGAAATAATGCTGCTATGAACTTGGGGTGCAGATATCTTTTCAAGTTAATGTTTTTGTTTCCTTTGGAGAAATACTCAGAAGTGGAATTGCTTGATTATACGGTAGCTCTATTTTTAACATTTTGAGGCACCTCCAATACTGTTTTCCAACCGTGGCTGCACCAGTTTACATTCCCACCAGCAGTGGACAGCCCTTCCCTTTGCTCCGCACCCTCACCAATGCTTGCAGTTTGGTGCTTTGTGGTCACACCATCCCGACAGGGGTGAGCTGACGTCTCCTGGGGATCATTCTTTTGAAAACGTGGAGTGTATGAGTCTCCATGGAGACGAACATTGTTGGGTTGATGTGAACTTTCAGAATCCCTACGAGAGAGTCAGAGCTGTTTCCCTCGGGGCCCCCACACTCCTCCTCCTCACCTGTGATCTGTTTTAAAGGTGTTTGCAGCCTCCCTGGATGTGAGTAACTTGACTGTCTAAGAGGAGGATGTAAAGGTGAGGTGGACAGAAAGGTTGGGGTCAACAGCTGTGGACCCGGTGAAACGTGGGGAGATTCGCAGTTCGATGAGTCCGTGGTCTCTCCTGCAGGAATCCGAGTCACCAGCCACATTGCGCTCTTTCTTTTTTCCTTCACAGAAACATGAGTCTGGGTGCAAAAGCTGAAATAGCGACGGATAAGCTTTCTTTTCTGCTTAAAAATAATACAAGGAAGAGTATTGCTAAAATGATAGCCGGCAACGACACGGAGAGTTCCACAACGCCGGTGTAAGTCGGTCCCTGTGCTGGGAAGTGTGTGTGTCTAGTGCAGAATCTCCTTGACAAACGCGCGTGCAAGAAACGCGACTTTCTTCCTTCTCGAGTGGCTTGTGGGAGCCTGTCTTTAGGGCACGACAGCCTGGGTCACAGCAAGTCTCCCCCACCGCCCCCGCCAGCAGCTCTGCCCGCCTCCTCCAGGGAGGGTTTGGTCCTTCTCAGGCTGGCGGACTTGCTGTTATCTGACCAGGGTCAGCACAGGCTGGGGAAAGACCTTTTCTGCTATGACCCCTGCCCTTGGGCACCGAATGCCCAGCTGGAAAGCAGAGGATAGGGAGAAGGCAAGGGGTAAATGGAAACTGAAGGGAAAACTTCTGTTTTATTTTATTATCCTGCCACGCAGCACTCGCTTCAGACATCCAGGCTATGCTGTTTAGATTCTAATATGAGGACCAGCAGGAGAAAACACTGCTTTGTTGGATCTCAAACTGCTCAGTGAAGTTCTCCAGGCAGCATCCGCCAGTCAGGGCCCAGCCGTGCCCCCCACCCCCATCTGCCCTGCCCCCAGGCTTGGCAGTGGGAAAACCTCTGAGTCCCAGACCTCAGGCTTGTCCCCTAAACATCCCTGTTAACCACGAACCACTAAGGGCCCCTGAGAGTGGTCAAACCCTCCTCCATCACTTCCTGGATCAGAAAGTTCTGGAAAGACCAGAGGCCTGTCCAGGGCACCCAGCGCATTCACAAGAGGTGGGTTGAGGCCTCGGACTCCAGGTCTCTCCTCCCCGCTCTGCCTGGATTGGCTCATGCACCCACTTCACCATAGAGCTCTGAAATCCTCAAAATTAAAGTCGGAAGAGTGCTCAGTGTTTTATCGGTAAGAGTGGTGGGGTCTTAGCAGGAAAAAGCTCTGGCCTCGGCAAAGTCCCAGATGTGGGGAAATTGTCCCCGCTGTTAAGCCGTGACAGCTGGTGTGCGGAGTCGGTGTGGGTGTCTGGTTAGAACCTGGTACATTTAGTCAGCCTCAGATTTCTGATGATGGTGGAGACCCAGTGACTGACGGCTGCACGCTGCGTAGTTACAGGAAGGCCCTCACTGTTACTTGTTTGAAATGAGGTCCAAAATAGCCACAAAAGTCCACAGTTACATGGGTAAAACAATGAACACGTAATCACCCATCTATCTCTCTCCTGACGCCCAGGACCATAGAGAGGATTTACCCGTACTACGTGAAAGCCCCCAGCGACTCCAACTCCAAGCCGATAAAGCAGCTTCTGTCTGGTAAGAATGAGGCGGGGGGGGGGGGGGTTTCAGAGCTTTTCCTAACCTTGTTCTCGTTCAGCTGCTCTGGTTTGCATCTGCAGCCTTTATCAAGCTCCTTTGCAGCTCCTGTTCCCCTGTGACTTGGGGACTTAAATTTTTAGAATCTGTTTCCTTGTTTCTGTTAGCAACCGTATCTTTGGCAGAAAACTCCCTCACACGGCGTGAATCCTGAAGGCCCCACAGTAAGAACTGTAAAAAGATAGCAGGAAATGGACCTGAATCAGCCCAGGGGTGATTGAGAACCAGCAGTAGCGCTCCATCTAGTAAACCTCTTTCCCAGCAAAACTCAGCTCAAAAGTCACCTCCTCCAGGAAGCCCTCGGGGATCATACCAACAAGAAGTGGTCTCTCCCAGCTAACCGGCCTCACCAGTGAAGGTCCTGTGGGGGTGGCCATGTGCCCATGAATGAGTTTGCGAACATGGCCTTTCTCATTGAGCCAGGCTGCATGGGACTTGATGACCCTGTAGCACCTCTTAGAGAGCCTTCCTCCTCAAAGATACTTGGTGAACGATGGTAACAGGAAGGGATCAGTTCAGTCAAAAGTCAGTTATTGCAGAGTTTCCGTGTAGCTCAGCAGGTTACAAAGCTGATGCTATCTCCATGAGGATGTGGGTTCGATCCCTGGCCTCGCTCAGTGGGTTAAGGACCCAGTATTGTCCTGGCTGTGGTGTGGGTCACAGATGCAGCTCCAGTTTGATCCCTAGCCTGGAAGTTTTAAATGTCCGCTTAGTTGTCTGGAATTACCAGCAAAGATGCTCCAGCACTGGGTCTCTGCCTCTCCCTGGACTTTGGCTGCGTGTCACGTAGCAACAGGTCTGACCCCTTAGCAGAAAAGAGAGACCCCTCCACCCCAGGCCCACAATACTGGCAGAGCTGACATGCGCACAAGTCCTCATCCCGGAACCCTCAGCCACTAACCAGGTTTTGCCATCTGAGAGCTGGTCAATCGATGCGCATTAACTCCTTCATCTCTTGTGCTAATTTGAGTTCATGTTTCTCCTTCTCCAGAAAATAATTTTATGAACATCACCATCATTCTGTCCAGAGACAATACGACCAAGTCGAACAGTGAGTGGTGGGTTCTCAACCTGACTGGAAATAGATTATACAACCAGGAAGCCCAGGCCCTGGAGCTGGTGGTCTTCAACGACAAGGTCAGCCCCCCTAGCCTGGGGTTCCTGGCCGGCTACGGGTAAGGCACCGTCTAGCAACCAACAGTATGAGCGTCTACGTCTGCATCTCAGCAAGTGGAGCAGCCTAAGCCTTTTATCTTCTTAGAATTCTCAGATGTTATTGGGGTTCCCGTCGTGGTGCAGCGGAAATGAATCTGACTAGGAACCATGAGGTTGTGGGTTCGATCCCTGGCCTCGCTCAGTGGGTTAAGGATCCGGTGTTGGTGTGAGCTGTGGTATAGGTCGCAGACGCGGCTCGGATCCTGAGTTGCTGTGGCTGCGGCTGTGGTGTAGACTGGCAGCTGCAGCTCCGATTTGACCCCTAGCCTGGGAACCTCCATACGCCGCAGGTAGGGCCCTAAAAAGACAGAAAAAAAAAGGAATTCTCAAATGTTATGGCTGTGTTATTAGAATTCACAGATTCTTGGCCTTTCTTTTCTTTTTTGGCTTTTTTTTTTTGTCCTTTTAGGGCCGCACCCACAGCACATAGAGATTTCCAGGTTAGGGGTCTAATTGGAGCTACAGCTGCCGACCTACACCACAGCCACAGCAGCGCCATATCTGAGCCACATCTGCGACCTACACCATAGCTCACGGCAACGCTGGATCCTTAACTCGCTGAGCAAGGCCAGGGATCATGCCTGCATCCTCATGGATTCTAGTCAGATTCGTTTCTGCTGAGCCACAGCGGGAACTCCCAGAGTGTTGGCCTTTCATTTCAATTTCATTTTAAAAACTTCAGAGCCAGGGAGTTCCCGTCGTGGCTCAGTGGTTAACAAATCCAACTAGGAACCATGAGGTTGTGGGTTCGATCTCTGGCCTTGCTCAGTGGGTTTAGGATCTGGAGTTGCAGGATCTGTGGTGTAGGTTGCAGACGTAGCTCGGATCCTGCATTGCTGTGGCTGTGGTGTAGGCCAGCAGCTGTGACTCTAATTCGACCCCTATCCTGGGAACTTCCATATGCCGCAGGTGCAGCCCTATAAAAGCAAAAAAAAAAAAAAAAAAAGGGAACAGTGCCTATAATAAAATGACATTTCTACTGCATATATTATGTAGCTTATGTGTATAAAATATGTGGGAAAACCATCTGCAGTTCATACATGAAACTGTTAGCGGCTGTTTCCAGAAAGTGAGATTTCAAAGGACTTTTATTTTTCAACTTTTATAGTTCTGTAATGTGTAATTTTTTTTACAAAGATCATATACTACCTTTTTAATCAGAAAAAAAGTACCTGTTTTCACCAAAGGGGGAAAAATGTGAGTTTTGGTAAGTCTCTCATATCTTCTAGGGAGTCTGAGAGAAAATGTTATTAGTTTTTCTTGTAAATGTGTTCTATTAACTATACTTAACTGCCAGATCCAATATCTACCTCATTTTTTTTCAGCATCATGGGATTATATGCTTCAGTTGTCCTGGTGATTGGGAAGTTTGTCCGTGAATTCTTCAGTGGGATTTCTCACTCCATTATGTTTGAAGAGCTTCCCAATGTGGATCGGATTTTGAAGCTGTGCACAGATATTTTTCTAGTCCGAGAGACTGGGGAGCTGGAACTGGAGGAGGATCTCTATGCCAAATTAATATTCCTGTACCGTTCGCCAGAAACCATGATCAAATGGACCAGAGAGAAAACAAACTGACGCCCCGGGCCACAGCCTGCAAGCCAAGTTAACATGGGGATTTTCAAAAGAAAAAGGAAAAAAAAGGAAAAGCACAATATTCTCCTAAGAGCTCAGCATTTCTCATTCGACGGAAATGGTTTCTCTTCCGACAGGTGCGCAAGGTGTGGGCTTCCCTCTGCTGTCGGAGCTGCCTGGCAAGTGTAGGCACTGTTGAAAAGTCCCTCGTAATTCCATGTCTCTGAAATCAGGGCTACTTGTTTTATGTTTCAGTCCATGGGGTCTTGTGTTGTGTTGGACTGTGTGCAAGGGGTCATTTATGGGTCTCGTCCCTCAGAGAAACAGAGCAGAAGGAGGAGGAAGGAAAGACTTGTCCTGAGGGACAGCGCCCTCCTCCGGAAGAGATGCCACAATGCAGCGCATACAGTGCGGGGCTCTCTGCGCCCCAATACACAACAGAATGGGGGGCTGACAACTCCTACACGTATTTCTAGGGGAAAGAGGAAGGGAGCCGGTGACCCGTGGCGATGCCAGTGAAAGGATAAGCCTCATTCTAAGCAAAAAGATAACCTTAGTGACACTCGTACTGCCTTATCTTAACTGAAGACTAAGAAAATCTTTTCCCTTAAACACCAGTGACTTCTCAGGAAAAAAGAAAAAAAAAAAAGCAGCAAAACCAATATATGGACGCGGCGGCGGCATTGCTGAGGCCCAGCTGGTGACTCATTCCCAGGTGGTGGCTTTTCTGGTTCAGAGAGTTACTGCCCCACCCCCACCCCACCCCCATGAAGCCCAGACCCCGGAGGGAGAGGACAAAGATGTCACCCAGCTGGAGGGGGGTCTGAGGACTTGTCGCTCTTACAACCGAGGTCTGAGCTCTCCTCCGCACCCCCACCCCCGGCTTCCTCCCATTTCCGTGACTCATCGCAGTGGTTTTTCCAGTATGTGACATTTTCTCCCTGTTTTTCAGGTATATCAACGAGTTTACATATTCCAATTCACATTTTTACATCTGAGACGGGTTTTTTAAGTTCATAATTATGAAATAAATATGTATATTGCGCTTGGGGAAATAAAAAAAAATGGCCTTTTCTTAAATTATTATTGGTCATACCACCTCTTCATTAAATAACAATGTAGCATGACAAATCCATGACTGAAATGTAGTTTTCATTCCATGTAACATACAGTTTCTGAGAAGAATCACTGAATGGCCTAGACCATGTCCCCCAAAAATGATCTTATATAGTTGGGGTTCAGGACTGACTTAAAGCACATCCTGCAAAGTCACTTTAGGAATACTCTTCATTCTGCCTTATTGCATGAAATCGGAAAAGCAGCTGTTTTCTGTCCTGTGTACAAGGAGCTAAAAAGGTCAGCTGAGATAAGAATCCACTTCTTGGTGATTTTCTTGTTCGTTTTCTCATGTGGGTGCTCTATAAAAATAGCATAAGCAGGAAACAACTGGTGGCAAATCGACTTCGGCGAAGGAAACTTTGACAGTGAGTATGGCGCTCAGAAAACATCAGAGTTCAGATGACAGCCAGCGTCTGCTAGAGCATCTGTGCAAACCTGTCCTTCGGCCTCAAGAGCCATGTGTCCGCGCTCCACTCGGAATCGATGCTTCAGTCATCATAGCAATAAACTCAGACCACTCAGGGAGCTCTTCAGCCACGCCCGATCCCCCACAGCAGGAGGTGTCATCCCACGGGTCCTGCTTGGCAATTCTCCCTTTGAAAATGTCAGCAGGGGCTCTCCAGAGAGGGCCTCACAGCGCATTTAGGAAGGAGGAGAGAAAAACACACAGGAGAGGGAAGGGGTGCCAGGATGGAGAACAGGTCCCGCGGCTCAAGGAAAAGCCTCAGGTGCGGAGGGAGAAGACAGGAGGACAGGGACGCAAAATGGTGCTTCCTCAGGCCCGTGCTGGAGAGGGACTCGCCTGGAGAACGAGGCCGCCTGGCTGGGACGCGGGCCAGCTCGATATCTGACCACGTGAAGGGGTCGGTAAGCTGTCAGCGGTGCCCCCTCAGCCTCAAACGAGCCCCAGGCCTGCCCCAATAACGTTGGACATGTGTCCCCTTACAAAATCGCCTGCCACCCTAGAATGGATCCTTTGGAGATGGCTCTGAGAGGGACAGTCCTCACAGACAAATGGGGGTCAGACCAGCCACAAGGGAGGACGGACGAGGACACGGGACACAGGGCTGTGAACGCACTTCACCCACCCCTGGGGGTGCCGGCCAGCTGGGGCCACCAGCCAGCTGGGGCCACCCAGGTGGTCCCCGGTGAAGGCCCAACATCTGGATGTTTTATTCATAATTGCCAAAATCTTGGAAGCAGCCAAGATGTCATTGGTCGGTGAATGGATAAATCAACTATGTTAGAATCCAGACAATGGAAAACTACTCAGCCCTAAAAAGAAGAAATGAGCTATCAAGCCATGAAAAGACATGGAAGAGACTTAAATGTTTATCACTAAGTAAATGAAGCCCATCTAAAAAAGCTACGTACTGTATGATTCCAACTATGTGACATTCTGAAAAAAGCAACACTATGGAGACAATAAAATGCTCAGTGGTTACCGGGGTGGGGAAGGAGGAAGAGAGGGCTGAACAGGCAGAGTTCAGTGGATCTTTAGGGCGGTGAAAATATTGTACCACACCACAGTGATGGATATATGTTGTTTGTCCAAACCCACGGGATGTACAACATCAAAACTGAATTGCAGTGTAAACTGTGGACTTTGGGTGACAATGATGCATCGATGTCAAAGTCATCAATTGAAACCAATGTACCATCTGGTGGGGGTGTTGACAATGGGGGAGGCTGTGCATGTGGAGGGCCAGGGATACATGAGACATCTCTGTACCTCCCTCTCAATTTTGCTGTGAACCCTAAACTGCTCTAAAAATTGTTTCAATAAAAACAGCCATCAGTCATATTGATGAAAGGTCAGTGGGGGAGGGGGGCATGAATGAAAGTGGAGCAAGACCAGGAATGTTACAGTGACTATTCATCCTCATGGAAAACACACAGAATAGGGGATTAAAAGTCCCGCCAGGGAGTTCCCTTCATGGCTCAGTGTTTAACGAATCCAACTAAGAACCATAAAGTTGTGGGTTTGATCCCTGGCCTTGCTCAGTGGGTTAAGGATCCAGCATTGCTGTGAGCTGTGGTGTAGGTTGCAGACGCGGCTCGGATCCTGCGTTGTTGTGGCTGTGGCGAAGGCCGGCAGGTACAGCTCCTGTTAGACCCCTAGCCTGGGAACCTCCACATGCCGCGGGTGCGGTTCTAGATAAAGGCAAAAAGACAAAATAAAAATAAAAATAAAAAATAAAAGTCCCACCGGACCTTGTCCTTTAACTCCCTTAGTTTAGCCATTATCCCCTGGGTGGCTGAAGATACCGCCATCCTGCCAAGTGGAGGAAGCCCGCCTGGGGGCCCCCTCCCCCCAAGCCCACATCAGTAGGTCCATCCTCCATCGCCAACGGCCTGGGAGGTCCTCACGGGACCTCCACTGGTCAGTCTAGGTTTTGTCCCCAGAAGGCTCTGAAATGGCTCCGAAACTTCACCAATTAAGTGACTTCTGTACCTTTGCAGAACTAAGACCAATAGTTCAGTGCTTATTCAATTTCCCATCACAGAGGATGGTCCCAGCACTCTGTCCAGCACCCCCTCTGTGAGGTCTGCAGAGAAATACAGTGACAGCCCCAAGATACTTCAGAATAAAACACTCACGTGGAAATGGCCCAGATTTAAAGAGACACCTTTCATAATTTTTCAGGGAGAGAAGAAAGTTAAACTGTTAATGTCCAAGAATCAAAGAACATTGATTAAATTCTCTTCATGAGTTTGATTAAATTCTCTTACCTTCATGAGTTAGAAGTCAAAGAGCGCAGGGTCCTGGGTCCCTTCCAGACTCTGCACCTCGGAGGCACAGAGGCTACTTCAGGGCAGCAGCTGGGGGGTCTTCATAGGCCTTTGGTCCTTCAGATGCTAATTCCACTCAATTTACCAACTTTCTGATGGTGCCTAATTTTTTAAAGAGTCCAAAATTCCGTAAGACCCACAGAACTTGCCCATAATGACTGAATTTCAAAAGCATTTGAGACCAGTCCCTGCCTCCCCAGCTATCAAAGGCTGAGGCGTGTCTCAGAAGCATAAAGGGCATTGCCAAAACCCAGAGCAGAAGCTCCAGCGAAGACTGCTGGAGGAATCACATTGGTCCAAGACTGGCTGGGAAGTCTGTCCATCCAGCCAGGTGAGCAGAGCCCAAGCTGTGACCATGACCTTCCCTCAATGCAGACCCGCATCCCAGACCTCTGGCTGTTGCATCCACCTTCCTGGAGAACAGCTCCACTGCGTCCCAGCTCCTCTCCCAGAGTCACGGCTGGCGGAGCCCGGCTGCTCCCGGCGGAGGGTGGAGACCTGCAAGCACGGCGACCGCAGCCACAAGGTCCGGCTGGAGATGTTCTTACCTCTCACCCGACGCATCAGCAGCTCTCCATCCACATCCCCCTGGGGATCGCCGAGGCTGAGGTGATGCCACAAGGCTGGTCCTGACCTGCAGGATGGCTTCCACCTCCCTTGGTCACAGAATTACTTCACCCTCCAGGCCGGGCGGAGAGCTCTTCCTGGGTGCAGTTAGTTACCCAGCCCGTGGGGAGGGCCTGACTCTCCAGCCTGTGGACCAGCCACGCGGGTGCAGCTGGGCCTCCCCACAGCCCCTTCCCCCGGCACAGATGCGGGCTGGGATGTGCGGGCAGCCTACACAGGGCCGCCACCCTGAGCCTGCATGTCGCTAGCCTTCTTGGTGCCTCGGGACACAGCTGCCCTACAGCACCCACACAGAGGTCTTGGGGTCAGGGAAGTGGGTAGACTTTAGGGAGATTTTTACTACATTGTGGGGAGACTTTCCCCAAAGCCTTTTTCTCCAGTGCTTATTTGCACGCACTCACATTTCTAATTCTAATTCCTTCAGGTAAAACAGGACTTCCAGGGAGGAGGCCGAGGAAATGGGGGGAAGGATGTGGCTGCCTGGGTCTCGCTGGCCCCCCAGCTTCACCAGCCCGTGCCCCTGACTGTGGCCACCAAATCCTTTGTCAAGGAATGAATTGACTCGTCCCAGAGAGGGACACAGTAGGGGGGAGGGAAACTGCAGGTGGCATTTAAGTAGCTCCGGGCCCCATCCACTGCACCCAGGAAACCGCAAGATACCCCCACCACCCTGTGGGGCCAGGCAGGGAAGAGGGACTGGGGAGCAAGGGGCCAAGGGGATGTGGCCGGAGTTCCAGGCCTAGTAAGCAGAGCTGAGGGGCTGGACCGGATTCTGGAAGAGTCGAAAGTCAGTGGTGAGAAAGCACTAGGGCACAGCCGGCTTCATCTGCGCGTCAGTGGCTTGGAGTCCAGCCTCGGGGCTGCCACGCGGCTTCTGGAAGAGTGTTGGGTCACTTGCTTGCTTCAAGTGCTGCTATACCAGAGAGGGCCGGAGATGGAGGAGACGGCTGTCCCGCTCCCACACCCGCAGCCGGGGCTGGGCGCCCCCTCACTGGCCCTGCCGCACCGGGGTCAGCGCCCCGGAGGCCCCCGCGCACCGCCCCTCCCCACGCCTCCTCGTCCTCCCAGCTGCCTCACGCCCCAACAGGTCCTCCAGGCCCAGGTCCAGTAGCTGGCTGGGAGGAAGGGAGGGGGCAGACCGGGAAAATGTCAGGAAGAGGAGTTTTCGGGATGGAGGGGGAGGGATGAAGGTCAGTAGGATCTGACCTCCAGGGGGAAACCCTAAAGGGCGGGCGTGGAATGGCCCGCGGAAGGATCCACAGCTTTCTCTTACATGAAAACTTTATCTCCTTCCCAGCGGAGCCCCATTTCCGAACGTGTCTTCCCCGGGGCACATCCCCAGGCGCCCAGGACAGTGTCACCCTCTCTGTCACAAGTTCCTACATCAGCGCCGGACGCCTTCCTAAAGCGCCTTCTTTCCTCCGGCTTCTGTTCCTCTCACCAATATCGGTCCACGAATGGCCAATGTCACCATCAAAGTTTATGGAGAAAAGGGAAGAATTTTTGCAGCTTTATAAAAATGACGGCTGCCAAGAAAAGTCTAAGCTCAGAACCGAGTTACCAAGCACTGAAAATATCTGGTCAGCCTCGTTAATACATGCTGGTAAATGAGGTGTGAGTGGTGGCCCCGGGCCTGGCCGCTGCACTAGACAAGGCAGTGAGTCACCCATTTGGTCTGCGTTCAGCACCCCTCAGGAGACTCTCAGACCCCACATAAAATCGTTTCCCACTGCACTGGGTTTGAACAGAAATGATTTTGAAAAGGAAAGCTACATTTGCTGTCCTTAAGTAGAGAGCACGCCGAAATGCAGCACCCCGGGGAGGGAACCTGTGACCTTGAAGTTAAGCGGAGGGCGAATAGCCTCCGAGAGTTTAAGAGTTCATATTGATGTCGCCTGGAGGGCAGAGTGAGAAATAGGAAAAAAAAAAAAAGGCCCAAGGAGGAGACAGGTCATTGGAGAGGGACACCGCCTGGGGCGGAGCCGAGGACACCTGGGCCGGCTGGACACCAGCCCTGCTGGGCCTGCCTGACGCAGCCACAGGACCAAGTCCCTCACTGGCTTCCCAGGGTGCAGACCTCCGAGTGTGGAAATGTAGACAGTAAATCCTACCAAATGAGCCTGGTTTCCATCCAGCAGCCATTTTTCCTAATGCATTCATCTGTTTACATTTGGTACAACCTCAACCACAGCAAGGTTCTTCCAGGAACAATTTTACATCCACAAGCGTTCTTCCACCTCCAGGTCGGAAGATTTTAAGAAAACGGAGGTGGATTGAGCTGTGGAAAATTCTGGGGTGACCTCTCCTTGAATCCCTGTGCCTTTGGCTGGCGGATGGCTGGGCTGGGCTGCTCCATGCCGCCCGCTCCCCCACCCCCTCCTCAGGCTGCCCAGAGCCTGACATCCGAGGCTGCCAGCACATGTGTGGAGCCCTCCACGGCCAGGCCTTCCTAAAACAACACACTAGGGACCGGCACAGAGCCCTCTGAGATGACGGACTATGCTGCTCTGGGCACCCGAGCTGGGCAAGGCAGTGAAACATTAATGAGCCTTGCAGATGGCGCATTGTTCGGTGCTGCCCTGGGCTTAAGACAAGCAGCCTTTGCTCTGCATTGCCTCAGGGCAAGAAACCCAGAAAGCACACCCTAAAACAAGCAACCAAAAACCAGAAAATACAGCCAGAAAACAGAGAAAAGACCCTGTGGTGTCAGTAGATATGCTGAAAACAAAGCCGTACTGCAGGAGGCGCAGAGAGGGCCGTGCAGACGGCAATCACCTTGGGAGCCTGGCCAGGCTGCCACCCATGCTGGGCTCTGAGAGTGCTCAGGTCAGGCCAGCTCCATGGAAACACCGAAGGCGGCTGGGCCAGAGGGCCACAAGGAAGGTGTGCAGGCCCGGGACAGTTTTGTGAGAGCCCTGGTGAGAAAGACCCAGGAAATAAACGACATAAAGGGGATACAGGTTCATGGAAGGAGTCAGAAGGAAGAAGGTAACAGAACAGGGACACCCCGGCACACACACTACACGGCTCATACTCTTTTCTCCCTCTTGGTGGCCGTGTTGCTAAGCCTCACTCTGTGCTAGGCACCAACTTATACAGGTAAACGACACCTGCCCTCCAGGTAACTGCCCTTCAACTTGATAGAGTGCAAGACACAGAGCTTGAACAGCTCATTTCTTGTGCAAGCGTTTGCGCCACAGAGAACCCCCGAAACAGCTTCAGGGGAGAAGGGTCTTTCAGGATTGTTTTGGCCCCAGATGGCATCTTGTCTCTTCTGAGAGCAGCATGGGTTGAGGAAGGGACCTGGACATTGAGGGTTTGGGATCTGTGTGTTCCGGGACGAAAATCAGGAATAACAATATTACAATGGCCTTACACCAGTGCTGAAAGGATAAAATGAATTCATGTTCATCTGCTGAGAATAACTGCTAGTGCAGATTAGTAGTGAATTAGTTAAGATGGCCGGTATATGAGCCCTCTTGATCCGTATTTTTATCACTTTTGGTAAAGACAGGGGTGCAGACCAGAAGCATGTAGTAGTCAAGCCTAACCATGCATGGATGTAATTGCAAGGGGAAACTGACGGAATCAAAGCCACAGCCACGGAGGGAGCTTAGAATGCGGTTCTTGCAGAATCTCATAGAACAGGTGTATGACAAAAGATGTATCTGCTATTTATAGAACCCAACTCTTACAAATAGAGAACACATAAACTCGGGTATACAGAACAGTTGCAAAAGTCGACAAGGTTAGAATAAAAAGGATCAACAAATTGCTACCAATCGTCCTCAGACTGCGCTGTTTACCCCAAACAGCAATCCCCTCCTTCAGGCACTTAGGAGGACTGCCTTTCCCACCTCTGCCCCCTTGTGGTTGGGTGTGGCTATGTCATGAGTTCTGGCTGTGACTGCAGGCAGAGTAAAACAAGACCCTGGTGGTTTGGAGCTTTCAGGTGCCTGGAGAAAAGGCTTCAGAGCTTCTCAGAGCTTCTCTCCTCCTCCTCCCTCCAGGAACCGCTCACAAAGCAGCTGGAAACAGGGCTGCCAAACTATGATGACCCTATGAGTGTAGGTGAGATGAAAATCATGTTGATTTCAGCCACAGGGATTTCTTTTTTCATTCTGCATGATCTGGCCAGTCTTAAATAACACGTTCTTAAACCAAAATTGAATTGAATTATAATGACTTGACAATAATAATTTTTTAATTATGCGAGGGAAATACAGATTCCTAAATAATTCATAAGTTTAAAATAATGATATACAAAAAATTTGAACTCATCAAAAGGAAACAACTATATGTCAACACCTGTAAAATATAAGTTAGGTTTGCTAAACAATGAGACTGAAAATAGATGAATTAAGCATTTAATCTAATATGGAATATAGGATAGACAAATGAAACGGAATAACTGAAGGGAGTCAAATCTAAAAATATATATATTTGCAAGAGAGAAAAAACATGAAAAGCAAAATTGCAAGAGAGTAACAATAAAGTCAAGTTATTTCTGAAGAAAATAAACCCATGAGCAAATCTCTACCAAAGCTGATTAAAAAAAGAGAGAAAAGAAGGAAGGCAAAGCATAAATTTTTAAAAGTACCACAAGGAAATATAAGCAATTATATACTAATACACTTGAAAACTTAAATAGAAAATTTTCTTAAAAAGTATATGTAAATGATAATTTTTAGCTCAAGAAGAAATAGAAAAATAAAAATAAAGCAATAAACATTGACTTGCTAAACCCAAGGGACATCAGTCCAGATTTCCCAGACATTAAAAAAATAAAGAGGGTGTACGTTATGAACAAATGTAGGTCAATACATTTTACAGCTTAAACAAAACGGGGAGATTCCATGAGCGACATATATCACAATAAAATAAAATTTTCAAAAAAAACAAAGTCCTGTGCCAATTAAGGAAATTGAATTCTTAATTGAAAACTTTCCCAGAGAGAAAACTTCAGGCAAGATGAATTCATTTATGAATTCTGGCAAAAATTTAAAAAGAAATGCCAATTCTGGCATGAGCTCTTTTAGAAAGTCAAGGAGAAGGAAGACTCAACTCACTGGCTAAAGGTGTTACCCTGGTTCCAAAATCATCAGAGACACTTCAAGAAAAGAAAGTTGAAGAAAGACAGCCCTCGTGAGCACAGACACTCGGAAATCCTTCACAAAATGTTAGCAGTGCCCCCCCCCCAAATTCATCACGATCAAGTAGGTTTAACATCAGAAGATATGTCATTGCAATTCATCATGTTAACAGCAATTAGAAGTGCAAGTCCAGGGGCTGCTTTGAGACCCCAGCTGCCCTCCGCCTGCTTACAGAACACAGGTGTCTTCTCCAGAATGACTGACGGACCCAGAGAAAAGACCTCCAGCAACTCTACCTCCTGGGCTTCCAGGGAGAAACTTCTGAACACATCCCAATCACATGGCATCACAGGCCTTCACGCATAAGCCCACCCACGGACAGGCCCCCACCAGCTTTTCATGCCTCCCTCTCAAAAGTTCAGAGTCACAGAGAATCACTAGACACGGGGTGGGGGGGTGACGGAGGGGGTGACTTCGGCACAAGACAGAGGTCAAAACGTGCACACACATGGATCTCAAAGGCAGAATTTGAAAAGCACAATAATCAGCATCTTCCAAAAGATAATATATGATATTATGTTCAAGAAATAGAAACGGTTTATGTTGGGGGGGGGGGAAAGAAGAATTAGAAAATGAGAGGAAGGGCTTGGTGCAAATTAAAAATACGAGGGCTTAAATGGGCATGCGTGGGAGGTTTGAAAGATAAAATTGAGAAATGATGTAAAAGAAAAAGTTAAAAACAGGATAGAAAAGATTTTTAAAAAGAGGATTAATTCAGGCAGGAATTCCTATTGTGGCTCAGTGGCTTAAGAACCCAACAGAATGTCCGTGACGACGTGGGTTTGATCCCTGGCCTCGCTCAGTGGGTTAAGGATCTGGCATTGCCGTGAGCTGTGCTGTAGGTTGCAGATGTGGCTCGGATCTGGTGTTGCTGTGGCTGTGGTGTAGGCCAGTAGCTGCAGCTCTAATTAGACCCCTAGCCTGGGAACGTCCATATGCTGCAGGTGGGGCCCTAAAAAAGAAAACAACAGCAACAACAACAACAAAAACAGGCAGTGCAACATCCCACTAATAGGAAATCTAAGAGAAAACACAAGAGTGTAAATTACTTTTAAAAACGAAGAAATGAAGAGTTTTTCCCCAGCATAATCAATGCAAAGAACCACTATGAGGCACATCTGGTGAAATGCAGAACACCAGGGTCTAAAGCACATCCTGGACCATTTCAGAGCCAGAAGATTGTGGCCATACTGGCAATGGCTCCTCCGCGGCTATGTGCTGGAGCAGTGCTCTCAGACCCCGAGGGAAGAGGAATTCCAGCCTTTGACTCTATCCCAGTCCAGACAGGTGACAGCTCAAGACAGTCCCTCTGGCCCCACTGTTCAGGAAATTTCTAGAAGATGCTCCACTGAAATTGGGGGTGGGGGAGCAGAGAACCCTGCTTGGGGAGGAGCAACCTGACCCCTGTATCATTACAGCAGGGGAAGGTGTGCCTCGGGGATTACGATTCCTTTGGACATTTTATTTTATTTTTCATTAGGGCTGCGCCCTCAGCATATGGAGGTTCCCAGCTAGAGGTCGAATCGGAGCTGTAGCTGCCGGCCTAAGCGATCGCCACAGCGATGTGGGATCTACACCACAGCTCACGGCAATCAGCCGGATTCTTAACCCACTGAGCAAGGCCAGGGATAGAACCTGCATCCTCATGAATGCTAGTCAGATTCATTTCTGCTGAGCCATGATGGGAGCTCCTCCCTTGGACATTTTAGAAAGAATAAACTGTAATTACACATAAACCCAGGCAAGTGAGAATGTGAGGCAATGATTAAATTCCAGGCCATTATTGATCTGGGGGAGAACAAAGGATGTCCAAGAACGTGTGTATAATTACAACACTCCATTCTCTCAGATTTATTCACTTCACAAGGACTTAACAGGTAATGATTCAAGCCCGGCTCAGCTCTAGACCCTGGGGATAAGACTAAATCCCTGGGTCGAATCCTTGCAGGGAGGAGAGACAAGAAAGGACTATGGGGAAAAAATCAGGGTAAGGAAGGTGGAGAAAGCCTTGGGGGTTCAGGGGGTACCTCTGTGTTAGTTATGGAAACACCTGATAAACAGTAAATGTTACCTATATATGGAAAACTGGGAAACATAAGGCACTAATCATCAACATTGTGTTAGCTGAGGGAGGGTGCAAAGTCTCAGGAGAGTCTCAACTTTCACACTTCCTAAACTCTAAAAATCAAGAAAGAACATGGTAAGCCTGCTGTTCAGCAAGATGGAAGTATGCGTAAAAGAAAGTGTGAATTTGGTCATCACCTGAAAACTGGATTGGGTTTGGGGGAACTGTAGGGCAGAGTGGACTTGATTCAGGGTAAGTGCATATTTTACTTTGATGAAAATAACACATTTAGTAGAATTAAATATTGCTGAAAGGATGGCATATTGACTCTACTACCTGCCCTGGGAAAGTATAAATCCCACGTGGAATGATCAACAGCAAGCTGAGTCCAGGTGGTTGGCGGCTCAGGATACAGGTGCATCCAGGTTGATCATGGAGGTTACACACGAGCGCAAGGGCTGGGCTGGGCTCAGTTTCCTCCCATGCAGTTTGAAATGCCAGGAGTCAGTGAGGCAGTATTTACAAGGTTCTGAGGGGGAAAATGCCACCCAGAAGTTTCCGACTTAGCCCAGCTGTGCATAAAGTAAAAAGATACAGATGCCGTCAATAGGCAATAATTCAAGAAATCCATGAGCCTTTCTTGGAAAAAGAGAAATGAAATTTAGTCGATGAAGGGCTAAATGAATCAAAATTATTTTTTTGAAAACGGAAAAATGATAGCTAAAAACTGATGGCAGTGAGCGCTAAGCCCATTTAAATATAAATTTAAGACTAAGCTTTTAAGACTTAAAAAAACCCCGAAGAATTGTCATGAAAGAACAAGATGTAAATGTCATAAATTTTAAAAAATGGAAAATTAATAATAGAACAAAAAATCAGGACATATTAGGAAAAAAATGATCCAAGCCAGAGGTTGTGCTGATTTTCCCGTATTCCAGAGCAAGGAATCCACACACAGTTTGGCGTGTGGCTGCGGCTGGGATAGTGACAGCAGGCAAACACGACCCACTGTCGTAAAGCGTGTCTGTGCGTGGTCACACTGTGTTCATCCGATTGGCAAGTTAGGTCCTGGTCACCCTATCCTGCCGTGTGTTCTCAGTGTCCACGAGCAGCAACCCTGGAGCTGGTCCGGATGAGGCCACCCGACCGCGATTCCGGGCCTGCTCCCCAGCGCCACCTCGTGGCCGAGAGCACCAGATACTGGGCCCTGGAGTTGAGGCTTTAATTGGAAATGCAATTATCTCTATATTGCGCCTTCCAGAGCTTATTCACATTCTCATTTTGGAGTACAAATAAGAAGAGCGTAGAACAGGAGTCCCTGGTGACTCAGCGGGTTACGAATGCTGCTCAGGACTGTGTGCCCCCACCCTCCAGGGCTGCCTCCTGGTTTGTAATTCAGGGAAGCTGGTTAGTTTGAGAAGGGACCTGTGCCAGCAGGAGAAACGCTGCTTCTTTCCTCATCAGTAAGGAGCCTGAGAGGCCCGGCCCACGGCTCCCAGGCCTGAGGGATCGTCCCACCGTCCTGTGATGACCCCCAGGCCCAGGGGACCTGCCCCAGTTGGAGTAACGTCCAGGGTGGGGGACAACGTCCAGATGGGAAAAGTGCCGGGAGCAGCACGTTTGCACCAGAGCCCAGGTGGCTTGCAGGCTGCCATTCAGTGGGGTTTGACCCAGATGCCCTGATTCCAGCACCCCTGCAGCGGCAAAGGGCCCGCCCCGGGGGTCAACTTGAACTTCTCATGAGTTTTATCCTTGGGTCTGTGCTTTGTAAGGGGATGTGTTGGGGCTTGGAGCCTTGGTTGCTGGGCGAGGGGGACTCCCTATCTCCCCTGGGTGCTTCCCACCCCGTCCACCAAACTGCCAATCCCCAGCCCCCATGGTGACCTGGCCACGGGGTTAGCACAGGTGCCTGTCAAGCTGCAGGTAGGGCCCAAGCCCGCTGAAGGTCAGCTGCCCTAGGACCAGCACTGAAGACAGACAAGGGCCAGGATGGGCCAGGATGGGCCAGGACAGGCCAGGACAGGCAGAGGGACGCAGACAAGGGGAGGAAGGCATTTTTCCTGAGCTCTGACAATGGGCCCTGCAGTTTCCCTTTACCCTGGCCCTGAAAAATCACAAAGATGGCCTGGCTGGCATATGCCTTCCAACCAGGCACCATTGACCGAAGCTGGGTTCAGTAGTGAGGACAGGGCGGGAACTCCAGCAGCTGCTGGTGGCCTCGGCCACCCCCAGTTCTGGGGCCTTCAGGGAGTGGCATCTGTGAGCCTCCTGGACCAGGACTTCCCCGAGACCCAGGTCAGGCTGACCCCAAGGTTGGGTGACTTGTCATCCGGTCCCCTTCCCCACTGATGTGTAGCAAGCAATCTGGGCCTGACTGTGCCCCCTGCAGTATCCACAGGCCCAGCGCGGGTGAATGGCATGTCCCTGGGAAGAACAGGGTCCTGCCGGCGGGCAGGTCTGGAGGAGTCAGAGCACTTCCGTCAGTCCTCAGCTCCTGGGTGACAGGGACACTGAACTCGCTGTTTTTGCCAAGGGAACTGTTATGGTTACAGCATCACATTATTTAACCAACGTTCAGCTGGGAACCAAGGCTGGATGTTCCTCTTAACTGTACCTGCAGGACGATGCGCTGCCTGGCTTCTGGAAGACCTTCGTGTTCGTGTGCCCACCCCAGGGACGGGACCCTGAGAGACGCCACGGACGCGGGCAGGTGGCTGTCGACACGGAGGGAAGCGTGCTGGGACCAGGACGGGGCTCAAGACGGGAAACCCAGCTGGCTGCAAACCCACTTCCAAACTAGGAATGCATCAAGAGGTGGTGCTAAGTCTATGATGCCCTGAACACGGCAGGGTGAGGGCAAGTTCCCTGAGTGGGCTCGACTGCAGCCCTGAAATTAAGAATAGTCACCCTCGTGGCTATCTGGGGATCAGTCTGCCCAGCGGTGTTTATAAAGGCTCCTTAATTAAAATCATATTCAATCTAGTCTCAAGTCACATTTGCTAAAACCAGTTAAAGGCAAGAGCAGCCACGGGCAGCGAGACTGACTAACCACAGGGAAGTGGGAGGCGCTGGTTTAACGCTGACCTGGGCTCTGCCCAGGTGACGGCGCGTGGACGATCCTCACTGCCAAGGGCTTCTGGGCAGATTGCAGGCCTTCCTGCTCGCCTGCCCCTACCTGGGGAAGCCCCCCAGGGGGCTGAAGCCACACTCTAGGCCACAGGCCGTTTTCTGTGGACAGGCTCCCATGTTCACAGGGGCTTCTCGCCAGTTGCTCCAGATCCTCTCTCCCTTCAATGTATTATTGCCTCTGTGCCATCACCTCACCTCTGAATCACAGCTTAGCTTCAGGCAATAAGACAGCTTTAGAGTTTGGCTCTGTTGCTCAGAAACTTGGAGCTTGGAACCCCAGCACTCGAGGCTGGCCCAGGAGGCGGAGGCCCAGGCATCTCCGTGGGCGCACGTGCTTCTCACGGCCTAGTACCAGGGGGTGCTCAGTCCTCCAGGTGCAGCGTGGGGAGAAGGGAAACCAGCCCAAGGGCACAAATGTCCATCTGGCTTTAAAAGTGGTGGGTAAATACTGGTTAACAGAGGAGACCGAGGGCATGACCAGGGGTGGCCAGTGGCAATAAGCAGAGTGACATTCGGTGAACACGTCTTATTTATTTATTAATACTGACTCAAGGCTGCAAGCCCAGCGTGGGCCCAGATTCCTGGTAAGAACTGGGTCCCCTTCTCATGGAAGTCACATTTATTTAACAGAGTTCACTTTTATTCTCATTTACAGACAACACACGCTTGATTTCCTGGATGTACACAAGTTACCGAAGTGCTTACTATGATTCTGAAAGTTAAAAAAAAAAAAAAATGCCATAATTAGGAATTCCCTCCATGGCTCAGAGGTTAACAAACCCGACTAGGACCCATGAGGATGCGGGTTCAATCCCTGGCCTTGCTCACTGGGTTAAGGATCCGGTGTTGCCATGAGCTGTGGTGTAGGCTGCAGACTTGGCTCGGTTCTGGCGTTGCTGTGGCTGTGGTGTAGGGAACTTCCATATGCCGCAGGTGCAGCCCTAAAAATGGCAAAAAAAAAAAAAAAAAGATAAAAA
Organism: Catagonus wagneri; assembly: GCA_004024745.2. Taxonomy (NCBI): domain Eukaryota; kingdom Metazoa; phylum Chordata; class Mammalia; order Artiodactyla; family Tayassuidae; genus Catagonus; species Catagonus wagneri. Next base: position 20,372,621 of record PVHT021183608.1, on the reverse strand, counting down.
TGCCATAATTAGGCCTCTTGAAAGCTTAGGAAGAATCGGAAATGAGAAACTTATAAATATAATTTAAAATGTTTTAATCCTTAAATTCAAAGGGGATTTAACCAACCTAGTTCGTAAGTGGGGCTAATTATTTAGATGAATTTTATTCAGGACCCTTGACTGTCATTAGGTTCTTTCTATGCACAGAGGCCCCTGGGCCATTTCAAAGGAACACCCAAATGGAAGACGTGTGCTCCTTTCTTTTGCTTCTCTTTTCTTTCAAGATATTTTCAATATCCTTAAATTCTGCATAAAGTGAAAGCCAGTACCAAGCCTTTTGCTGACACCACCAAGATGAAAACCCAGGGGTGGGGCAGAGGGAGATGGTTGTTTTCCTTCCCGGCTTCACACACACACCCCGGGGGCCACAGGCCGCTCACAACTCCAAGGTGTCTCAAAGGAACCAACACCGCATTCCGACCAGCTGCAGTCCCTACACCTCACACTCCAATCGCTACCTCCTCCTGGTATTGAACCCTATTATTGATCCCCACTCTCTGCAAGACAGAGCAGCATTATACAGCATGCCACTGAGTAAATCCACTGTAACTGAGGTGCGAACCGTGTGCAAATGCAAACGCTGCCACTTCCTTACCTCCTGCTGTGTCGTCACCTCCCTTAACTCAACGAATGAAGTGTTCTCTTGGAGGCTGTACTCAAGTGTTGCCCCGTAAGTACAGAGAGCACGCACTACGGTAACTGGAGGGTCGGTCGTACCTTCCAAAGGTCCGGAGTTTAAAGTAACACCCAAAGGCACTCACCCAACACACAAGAGCAAAACGCACAACTTGGGGGAAGAGACTGTTCCTAACACAGCTGCAAGCACGTAGAGAGTGGAGAATGTTTTTGAAAAAAAAGGACATGAGCAAAGCAAAATGAATAATAATGATGAAAAGTTAACCATACTTATACAGTTTTAGACTTTATTTTCATAATTATCTTCCTAAAGGAGCAATAATCCACATTTCCATAACATATTTAATATTCTATTCACCAAAGAGCTGGAAAAAAGAACAGGAATAAAGCACAGTTTCCAGACACCAACAGCATACTGTGCCTATGTACACATGAATTCGACATACAAAGTGTGCCTTGTGGACTGAGTGCACTGGCAACACAGCGGAACACTGACTGCCAGACTCAGTGTAAACATATCTTCCACTTCCCACTGTACTCAGGACAAAGGCCTATGTAGTGGAAAAATGAGAGGCTCCTGACAGACAGCCCCGACCTTAGGTAAACAGCCATGAGCCCCACACGGTTCGTAACCTGGCCCGGGAGGGGAGGAGGGGGTGGAGGTCGCATTGATCACTGCTCATTTTTGTCTAACATTTAAGAAAAAGTAAAAATAGAACTTCTGCCCGAGGCTGTAATGGATAATGTGGTCTGCAAAAGATGGTCTAAAATATCTTTTCAGTATTGCCAAACCTCTTTAAACGGATTGTTCATTAGCTCAAACGCACATGAGCACAAGACTCTTGAGGTTTCTGGCTGATCTGGGGGTGCTGGGTCTCTGAAACATTAACACACTGCCAAACACCAACGCCTAAATCCACTTTCCTGAGACGGTTCAGTCTGCCTCCAGTCACTGCAGGTGGCGGCTGCCCGCAGAACCACTGAAGGACTGCAGCGGGCAGGACACTGATTAGTGTTTGCACCAGACCTTCAGCGACAATCTCCACCCTTCGGCCCACCCGCCCGAGCACACCGGCCAGCTCTCCCACGGAGCCCAAGGGGACCGGAACCTCCCGTGATGACCGCCTCAGCGTCCCAGGAGGTGAGCACACCCAGCACACTGTGCGGGCACAGACAGGTGGGGGCGGGAGCGTGGGCCCTTCCTGCTGAAGATGGGGGTGGTGTGAGCACAGGGGGGGCCTGCAAAGGACCAGACATTGCCTGGGGTATAGACAACACCTCCCTCACGACTCTGAGGCCACTCGGGGGGAAGGAACATGGATGCAGGGCTGAGGCGAAGTGCTGCGTTGCTGGGACGCGTGAGCAAGTCCACGTTAGTTCCTGTGCAGTCAGGAAACTAGTGGGTTTGGAGACAGTCACGGTGCGTGTGCAGGTGGAAGAGAGAAGAGAAGAGAGTACAGACTCGCTGTACTGCGCTCCCTCCAAGACTTCCACGCTGACACGGGGGCGACTCTGCATGCACCTCGTCCTGGGACAAAGAGCAGGCAAGGCTCAAAGGCTTCCTGCCCCAATCTCACTTCCGAAGGTTTAATAATTTAAATATACCTAATATCACGCGGGATACATTTCCTTTTGAAAACAAACATTTAAAACACTATTTTGTTTAACCAGTAAACTTCACTTTTAGCAGCAATTATTAAATAAAATGCAAAATAACTTCTCTAACAGGAAATCACAAGGGCCCAATAGAGGAGGCCCTCCAACTAGTATCTGTTTTGTTTAGAACAAACGCGTCTGAATTTGGTTTGCGATTGTAAAATCAACTGTATGAAAACGTGACAGCGACTTCCCTGCTCAGTCCTGTGGGTGTCTGACAAGAGCTCTATCGTGGAGAGAAAGAAACGGTTCACGGGCAGCGGGCACGATGGGTGGTCCAAACACGGGAATGAGGCTCGTCTGCACCAGCATCAGGACCAGGGCCGTGGGATCTGGGCGCCCCCGACGTCAGCTCAGGTCCCGGAGGTCGGGCACGCCGAGCCTAGCACAGGCCCCCTGCATACTCGTCCTCCTCCTCCTCAGCAGGGGCAGCGGGGGCAGGGGTGCCCTCTGGCTGGGCTTGTGCGGGCGCTGCCGCCTTCTTCTTAACTCCACCTCCGGGGACCACCAGGCTCAGGCCCAGCTTCGCATACTGTCAAGGACAAAGCTCGTCTCAGACTGGACAACCCAGACGACCAGATGCGGAGAGGCGACACCTCAGTAGGAGTCACCTGTGTGACAGAGCCTGGCCCTCCCAAGAGCCTAGCTGCCACCATGATGGACCAACCACCCCAAATCCCAGTGCCACTCGGCTGGCTCATGGCTGGGATGGGACAGGGACATGACACCCAGATCCAGGAGCTTGGGACAACTGAGCTAAGTGATGCTGGAGTCTCTATGACATACGGTCTGTTCTGTGTTAGGAAGCCTGGTCCCTGGAGAGGGAAGGACTTACATCATTGTCCATGTACTTGAACAGGGGTGAGTTGCAGACCTCGGACACCTGGTCCTGGTCCTGCTGGTCGTAGCCCTCCAGGAGCTGCTCCAGGGCCGCGCAGTCCTCACTCCCGTTGAAGCCAGGGATGCTGGGGGAAAAACACAGCACGTCTTGTGTCTGTCCCCAACACAGCTGCCCCACCCAGGTGACAACATCTCAGGATACTGCAAATCGTACAAGTGAGGAAGCCAGGTAGGCTGGACGTCCTGCAGCACCCCAGATGGCTGACAGCAAAGGCTCAGGGTGCCTGGACTCAGGGTGCCCAGACTTGGGTGTCCAGACTTGGGTGCCTTGCTCATCTTAAACTTCGCCGCCAAGGAAACCCCTTAGCCCGACCTCCCTGTGACACAGTGTGAGCCCTGCTCTTTCTCTTATTCTTTTTTTCTTAGATGGCAAATATCACAAATTCAAACAAGTCGTTCACTTTCACGGCAGCCCCCAGGAGAAAAAAAAAGGAAAAGTACACAACTCATAAAAATCCCACTGCTGGAGTTCCCATTGTAGCTCAGCAAAAACGAATCTGACTAGCATCCATGATGACACAGGTTCGATCCCTGGCTTCACTCAGTAGGTTAAGGATCCAGCATTGCCATGAGCTGTGGTGTACGTCACAGACGAGGCTCAGATTGCACGTTGCTGTAGCTGTGGTATAGGCCGGCGGCTACAGCTCCGATTTGACCCCTAGCTTGGGAACCTCCATATTCCACGGAGGTGGCCTTAAAAAGCAAAAACAACAATAATAAAAATCCCATTGCTAAACTGGAATGGTTGCCAGGCACTCCCATCCTCTGAATTCTACTTAAAAACAAAACCAAACCCTGCTTCACAGCCAGGACTGTCAGCCCAAGCTTAGTGTCAGGAAGGAACAGCTGCGAGCTGGTGGAGGCTCACCCACCTGTAACTCTCCCGGACGCAGCGCTCGGCGGCCACATAGTCGTTTCTGTGGAGGTGAACTAAGACTTGCGCAATTGTTTTCTGAAACAAAAGAGACAATTATGGGCCACGTTTATACCCATGCAGAAAAGTCAATTTCCTGACAGCTGGAGTTTCACTTTCAGTCTCAGTCTGCACCAAGAGAGACTCGTAATCCCGCAGTTACCTCAGCGAGACCCTGGCAGAAGAACATCCCAGAACAGCACACCTCGAGCTCCAGTGTGCACACGCCACCCGTGGTCTCCCGAAAAGAAGGCGGGGTCAGTGGCCGAGGGAGCCTTTCCTACTGGCTCCCAGCTGGTGCCAGTACCCAATCCGAGGACCACACTCAGAGAAACAGCCACTGAGAACAACCATCGCACGTTATAAAGGAATTTTCTTCCAGACACCTACACAGGTTTAATCTCGAAAAGGAAACAAGAAAGCAACTGTACTCTGAAATTCTTAAAGGGACAGAAGGAAAAGATGAATGAGTGGAAACTTCACAGAAGAGGAGCAATGGTACTATTTATAAAACAACCAAAGGATTAATGAGAACACAGGACTGACAAGATCATATCGGCAAAACAGCTCTTCAATCTTTTTGTGTTCATTTTTGAGATGACTTATTGCTCCATCTTTAAGTTCCCTGAGTCTTCTATTGTCTCCATTTTCAGATTAAGCCCATCTACTATTTTACTTCAGACACTGCTTTTTCAGTCTAAAATTCTAATTTAATTCATTTATAGTTTCTAGTAAAAAAAAAAGAAAAGAAAACACATATGCATGGAACCTGGTCCTAGGCACAGTCACACCAACATGAAAAGAGATCTAAGGTAAAGCCAAAACAAGCATTTTCAAAGCATACCTTATAACAAGTTGGGTAATTCTCAATTTCCTTATAAATATTTTTTTCTTTCTGAATAGAGAGTGCCGCTTCATCAAACCTAAAAACAAAATGAGAAAAGTAAGACAGGCAGGTCCATGTGACCCACAGAGAGGTCAGTGCTATGCTGGATCTGAAGTTACAGACTTTACAGGGATAAAGACACCATCAGGCAGCAGCTGCCCCACAACAGCGTTTTTGTGGCCTTTAAATGCTCCACCTGCCCTTCGAGACACCAACTGACAGAGCAGAAGACGGGCCGCTTCACACAGGGAGTTTTCAGCCTGGGCGGGGTGGGGACAGACCACCCTCTAACGAGCACCAATCAAGTTCAACCAGCTGCTCTGTGGGTATCTGTGAGGTGCTGGGAGACCACCCTGACCCCAGCATCTCAGATTCCATCCTTCCCAGGAAGGCCTTGAAGATGCCCTAGAGCACTGCCTGCCCCCAAAGCACGAGCTGCCTGCCATGGCCCCCGAGAGCCCCACAGCCCCACGTCTAAAAAATCCTGTGGGGGAGTTCCCATCATAGCTCAGCGAAAATGAATCTAACATCCATGAGGATGCAGGTTTGATCCTTGGCCTTGTTCAGTGGGTTAAGGATCAGGCGTTGCCCTGAGCTGTGGTGTAGGTCACAGACAAGGCTCGGATCCTGTGTTGCTATGGCTGTGGTGTAGGCCAGCAACTACAGCTCTGATTCAACCCCCAGCCTGGGAATCTCCATATGCCACAGGTGTGGCCCAAAAAATACAAATGAAATAAAATAATAAAATAAAATAATAAAATATAAAATAAAATAATTAAAATAACAAAAAGGCTGGCAGGGAGGGGCCAGAGTTCTGGCCGCACCCCTGCTCCAAGCTCATCTTTCTCCATCTACGCTCACACATCTTCTGCAGAACTTCATTAACAACAGAGATTGTTTACTATGCTTAAACTGAGGACAAGTAAAAAGCAACAGGAAACCCCAACAGGATTCTGGGTGACTGGACCCAGCTTCTGGTGTGTAGGCCCTACATGTGAAGGATAAAATACTAACTACCCCATCTAATGACACTGTCAAGAGCCTGTCAGTTTTCCTGGGGAAGCATTTAGGGCATCTTGTCCTTTATGCCCCACAGATACTTGTCCTTGGGAAACATCAGAAACTGCCCACGACAGACCAGGACAACTGCTGTCTCCGGGCTGCAGCGCTCAGGCCGTAGGAGCTGATAAGCACAGGGTTACCTTCAGAGGAGCAGACCCCTCAGTATCTCAGTGCAGACCACCATCTTTCTACAGCATGGCCTGTGTGCCTGACATCACACCGATGACATCAACGAGCCATTTCTCTGATGTGGACAAATGTCACAAGGATACAGAAGCATGGCTCTGTGACACACACCTGCGTCCCCGTACCAGCAATCTGGAGGCTTTTCCTAGTAACTCAACTGCCTGTCGTAAGCGTTCTTCATTCTGTAGGAATTCAAAAAAGACAGCGTTGGCTACTTTAATGTAGGAGTACTTCCTCCCCCCCAACAATTAGTTGATTAAAAAAAATAATAAAAATGGCACTCGATCAAGAGAGGAGGTGTGTGTGGGTGTGTGTGGGGGGGTGACACCAAAACTGCTAATCCATTTCATTAATAACAGAAAAAAAAATTTAGTTGTGAGCACTTTTCAAAATTTTCAAAGAACTGCTGGGTTTCTGTTTTCCTATACATTATGAATCTCAACATTCTAAGTACGCTTAAAGAAAAACAATAAAATTCAAACTTACTTCAAACACATTAGCTGTCTGCTGATATAACTGCACAGCCTTATCTGGATCGACATTTTCTATAAGCCTAGATGAGACAAGAAAATTGACTCCTATGAGCAAGGGAAAGCTTGTTTCTCAAAGGACTCTATTAAAGCAGAAAGACCCCCAGGCCGAGGCTGTGTCCACACACTCACTTCCCAGCCCGCTCCAAGGCCATGGCCGCTGTGTCCGGGGTGCCATTCTCCAGGTACATCATGCTGGCCTTCTCAATCAGCTGGACAGCCTCTGGGAGCTTCTGCATCTCCTGCAGGAAAACGAGGCGGCTGGATCAGTAAATGCATCAATTTGAGGAAAACAGAGTTAATCTGAAATTCGCAAAAGCAAAGGACCCAAAACACCATACAACGATTCAGATGTGTAAAATGACTGGCCTTCACATGGTTATTCTCTCCATCAAGCTTTATTTAGTCAAAGCAAAAACGAATCAGTCAAGTTATATTGAACTTATCACTTCCCAGAGTTTCAGGGAAACTACAAATAGCAGAAACCCAAACATTTGCTCTTCAGTGCTTTCAAAGCATTTACAATTCCTAGAATACTTAGGAGTCTCTGCAATATACAAGGCCTGTGCCAAAGGCCATCAAGTGTCAGCCTAGGGGCTGTCCCTCATTTCCGAGAACAGTTTGGTTGAATCACCCAGTATCTGATTTTAAGATGTGTTTTATGGCTTTGTATTTAGAAAACAACAAAGCTCTGGCATCAACAGTCTCACGTTCCCAGACGGCACTGGCTGAGGGGCCGTGTAGCCACTGGCCCTGCGCAGGCCTGCCCCCTCCTGGGGTGGCCACCTCTCTCCCCACCCTGGACACCAGCCCTGCCTCCTGCACTCTGCCATCCCCCACGCTCACGGGCATTCACAGCCCTCTTCACCTGAGTGCCATCGACAGAGCAGAGTTATACAATCATGTAACAAGTCATCACAAGGAAGAAGCATCAAAATTTGAACGTTTTCGTATTAATAAAAATTCAGGTAGCTGTCATTTTTCTTAAAAATCAACCTCCCTCTTCATAAATCTTTTCTATTTCTTTATGACAAAATCACAGAACTGGAATTCCTGGGTCAAATACTACAAGAGCTCTCAAAGCCCTCTGTATCATGATGAAAGTATTTTCTTCTTAATGACATCAGAAACTGTGCATGAAAACTCAAATGTAAACAGTAAGCTACAAGGCTGCGTGTAAAGCATTATCTTTAGTGTTTATATATACAGGAAAATTTATTTGTATAGAAAAATAACGAAAAGGAAAAAAACTAAACATGTTAATAGCTATTACTAATATTCTTTAATCTTTCCAATGTTTCTAAATGTTATACAATGAGCATATATTCACTTTAAAAAAAAATCAGTTGTAGAAATTAAAAACAAAAATTTTATTAAAGTATAATTCCTTAAAACAAAGCTTTATAATAAATAACTGAAAAGAGCTTTTATCATATTAGAGAATGTAAAAATGCTGTTTCAACTGCCACTTGGCAAAAGTGGAGAGTCAGCATAAAGTGACACGTCCTGTCTCACCACAGCAGGATATTAATTCCCAACCTGCTTTTCAGAAGCAGAAATATAAAACAGCTTGAACATATTAGCCAAAAAGAATCAGAGTTAAACAGCACTGGCTTAAGTTCTCTTCAAAGACAACTGGTATTTATAAATAAAGAAAAAATTCTTCATTCTATAGCCCACAGGTAGTGAATCACCTGTAAACTTTTACTACCTTGGAGTGTCCTAAAGTTCTCAAAAGCAGGGACACCCCTCCCCCCAGAGTTCTGTTTAGCAACACCCTCTCCTGGTCACAAAGCTCAGAACCTCATTGTCCCCAGTTCCCTCTCGTATATTCTCTGTTAAAACTCCCTGTCTGGAGACACACAGAAGGTACCCATGGGCCCAATTAGCATCACCACGGACAAGAAATCTCCGCATCTCTCGCTTCAGTGAGGAGACTGACACCTGGACACACAGTCACTCTCATCCTCGTTTACCTACAGAACAGCTGTGAGCCAACATCACTGACCTTCAGCATCATGCCAGCCTGCTCGTAAGCTCTGCAGAGAGAACAGAATTGCTTGGATGAGATCTTGATGAAATAAGGGGAGGAGGAACTTTCTACCACAGGTATGAGAAGCTATGGCGATTACAACTGGCTCAGGCAACGTGTGGACTGCCAGCTTCTGGTGCCAAGTGGCAGAATTCTTCCTTTTATTTCCATGGGCAGTAACGCCTTGGAAACAGACAGATCTAAGTTAGAGGGCTAACACCTCGCAGATGCAAAAATCAAGTAAAGTTCAGAGAGGTTAAATGCCTTTCTACTTGACAAACCTAAATCCAAGTTTTGAAACAGTGTTTCCACAAAAGCAAGAGAAAGCGTCCTGCTTTTCTCCACAAGCAGCATTAACCATGAAGAAAGAAAGAAAAAAAGAGATTCTAACTTACTTGCTTTTTTCACAGGTTACTCAACAAAACAGTCCTAAAAATATGATGATGATATAACTTAAACACTGAGTATCTTAGCTAGAAGGGACTTCATTTTTAAGGCTCTAGCGAAAACTGAAACAAATGGAAATGACTATTTTATTTAAATCAATACAAACTAATTCCCTACTGATGAATTTATAACTAAGGAAAAATTTACTCTCCTTGGGAAAATAGCCACAAAATAACCTATAAATATATGAACACATGGAAAATATCTACTTACTTGGCAGCATGAAAAAGACTGAATGGATGTAACAAAGTCAAAATTAAGGAAAAAAAACAATTCAAAAGTTTCTAAAGATCTATTAGTTAAAAACTAGTTAAAAAACATTAACTAAATCACTGCCCCAGTTCATTTGAAAAGACAAATCAGATAAAGAAGAAATAATTTAATGTCTATGGATACCTCCTAAAAACTACGTAATTCACAGAAACACTGACAAAACCACATAGGTTTTTAGGCCATTATTCATTAGCCTGAAGTTTTACTACAATGCAAAGTTACTGTAACCATAACCTGCACGAGAGATTAAAAATAAACATTTTTAGTTGATAAGATCATAAAATACCTCAGGCAAATTTGCTTTAAACTACTTAAAAATTTTATTTCAAACACCTAAGAAAGGCCATATTTTAAAAGATGAGTTTAGCAGTTTGCACACTTCCAGTACCCAGGCTGCTTCCCCATTTTTCAGCACCTGTCCCTTCCCCATTTTTCAGCTTCACCCCAAGTAAAAACCATCATCAAGCAAGTCCAGAAACAACAGCAGCTGTGCAGAACAGTGAGGAGCTATGATCAATTCTCCTTCAGAGTTTAGAAATGCAGGATTTTTCTAACTGGCTTCTAATCCAACTGCACTGTACTCCACATGCAGCAAATTTATAACAATTTATAAAGGCTGAAAAAGATACGCCCTGTTATTCTCGTGAGCAACAGCTTCTCTCAGGCAGGCGTCTTTTGCTTGCTCAAACTGTTTGGCATTTTTAAAAGCAACAGCTGAAATAAAAAAAAAAAAAAACAGACTTTCTATTTCCATCATTAAAAAATCCTCAAATGAATCATTCCCAAAATCTGTATGATGTGTGAAGTATTAGGAAATAAACATTTTATTCATTCATTCATTGTCTTTTTATGGCCAAACCCACGACATATGGACGTTCCCAGGCTAGGGGTCCAATTGGAGCTGCAGCTACTGCCATGCCACAGCCACAGTCATGCCAGATTCAAGCTCCATTTGCGACCTACACCACAGCTCACGGAAACACTGGATCCTTAATTCACTAAGTGAGGTCAGAGATTGAACCTGCATTTTCATGCATACTAGTTGGGTTTGTTTCTGCTAAACCACAACAGGAACTCCCCAACACTTATTTTAATCACACACTTAGGAAATTCCACAAAACCTAAGTAGTTACTTTTTTCTAATCCATTTTCTCACAACTTTTTTTTACTATCAACAACTTAAAAGTATTTTTCAAAGGCTTTTTTTTTTTTAATTGTAGGCTACTGGCAATAAATCAGTGCTCCTCCCACTCACACCAAAGCTTCTAAGCTTTGAGAAACACCAGCATCTAAGCTTTGAGAAACTAAGATCACATCAGTCAAACCAAAGCACCCAACTAACAGGCCCTGTCACGAAAACAGAACCTTACTTCACTGGTTTTACATTTAATAATAGAAACAGTGCTTTAGTTACAGCGTACTCTATCTTTTAAATTATTTTGAAACTGAAGACCAGTAAACACACTCAGTATTTTAAAAATATTTTTGGCAAAATCTTTATGATCTTACAGATCTTGGAAAACTTACAAAGTTCTGCTCACAAATAAATAAAAAGGATACTGCTTTAAGAAAATGTTTATTAAAAACACACTCAAACTTATCTTTAATAAAATGTTGGAAATAAATGACAAACTATTTTCATCCCTGAATGTCCATATTTTGCTTTTTGAAAAGTTTATTCCACTGATGAAAAGTATCTTGCGTATCTCCTTGAAGAAAACAAAGAATGCTTAACAATAAAATCTAACATGAAATACTTATTTCTGAAAGCTTACGGTCTTGGATGCATACAAAACAATTGTGTTAAATTTCCCTCATGGAGACTTGCAAGATGCTGTGCTCTCCAGTCACACAACTGTCCTTATACAAGGTGTCCATAAGATCCATATAAAATTTGAACTTTTAATAATTTCCCTTCTAAACATCAGATACAGTAATTCGTATAAGACAACGGGTAATTTACTCAGGATTAAATAAAAGTGCTAAACATTAATTTACTGTCATTTCCTTTATTACATGGGAAATACATTCTGTTATTGCTGATTAGTGTCAACTTACCTGATTTCTTTTTTGTTGGTGACATACTAAAACTAAATGCGAGGCTAACAAACATGATCAAAGCTACTGCTGAAAGACAGTAAAACGTGTTCAGGGTATTTAAAAACTGTATTGTGCTTTATACCCAAATAATCATGGATATGCTGAAAGCTATCTTCCGTAACTTAAAACGCTGTTTTTTGTTCGTTTGTTTGTTTCCACTTTTTAGGGCCGTACCCGCAGCATATGGAGGTTCTCAGGATGGAGGCTGAATCGGAGCTCTAGCTGCTGGCCTACGCCACAGCCACAGCAATGCAGGATCCAAGCCATGTCTGCGACCTACACCATAGCTCATGGCAATGCCAGATCCCTAATCCACTGATCAAAGCCAGGGACTGAACCCGCAACCTCATGGCTCCTAGTCAGATTCGTTTCCACTACGCCAGGACAGGAACTCCAAAATGCTAAGTTTTCGGTTGCAAATTCCAGATCATTTTTATCTTGTATGCAGATAAATGTATTAAAATATGCCTGTAATGTAACGCTTCATAAACATTCATCAATGCACCTCCATGGAAGGGTCAAAAAGAATAAGAGCCAACCCAAGACGGGCAGCTCTACTGAGAATGAGGCTAAGGTGTTTTAAAAAGTCAATGAGAAAAATCTCTAGGGAGTTCCTTTCGTGGCCCAGCAGTTAACAAACCCAACTAGGATCCATGAGGATGTGGGTTCGATCCCTGGCCTTGCTCAGTGGGTTAGAGATCTGGCATTGCGATGAGCTGTGGTGTAGGTTGCAGACGTGGCTCGGATCCAGAGTTGCTGTGGCTGCAGCATAGGCTGGCAGATGTAGCTCCAATTCAACCCCTAGGTGGGAACTTCCATATGCTGTGGGTGCAGCGCTAAAATTCAAAAAAAAAAAAAATGAAAAAAAGAAAGAAAGAAAGAAAGGTCTTTAAAAATAACAGCAGGAGAACATGACAAAACTCTCAGAGGTAGTATGAACTGAATGAAGTTCAAGAACATATAAACAATGCTAAAAGCCGCAGCTGCGTCCCCCACCCTTATCCTGCTGTCCCCACTCCCAGGGAGGCAGAGGTCACTGGATCTGCAGCTCACACTCAAGACGTCTGAAAACAAGCGGACAAGTGCAAGCATTCAGGTCGTTTTGTTTTTTAAACAATTACAATGCTACAGGAAGCGTCAGGAATAAGAATTATGCTGAGATGAAGTAAGCAGCCCATGTCAAGATTACACACCACAGGGACTGGGCTACAGTCACTCATACCTGCTTTTCCATATTCAGAAGCAGCACTGTCATAATCTGGCTTCCATTTTAAAAAACCAGTTTTCAGGCTAAAAGGAAAAGAAGACACAATTAACAGACGTTACCAACCATGTTCATAAGTAAGAACCCTGCTTGTAAGGGCCTTGTAGGCCATTAAAGGGGACAGGGGATCATTGGCCAATCACATTCCTAAGAACCCTGCTTGTAAAGGCCCTGAGGGTCTCATTAAAAGGTGGTAGGGGACCATCAGGTACAAGTCACCATCTCCACTGAAACTTACTGATAATCACATACAACTACACCATCTTCCCTCCCACTGTCATAGACATGGTTGTCATCTCCCTTTTGAAATGTCTGTCCAAGCAGAGTGGAGGGTCTCCCTGCACTGTCCCCAGACTAGCAGCAGCGGCACTACCTGGCAACGTGCAAGGAAGTGTAAGTCACTAAGCAGGCCCAGCTTTACTTTACCAGACACTCCGTCATGGCGGCAGCAATCCCGGGTGTAAAAAACCCTGAAAAGTATTAAAGCTTGAGAAGGCCTGAAGCACATAAGTGAGCAGTGGGACTTGTGAAACTGTAGCACAGGAGAAGCCAGTGAGTGACGGAGGAGTCATCAGCAGATACCACACCAAGAGGCCCATTAAGATCCCCCAGAGAGACTGCAGAGAAGCCAGAAAGACTACAGAAAAGACACTCTGGGGGACAGAGGGAATCAGAAAAAAAGGCTGCATTTAGCCACCAAGGGACAGGAAGGACCACCTGAAAGACGAGGGCAACTGGAAGACAGAAGCTGCTTTCCATAATTCCAGGATCACCTGGCATCTCAGACGCCACACCAAAGTACAATCCGATTTAATCCTTATCTAACCTGCCCTTTCAAACTTCCCTTAATTTTAGAATAATTTCAGGCACAGTTTAAACTAGGCAATGACTGTCAAGCTCAGGCGTGCATACAAATTGCCGAATAAACACCATCTTTAAATTTCACTTCAGTTAGTGACAACCTCCTTACAGATGACTCTGCCAGCTTCCAAGGAACCAGGGGGCACCTTAACTGAGAGAACAGAGGGGCTGCCGGCCTAGCTGAGGCCGGGAAGCCCCTAGACGGCCAGGTCCCGGGGTACCAAGACGCCCCCATTGCCTACATCACCTGAGCCGTCAAAACTTCCGGGTTCGACGGTAGCGCTTCCAGGTCAGGCACACCTTTCCACCCCCACCGCCCTCTCCTGCGCCCCCGCGCGGTGCTGACTCAGACTCCTCTCGAAGGGGCCCGACCCCGGTGTCCAGTCTGGGCCGCGCTGGGCCTCTCACTCACTATTTCTCTGCTTTGGCGAGGTGCTCCAGCCCCTCGTTTATCTTCTGAGCCGCCATCTCTGCCGTGCGGCCCTGACGTGGAGGCCAAGAGCCGCCGAGTGGGCGTGGGAACGCCGAAGAGGAGGCCGGGACGGCGCCGCTGCCGCGCCACCGGGGCCCGCAGGGCTCAAACCTAGTGCGGCGAAGGGGGCCGGGAGCCGCGCAGGAAACAACGCGCAGGCGCAGAGCGCCCTGGCAGGCAGTTCGCTTGGTTCCCTGCGCAGGCGCGGTGAGTAGTGCGGGATGTTCTCTCGTTCGTTCGTCAAGCACTGGTTTGTCAAACACCTACCGTGTGTCAGGCACTGTTCTAGCGCCGGCAGGTCGCCAGGGAGAACGACAGACTGAACCTGGCCCTCGTGGACCTCGCTTCCCGCTCCCTTGAAAGCGCATTGGCGCTGCGTTCCGTGACCGCATAGACTCGTTTATTTATTCCTACATTTGCGCCCCAACCGCCTGTCGGTCACTGTCAGGTAACCACTGACAGATGCACACAGGTGAGCACTCCGTGCCGTTCGGGAGCGAGGCTCGCCTTCAAGGGTCCAGCAGAAATAACAGTAACTCCGTGTCCGACTCACATTTCGTGGGGTTTCAGCACCTGCAAGGTGATTCCTGCGATGGCATTGCAGCCCCTCGGTCTCCAACCAACCAGCTCAGACACTCATTCCCAGAATCACACCCTCGACCCTACCGGTCATGGGGAACTAATTACTAGTAACTGTGCCCCCCACGCGTCACTTTCAAGCAGACACTTTACCTCTTGCTGTCTTCTAGCTCAGATAATTTTTCACTTTCAGCAGAACTCCCACCTTTTCTTGGTCTCTGCTCCTGTTCACACGTTCCTGTTTACGCATTATAAGCCCCGTGTTCCATCATTGTAACTACTCTTCTGCGTGAACCTCAGCCTCCCTGGCCCTCTGTGCTTCCTTTCTCCTTGTATGGAACAGCTCCTGCTCTCCACGGACTGGAACTGCTCTGAGCAAATGAAAGTGTTTGGAGAAAAACAAAGCAGCAGCATGTTAACATGACCCGTTCCTGGAATCGGTGCTCACGCACGTCAAGGAGGCCCTGGTGCTGCTGGTTTCCTGAACTGCTTTTCACTGGTCTAGTCATCCAAGGGCGACGTCTTTTCCTGGACCATCCAGGAAGTCCCTCCAGCTGGGACTCTGTAAACTAGACTGGCCAAGACAGAGCAACAGGGGAAAAGCACACACTTATTGAACATAGGTTTTTGCGTGACATGAGAGCCTTCATAAGGAAATGACCTGCAAAAGCGGTTACTCCTGTGTTTTTATGCTTGCTGTGCTGAAGGCTGGAAAGTCCTGGGAAAACACGATGGGACAAAGGGCAGGAGCCCAGCGCGGTGACCTGCGGAAACTGGGCAAGGCCTTCATTCTCACTCCCCTCAGTGCCTCCGTCTTCAGAGTGTTCCTGTCCTCCAGGTACAGAGAGCTCACCTCTCCCATGGGGTATATGGGGTTCGGGAAATGCTGCTCCCAAATATGGCGCTTTAGCACATGGAACCCAGCAGAAAATCTGCAGTCTAACTGGTCCTTCAGTCATAATGTCTTTATTAAGCCTCCCACATCACCTAAAACTTCTGTTCAGTGAATCTGTAGTCTTTTCTCCTGTTAATCTGTCTGTCACTGTCATGTTCAGACCCAGCCAGGGGCCCTAAGAGGGTTGAGGAGAACTTTCTCCTCCCTTACAGGGTCTCATGGGAGAAGGGAGAAATCAGACCTGCCTGATCCTGCTCTTTCTTGGATTCTTCCATCTGAACCCCTTCGGTGTGCCAAGGAGCCGTACTTTGGGGTAGTACGTTCTGAATCCCATCGGGACATAATGCCTGCTGTCATGGAATGTGTGATCTATGAGGGGACACAAATGTTAAATCTAGTTTTATTTGAGCATCAGCAAGGAAGCATTTGGGGTTCTTGCTTTTGTTTGCTTTTTAGGGCCATACCCAAGGCATGTGGAAATTATCAGACTGGCGGTCCGGTTGGAGCTGCCAGCCGGAGCCACAGCCACAGCAATGGAAGATCCAAGACATGTATGCAACTTACACCACAGCTCATGGCAACGCCAAATCCTTAACCCACTGAGTGAGGCTGGGGATCGAACCCACATCATCATGTGTACCGCTGAGCCACAATGGGAACTCGTGGGAAGAAGCATTTCTGAGCCTCGTGGCTCCTGTTTGCTCTTTCACACAACAAATCCTATGGTTTGTGCTCCCCATGCCAGACTCTGCTCCAGGCTGGGGGAGTATAGCTCCCAAACATAGGGGGCAGAAATCCCTGCCTGGCACCCCCAGAGCTTACATGCCAGTAGAGGAATGGGCAGTGGGAGGCGAGCAGGAAACATGCTAAATGACCCAATGTAAATGGGATGTAGATGGGATCCTGACTTCAGAGGAGGGGCGGGGACAGTGCACAAGTGGGGTGGGTACACATACCTCCCTGAGCAGGCGACCTTTGAATACAGACCTGCCCAAGTGAAGCCCTGAGCCATGAGCTGTCTGGACCAGGTACATCGCTGATAACACCTGGCGGCCTGGCCCATTCCAGGAGCGCTAGGGACTGTGGGCCAGCACACCTTCCCTAGTCAGCATCTGCCTAGAATCAGGCAGGGTTTAAATGATGTTTGAAAATCTTTAGGAACACATCTCTTGCTTAAATACAACTTCCTTTTACTTGTGTGATTAGAAATTAGTACCTGTTAATAAAGACACTAAGAAAGTTTACTCAAACATGAAAATTTCAAGCCCTTAATTGCATTGGGTTTGCAAAAACAGCTGTAAGGCCCTTTTCCTGGAGCTTTTAAGTAGCTGGGGAAAGAGTATAAAAACACTATGGCAGGGCACCTGCTAGAAAAGGGTGAAAGATCCAGAGAGGGACCCTGACCACAGTCAGCCCCAAGCTCCCCACTGAGTTCCCCGAGGCCTGCCGTTCCCTGGTTGCCCGCTGAGCGGCGCCCCTGGCCCACAGCTACTCCCAGAGGCCCAGACAGACGCAGAGGCAGTGGGTGCCCAGGGCTCAGCACTGCTCGCATTTGCAAAGCTTCCTTCCAGATTCAGAAAAAGGAAGAAAAACCCGCATTCTCCCCAGCCCCCAATAAAATCATAGAAGAAAGAAGATGGTTTTAGCTTTGCAAATAAGAAAATAAACAAGTGCTTGAAATGGATAAGTTTTTCCTTTTAAATTTGTTTTTGCAAAGGGTTTTTCATCCCTGAGAAACAAAATACTAAAATAACGAGTTATGTTTTCATTTACAAATCCTTCTCAAGAGGAAATCTAATAATAACAAGGGGTTCCCATTGGGTTCCAGCTTGTTCCATCATGTAAATATGTCTGTTCTCTGGGGAAGGAAGCCTACTCTGAGCCAGGTAGCTCTCATTTAAATTGGTGATTTTACTCATTTGTATTTTTTCCTCTTCTTTTACCTTGAACAACCTCTCAGAACAAATTTTAGATCCAGCAGCTGTATGTCAGACAGACTCAAGAGGCCTTTTCTCTGAGTGATACGAAGTATAAAGGATGGTGGCAAAACAATTGGCTGTGCTCTGTCCTAAATCCTGTGGAAATGTCGTTTGCCCCCAAGTCTCGCTTTGAACAAACATTCACAGGTTGGGGAAACAAGGCTGTAAACTGGGAGGATGGGCTTAGGGCTCATCATTTCCATCCTCAGCTGGGCTCCTTATAAGATGGAAATCATTTGGCTTCTTGAGCTTGGTTTCCTCTTCCGTAAACGGGAATAATGGTGATGCGGTGGACTGAAAGTGGCTGTCAGATCTTGGACAGCCGTCCCACCAAGAGGTGGCGTCTATGCCCCCTCCCTGGCCTGTGGGTGGTTCTGCGGCTGTTCGGCCAGTAGAACTGGGAGGCAGGCCTTCGGGCATGGGAGCCCTAACCTGGCTGACCTCCGCGAGGCTGCCGTGTTTCAAGAAAACCTAGGCTCAGGCGAGGGTCTGCGTGTGCGGAGGGAGGGTGTCCCGCTCCCCCTGCCCCCAGCAGTAGGGCCACCACAGCTGCCAAGGTCCCAGACATCACGAAGCAGAGATGGCTCATCCAAAGTCCCTCCACAGGGTCCTGAGCTGCATTAATAACACGTTTGGTTTTTTGGCCCCTGAGCTTTGGATCGTCTGCTAAGCCTGTCACTTGGGCCCTTATCAAGTTCACAGCTGACCCTGCAAGGCCCGTGGCTCAGAGCACAGCAGCCTCATGGCTCCTGTCCTTTGTCCATTCTCTCCAGAGCATAGATTTTCAGAGCTGTGGGCAGAGGATCCTCTGAAGCTCACAGGGGACTCTGAAATCCCTGGCAGCTGAACCACGTGGGCACCAGGGCTTTGGGGCTGCAAATCCCCCAGGACCTGAGCATATCAGGTGCAAGGAGAGCCCCGTGGCCCCCGAGGCTGCACGTCCTGGGACCGCACCCAGCTGTGCGCCAACCCTTCATGTTCCCCGTAAATCCCCCCGACCACCCACACTCCTCGGGCAACTAAACACAACTGGGGTAATAAGGGCATGTGGGCTGAGAGATGTCAATGCAGAGGTTGAAGCCAAGGCTTGGGGGGCAGGCTCAGGGCCTCCCAAGCACCCATGGCCCCCAAGGGACCTTATCTTTAGGTCACATGTATTTAGGCAACACTTCCAGTGATGACTGGCGAGGCACTGGTGATATTAGGAAATGAAGTGTTCTTAATGGAGTGAGTGTCTAGCACAGAATCCCGAGAAATAGTGCATGCCAGCTCCCTAATCTCTCCAGCCTGGGCCCATCGCTGTCCACCCCTGCTGCAATGTCCACCCCTGCCGCACTGGCACCAACTCCTGGTCCACCTGCTTTCTGGTTGGTCACTGGCCTTGCTCTGACCTCGTGGGATCCATCAGCACCCCGCAGTTCGGCCTTAGCAGGTAAATACTGCGTTACCATGGCTTCTGCTGGTCCCCACCGACAGCAGAAAAGGAAGCAACTCCAGGGCTTGGGTACCTACCTTCTGATCCTGTCTGTCCCCACCTGCTCCCGCCGAGGGCTAGGACAGCACTTTGCCACCCCAGAGGGGAGGGGACGTGGGGAGGAGGAAGGCGAGGATGGCACAGCCCAAAGGTGATGGAGGAAGAGGAAATCAGCCTGGAGGTGGCGGGGAGGGTCCTGTGCCCCAGGACGTCGTGTTTCTCACAGTCCTTCTCTGGCTCCCGACCCGGGGACCTCCAGATGAGCCACAGTCACCAGATGGGACACAGACCTTTGAATGATGTGCTTTCCCCGCGATTTTTGGAGCTGCTTAGAAAAGGGAGGGACAGCTATGAGCAAAAGTCAAAAAGCCAAAAAGAGGGAGGGGAGACTTCCAGCCAAGACAATGCATCCCCCATCAAAGCAGGGGCCTGACGCCAAAGCCTCTGCCTCCGGGGCTCCAGGCAGCTCCACCTGGGCCTGCCAGGGCCCCAGCCTCCTCCACCCACTCACCCCCAGCTCCTCCTGTGCCCTCGCCCTCTTCTTGTTTTCCACGTTTCTGGTTTCTCTTGTTTCCAGCTCCTCCCTGGGGTTCACAGCACATAGCTCCCATGTCCCCCCAGGCCAGACCCTGCCTCTCGTGCTGACCTGTGTCCAGGCCCCGCTCCCCACTGGACCATGAGCTTCAGAAGGACATTCCCTATTTGGCTGCTCCTGTCCCCAGTTGGCTTTATGCCATCCACCAAGTGATGTCCTGGGGCCAGAAGGACCAGTGAGTCGTGATGTCATCTACACTGAGAGCTGACGTGGTCAGATGGGAAGGTTGTGAGGATGGAGCATGTTTCCTCTTCCAGGAATAGTTTCCACATTGGCAACGATTCACTCTGACTCCCCCCATTTCCGGGGCTCGGTGCTAACGCTTCAGGTACCAGAGGAAGACCCTGTCCCCAGGCTTTGGAGGGAAGAGGCTGCAGCGACCCCTGGACCACCCCTGTCACTTCAGGCCCAGAGCCTGTCTTCAGAAACTTTGGCCTTCACCACTTTGATGTTGTCGTCCTGACTCAGGTCTAAGGCTGGACCTGTAATTTAGCTAAACTCTGACCAGCAGGCCCGTCTAGTTTAAACTCCAGGGGTTTATCTTTGGTATTCAAAATAGGCTTTCAAATCCACCCTCTTACTGACATATAATCTTCTGTATCTTATGTATTAAAAATATAAATTTATAAAAACAGAAAGACTTAGTAACTTTAGCCTTTCCTTTATCAAATTATGAAGACTGTTGAGGTGTGGCTAGAAGCCCTCATTGGAAGCACAGCCCCTGCCTCTGCTCTGTCCTCCACCCTGGGTCAAGTTTGGCTGAGCGGGTGCCCTTGACCCCCAGGCACCTGCTCTTCAGGCACTGACCAGAAAAGACGTGGATCCTCACGGCTGTTGCTGGGACTACATGTGTGTGATTTTCCCAGACAAGATTCTTTTTTCTGCCCCCTGGGGAAGGGATTCCCTCTGTTTCTTTGGCAGGCATTGATGTCTTCACATAGAGGGGCCTTATAATTACCTTTACTCCTGACAGTAGTTTTAGCTGGAGAGTGAAAGTAGCATTCATCTTCAGGAAAAAAAAAAATCTAGATGTTTTACACGGAACCAAATATTCTGAGTTGAATCAAAAAAACATTTTTCCGAAGCCAGTGTTCTGCGACCTGATTGCCAGGGCTATGATGAAATCTTTTTACGTTCAAATTTTGTAATGGTCTGTAATTTCGAATTCTGTGTGGGGCAGTTTTTAATAAAGCCAGCCCTTATGGTTGGTGAGGGAAACCAGACAGCGCATGCGGTATTTACTTACTCACCCAGAATGTATTCACAAAGGACTGGGGACCATGACATGGGCACAGCAGGGGCTCGGCAGGATGGTCCCTTCCCTTGAGGGCTCACTTGGTAGCAGAAGTGATGGCTATTAAATAACACTTAAGGAATTACAAATATGGGAAGTGCTACCAAGGACAGAGAACCTGGAGTTCCCCTTTGTGGCTCAGTGGGTTAAGAACCCGACTAGTATCCATGAGGACATGGGTTCAGTCCCTGGCCTTTCTTAGTGGATTAAGGATCCAGCGTTGCCATGAGCTGTGGTGAAGTTCGCAAATTCAGCTTGAATCTGACGTTGCTGTGGCTGTGATTTAGGCCAGCAGCTACAGCTCCGATTTGCCCCCTAACCTGGGAACTTCCATATGCTGCAGGTGTGGCCATAAAAGGACAAAAAAAGAGGGGGGGAGGCATAGAACCTGCTGGGGGGGTGGGGCGGGGAGGTTATGGAGGGTGGGTCTGGCTGTAATCTCAAAGAGCGCAGGAAAGCCTTAGGGAATGAGGGCCTAAGGAACAGTGTGCACCAATGGACAAGGGAGCCTCTGAGACAGGGAGCCTGGTGCCATGACATCCACCTGTGCTTCAGGTGGTGTGGACCAGGCCCTCAGGACCCAGCTCCTGAACAGAGGATACTCCGAGGCACGGATCATCTGAATCCTGCACAGTTAGCAGGAGAGGTTAAGAAGAACAGAAGAATTAGGAGGAAATAAATGTCTAGGTAACTCTGGTTTTTTTCTCACCTGAAGGCTGTTCCTCAGAGTGATCGGTGTCTGAACGATGGGTATTCCGTGTGTGTCCAGAGTGATCGGCTATTGTGAGTACAAAGATAAACCAGTGAAACACTTTTACTGGGAGAAGGAAATGGAAGAAGAGGGGTGACTGGAAACAGGGAATGAGTCTTAATTCAGGTTAACTCTCAGACTGTAAGCAATTCCAGGGAAGGGCTGGGTGCTCTGTAATACTTCAGCGAAGTGAATAGGGCCCATCCAACAGTGCCCAGCTTGTGTCTGGTAACGAACTCGGCCCCAGCCCTTGCTGGTGCAGAAGGAGAGGAGGAAATTCACTTGGAACTCATTTAGGGGCCACTGCGTTCTGTTTGGGAGCAGACTGTGCTCCCAAGAAGGAACCTCCCAGAAGAACCTGGGACAGTAGTTTGTAAGACAAAGCTTTGTGATGCAACACACACACACACACACCCCTATACACCTGCTCACATACACGGAGATGCATACATATATACATGTGCACACACACATCTCTTAGAGCAGGGATTTCTTAGAGAAGTTAGCCTGGATTGAGGACTTAAAAAAACCCTCTGTAAGAAAACAAGGAAGAATTGTGGAAGGAGAGAGAAGCCATCGATGGCAGAGTGGTGTAAGGAAGTGATTTGTGACCTAGCGAACTAAGACTTCTACCCTTGGCATTGCTGGTATTATACCTGGGCTCTGAGAGCCAGCTGAAGCTGACTGTTCAGGAAGAAATGCCACCAAGGCCTGACGTAATTGATCAGGGGTGGACTGTTCAGGCAGGAAGCATCCCAGGGGGCGGGGGGGAAACACAATGATTCTCCACTGCTAAACATCTTGTGAGCGAGCTGGGGTGAAGGACATGGACTGCCTTCAGTGGAGAGCGGAGGGCGTGGGGCTGGCCACATCAAGACCCACCAGTTGGTGGGGAGAGTAAGGTGAACTCCCTGATTGCCACCCCTCCCTCACCCCACCCCCACAGCAGGCTAAGCAAGGACATCCTTGGATAAACAAAAAGAGCAGGGACCCTTCCACGTGGAGGTTGCGTAACAAATGGTTTGCTATAAAGACGCAGAGCAACTTAGGGATTTGAACTTGGATAGACTTGGAGGAGTGTACTCTGTGGGCAGACTGCACGTTGGGCATTTAGTGACACAGCTGATGATAGGATCCCATAATTATGGGAACTCTCTGGGGACAGATCATTAGGACTCTTCCAGGGGAATGCAACCTTGTGTTTATAACTTGTATAACCAGGAGGCAGTCTGACTTTCATTATCACGTAATAACATCTCACTTTTATAGGAAGTTACTTCAGTTTCTTAATTAGATTTAACTAAAGGATGAAAGTCCACTTTTGCTACACAAAGCCCAGGAAAGGAAGCCCCCTGTGTTTCACACAGCAATTGATCATGAAAGCCACATACTTCAAAGGTACACACAAATAAGAAAATTATGTTTTCTAAAGCTCCCTGGACCGGTGAAGGGTAATTTCAGATGGACCAGTGTTTTAAATTTAAGTGGAAAGTTCTTTACTGGGGCTAGATGTGGGGCAGACCTGCAGAATGCACCACCGGCATTGGGCATCATTATGTATCTTCTAACCATGCACAGCACAGCACCCAGCTCAGCAGGGGGAGTGCAAAGCTTGCAGAGCTTCCAGTGAAATGACTGTACTGGGTCCTGGGGAATAAATCGGTGGATTCTTCTTTACCGAATTTGTTTCTCAAGGAAAATATCTCTCCGCTTTTTCCTGAGCAGTTCATTTGTTCAAGTCCTATGAAATTTTCATTCGCATTACGTCTTTGGCTTCTGGAAAGCTCGACATTAACTATGGATCCCCTCCATGGAGGGGCTCCGGTTTGCCAGCATATCCTGAGAACACCCAGGGCACGTCTGGATTGTTGTTATTTTTGTGGCCTTCGATTTTGTTTGCCCAGATGCACCCAGCTATTTTTATACTCTATTTGGTATGTTGAATCGTAGGTATTTCTGTAAGTTGCCTGGCAGCATTTTGGGAGTAAAGTGGGATAAAGATAAGTAAATAAAGAAACATTGATTGCAAGTTAAGGAAATTAAACCATGTAACTATGCTAAACTAATGCAGTAAGATCTAAGCTAATACAGTAAGAGCAAAGTCAAGAACACAGATGAACCCTTCAAAAGCACAAACAATAAAGCAGTGGGTAAGCCATATATCAGTTTATAATCACCCTCTACTCCACATACAACCACTTGCTGTTAGACCAAGGTGATGTTCCCTATTTTATCTTTCTCCTCCAAAATGTCAAGGAGTTCCTGTTGTGGCTCAGTGGAAACGGATCTGACTAGCATCCGTGAGGACACAGGTTCAATCCCTGGCCTTGCTCAGTGGGTTAAGGATCCAGCATTGCCTTGAGCTGTGGTGTAGGTCGCAAATGGGGCTTGGATCTGGCATTGCTGTGGCTGTAGCTCTGATTTGACCCCTAGCCGAGGAACCTACAAAAGACAGAAAAATAGTAATAATAATAAAAATAAAAAATAAAGAAAAGAAAAGAAAAATGTCAAACTTTTGAAGCTTCTTGGCTCTTCATGGAAACAAAACCTGGTGGCCCTGCCTCCAGTGATCCCCAAACATACCCTGATGTCTTGCCCTGTAGTCTGATCTGGTTGTTCAATAGCAGTTAAGTATCTTCTGTAAGCTTTGATAAGCTCTGAATCTGACCAAAGTAAAGCGTTTCAACAAGTGTCTTCATGCAACATCTGTTATTTTATGGATTATATATGGATTGTATATGCTGCCTTAGATGCCAGGCGTGAGGGAGGTAATGCTAACCTTGCATGTGGAGTAGCTTCTGGAGAGATTCAACAAATATGTTCAAAAATCATTTCTTTATTGAAAACTGATTCTTCTCAAGTTCTTTTAGCAATGGTGTGCTGGGTCCTTACATTTCTACACTGTGCAACAGAAAAGGACAGTCTTAGCTCTTAAACATTTAAGATCATCAGTGCCAAAAATTAATGTCTTGGTTTTAAAACCATAACAGATTCCACCAGAGTTGGTCTACAAAAGAGGAAGTAATGGTACTAATATTATTCTCATTGACCCATCCATATCTATGATATTTTAGTCAGTGTATTAAGAGAAATGCTGATTTTCCAAACAGAAGCTTAAACAACAAAGACTGGAGCAGTGATTAGCAGCACTGGATCCAAATTGTATTAGGAAAATGTGAATAAAACTCTATTGGATGAGTTCTTCCCCATTGTATCTCCCCGTTGTGGTTAAGAACCCAGCTAGTGTCTGTCAGGATGGGCGTTCAATCCCTGGCCTCAGTCAGTGGGTTAAAGATCCGGCATTGCTGCAAGCTGCAGTCTAAGTTGTAGCTGTGGCTCGGTTTCTGCACTGCTGTGGTGTAGGCCAGCAGCTGTAGCTCTGACTCCATCCCTAGCTTGGGAATCTCCATATGACTGAGGTGCGGTCCTAAAAGGAAAAAGAAAAAGAAAATTCTGTCGAAGAACAGAATTGGGAAGAATAGTTGTTTGGAAGCCTATCAAGTGCAGCAAGAGTCTAATTTCTTCTGACAGAAAAACAGTCCTGGGTAATGAGGGTCTGGTATTCACCCCAATATTAGAAAGAATTTTTAAAGAATGACAGGTGTTCAGAATTGGAATGACATGCCTTGGAGGTTTTAGCAATGTCTCTGGAAATGTTCAGACTGACCCTGGACGTCCTCAGGAGTTACAGCACCAGGGAATCACTGCATTGGGTTGGGAAAGAACCAGAGAGATTCAAGTTTTCTCTGAGTGTAAAGTCCTCTATTTTTTGCAACGTATCTGATATTCCTCACTGGTGGAAGTTCATAGTCTATTGGTCAGTTTATCTAATGTTGGTCATGGAAAAGCAAGCTAATAATAATCAAATAAACATTTGATCTTTAGAATAATTTATTTGTCACGCCTTCTAGGATTCGCTAACCTGCATGCACCATTGATGCGTAGCATGGCTCCTGGTAAAATGCAGTTAGGCTGCAATTGGCATGAAGGAGGATACTGTAGCTTCACGCACAAGGAGGGACTAAATAACTTTTTAAACTTGTCATGAGTTCCCATTGTGGCTCAGTGGTTAACAAACCCAGCTAGCATCAATGTGTGTGCAAGTTCGATCCCTAGCTACACTCAGTGGGTTAAGGATCCAGCATTGCTGTGAGCTGTGGTGCAGGTAGAAGACGTGGCTTGGATCTGGCATCGCTGTGGCTGTGGTGTATGTTGGCAGCTGCAGCTCTAATTCAACCCCTAGCCTGGGAACCTCCATATGCCACCGGTGCAGCTCTAAAAAGACAAAAGACAAAAAAGAAAAAGAAAAAAAAAACTTGTTTGTTCATAGATGTTTGCATATTTGGCAGAATTTTGCACGGAGGTCTGAATAGTTTTTAATTATTTTGATCACCCCCATTTTCTCCAACATCCTGGTGCTCTTCGAATGAATTGCAGTGGAAAATGTAACTTCCTGGCTCTCTGTGGTCCAGAAAGATGATGAGAAACAAGCCATCGTGAACAATGGGGCACAGGACTGTGATGTTAACGCCTGGGTCACACCCTGGGAGAAAGGTTGCTCCAGAAACAGAAAGCATTGCTTGTTTTATTTCCAATCAGGCTGCTCATTTGAATCGATATTCACTGCTTTATTAGGCTGAAAATTACGCAGGAATACACAGGAATTCTTTGGATCGCTGGCTCAGTCATCACTTTGATGTTTTGTTTATTGATGAAAAAAGGACTTGCCTTTCAAGTTTGTTATCTCTCATTTCCATGGAATTTCTCAAAGTATCAAGAAACTAGCTCCACAGGACTGTCTACCCTGTTTGAAGTTGGCACAAGATTCTGACGTGTTATTGGTGCCCCTGGGTGTTTCCTGCCATTTAGTTTCAAGCTAATAAGGAAATGCAGGGGTTGGCTGGAGTTCTCTATGAACAGTGAAGACAGACATTTGTGCTGGAACACACTCAAAGAAGGTTCCTTAGAAAATGCATTTGATCGTCCCAGGGACTTTGTTTTCTTGGCTATTGAAATGATTTTTGTTTGGAAATCAGAGCTATTTCTCATCTTTGACTAGCTCTTTTGTGAAATCTGCACTTCCATGTTTATGCCATCCTTGTATGACATCATCCACTTGTTTCCATGGCAAAAAGTAACAGTCAAGAAAGAGAAAATATAAAATAGAATATTTTTTGGAGAAATATGTGTTCAAATCCTTTGTCCATTTTTTAAAGCAAGTTATCTGCTTTTTTTTTCTGCTATTGAGTTGTAGGAGTCCCTTACATATTTTGCATATTAACCCCTTATCAGATGCATGGTTCACTGTATTTCCTCCCATTCCATAGATTGCTTTTTCACTCTGCTGGTTTTCTTTTCCTTGCCTTTTGATCTGATGCAGTCCACTTATTTATTTTGGTTTTTGTCGCCTATGCTTTTGGGATCACATCCATGAAATCACTGCCAAGACCAATATCATGAAACTTCCCCCTGCGTTTTCTTCTTAGAAGTTTTACAGTCTTAGGTCTAATATTTAATACTTTAATCCATTTTGACTATTTTTTTGGTCTGTGGTGCAAGGGTCCAGTTTCACTCTGTATATGGATATTCAGTTTTCCCAGTGCCACTTGTTTTGAGACCCTTCGTGGGTACTCCTGGCACCCTTGCTGAGAATCGGTTGACTGTATACGTGAGGGCTTATTGATGGGCTCTCTTTTCTGTTTCACTGGAGTGTGTCTGTCTGTCTGCCTTTGTGTCAGTACCAGCAGTTCTGTGGCTTTCACAATAGATTTTGAAAATCAGGAAGTGTTATGCCTCCACTTTTGTTCTTTCTCAGTATAGCTTTGGCTATTTAGGGACTCTTATGGTTCCATATAAACTTTAGGATTTTTTTTTGTTTCTGCAAAAAAAAAAAAATGCCATTGAGATTTTGATAGGCATTGCATTGAATCTGTAGAGCTCGTTGGGTAGTATGGGCATTTTAACAATATTATTTCTTCCAATCCATGAACACGGGATGTCTTTCCATTTGTTTGTGCCTTCTTTAGTTTCCTTCTTTTGCGTTTTGTAGTTTTCAATGTACACATCTTTTACTTCCTTAGTTAAGTTTATTCCTATAGGGGAAAAAGCAACCTATGGAATTGGAGAAAACATTTGTAAACCGTGTATCTGATAAAAGGGTTCATATCCAAAATATGTCAGGAACTCTTACAACCCAACAGCAAAAAATCCTCACACATGGTCACCCCTCACACACTGCAAGACTGCACCGTGAAGCTCTCTGTGCCCACAGACCTCGCACCTCTGAATTCCAGTGTAACAGCTACATGGGATCCCTTAAATGAAGGGAGATAGACTTTCTTGAGGGTGCAGGGGCTGCAGAGGTGGTTGTATCACAGATGTCAGAAACTAAGAGGTGAACTGAATCCCTGGACACCACACCTTTTTCTCAGCGTGGGAGGCACTAGTCAGCCCTGTGACCTGCTTCTCAGTGTGCGGTGCACCTGTGCTGTGTTGGGCCAGCCTCACACCCTTGGTAGCCAACAAGCAGGTGTTAGTTCTGTCTCCCTGGAGGGAGATCACCACATAAAGTATCAGCTGCATCCCACCTTAGTCAGGGGAGAAGTGGGAGTGACTTTGCCAGTGTTTGTCCTGTGACAGTGTTACTTCTGCCTGTCAACGCCAAGGAAATGGGGTTGTGATGAAATACCTACCCTGCAAGCCAGAAACACTCTCGGATCATGGCAGGGATTTGAATAATTCAATGAATATATTAGGACATGTGATTCTCCTTCAAGTAAGAAAAGAATGCTTATGCCTTTTCTCAAGAATCTAGAAATCTGTGTTTATTTGTTCTTGATGCAACTGTATCCTAACAAAAGATGTTTGGATTCATGAAAGCTCTGGTGTCTCCAAAAGGCCAGAAAATCTGTGTGGGGTAGAAAAGAGAGGCCCTGCTCTCTGCTGTCTCCGCCCACCATCCCTTCTCCATCTGCCCCACCCAGGGGGTTCAACACCCCCGCTTGAGGACAGGGTCCTGAAATGCCTGATTGCACACAGCCTGTTGGCTTCTTGATTCCATTGACAGGGACCTAGTATGTCCTATAGGACTAAGATGTGCCATTTAAAAATAAAACATCGCAATGTTTGTGTGGACTGCTATAAAACATCATCTTTGTTTTCATGAACAGAGTTAAAGAGTTGGTGGAATAGAGACCGGTTCTCTTATTACCATAAAGCCTTTCCTTCAACCAGGAGCCACAAAGGTCTTCAGTTCAGGTTGTTTCCACAAGACATGTGTGTGAAACTCCCTCGGGGATGTCCTGGGCTGCCAGCCCTTCTAACAGAGATCCTTCATGCTGGGCACCACTGAAGTCACTCTGGGAACCTTACAACAGATTGTTTAGGACAAACAACACCCGGAAGTTCCAGACGATGGGCGCTGTTGCTCTACTCAGATGGCCAGGCTTGTCATGTACGAACAAACTCCCTTTGTTCTGTCCTGGGGACACTCGAGACTCTAGGAAACTCCTTCCTGAGTCCAGGGTCAACTTGGATTTTATAGAGTTTGAAACCTAGATCACACTCAAAATTTTACCGTTGCCCAAGGAACAGCTTTTTGACCGTCCATTACTAGCCTGTACCCAGGATGAGAAGTCTAGTTCCAAGAGGCCAGTGGAGCCTAGGAAAGCTTTCATTACTGACCCACTACTTCCCCAAACCTGCTATTTATAAGCACTACCTGCCGCTAACTTAGGGGCAGAGCTGCCAGCACCTGGGTGAATATTACAGAATGTTTTAGTCTGCTATGGAATATTCTAGAGTCAGCCATTCCTTTCTCAGAGGTAGCATCTTACTTGGTCTTGGGTTAAAATTTCCAACTTTCAAACTTGAATAACTCAAAGATGAGTCGTTATGATTCTTCAAGGTGATGGGAAGTCACTTAAAATGACGATCTTCATGGTCTAGATGGGCGTTAGTTTTAAGATGTGATTTATGATATATGTGGGTGAGATAATAAGCAACAGGTGTAAACCCAATTGTCAATAATCTGCATAAGTTATACAGATCATTCTCAGTAATGATTTGTAGCGAATCACGTGATATGACCACATGAATTTCACGTCATCCCCAAGACACACAGACATAGCATCATACACCGTGTACATGTTAATACCTACATATCTGTGTATATATATATATATATATATATATATATATATATATATGGCATACACATAATAGACTTCAAAAAAGTGTCGATAGCTAAGTCAGGGTGAATGGCTGGGAATTAAATGGTTATAAGTCTATCAGTTTTAGGGTAAATCACGGAGGTATTCTTTATCAGTGAACATAGTTTTTCACATAATTTTATTATTTCCTTTAAAGATATCATTAGTATTAAATAGATCCACAGGTAAAATGTATTTCGTAGGAGTCTTCTTGACATCTCTGTTTATTAAACTTGGCAGACATTAAGTTAGTACTTTCATTTGAAACCCCCTCATTATGCACCGCAATGTAAAACATCATCTAAAAGATAAAGCACTCTGGTATGACATGCCACCCTTATAACCTAACCCCGCGGCACTGCTTAAAGGTGATTCTTAAATACACGTGTGATACTTGACCTTGATCGTGGTTTCCGGCCTGGCTTTTGATTGGTTACTCACCATTTCCCTCCATTAGTTTCTCCTGGAGGCCACCTTGGTGTTCAGATGGCACCATTTGTAAAAATGCAAAGTGCCAGACAGACATGACTCATGCACCCTCCTGACATCTGTGAGAAGGAAACTCACAGAAGCTGAGGTGCCCTGATGCTCCCTGCGGCGACCAACCTGTCCTGTCCGGGAAGGAGGGCAGACAGCCTATGGGAGCCCCAGCCAGGACGCCCCCAGCTCCCATGTGTGGTCTTTGCATATGTGTCAGTGGAATTACAGAGACGGCGAAGTAACTCCGTTTGCTCACCCATAACTAGACACCAGGTGAGCCAGGACCAGATGGAATGGGCTCTCTATTACTCAGGTCACCACTGCACTGTCACCTCCTGTCTGTCTGTAGCGGGATGTCTTCTGACAGGTGCTCCATCGCATGGTCCATGGGGAGGGTAAAAGCTGTGTGCTCCACGGCCACCCAGGAACCAGCACAGAACCCACAGCTCCTCTCCCAGCAAGTTAGAAGAGCCATTCTTTCAATTACTCTGAAACTTTAATTACAGACACCGTTCAACACTGGGGAGTGTGGATTCACTCTCTTTCATAAAGGCTGTCCAGGGGGACCCGCTCCACTTTGCCTTTTCTGATGACTCTTCTTAAGTTAATACAAGGTGTCTGGATCGCAGCCCCAAACCTACTCTGCTCCAGATTCCAGGCTGGAAAAATCGGAGAGGCAAACAGTTTCCAAGGAGGATAGGAGACAACTGCAGAGAAGCAGCAGGAAAGCTGAAGCGGGGTGTCTGTTCCCCCTAAGTGCCACCCGAGGTGCAGTGATGACAAGGAGGAAGTGGGGGAGTAGCTGGCCCCTCACCCTCCGCCAACACACTGCCCGGAACCCTCTGCGCTTGTAAAGTGCGATTTCGTCATGAGGCCACCCAGCCCCAGATCCGACTGGACCGAGTTCAGAGCAGAAACTTCAAACCACTCCTGACTCAGGCCGGCGGGCAGGCTGGGCAGGGAGGAGGACCGTTCTCAAGTGCGTCCAAGGAGGAAGTGTCTTTTCTTCTCGTAAAGAAAATCTGTACATTGTAAGGAATCCCAGTTTGGAAAAATAAAACTCTGTAAGAACCTCTATGTGAGGCCGAGCCAGGGCGGCAGAGTCCAAAGGCAGGCGAGGCCGGCCAGCAGCAGGGGACATGCGCTGCCCCCGGGCGCCCGGCTCCAGTGCTGGCGCTGCCCATGGTCCTCGGCGAAGTCCTCGGCCCTGGGCGCCGACGAGGCACACTGGACCAAGGGCATCTGGTAGGACGTGGCCCTCTTCTCGGGCCTGTCTGGGCTGGAGCCGTCGCTGGGCCTCTGGCCGTTGAACAGCAGGTAGCGGCCCCGGGTGTCTCGCTCCATTTTGAAGATCTCGTACTCTGTGTGTGGCAGTTTGATGCCCAGCGCCACGCAGCCGTTGGTGTGGGTCACGTCCTGCTGGACACCCACCTGCCAGGAGCCCTCGGCCCCGCACTCGTTGCCGTTGAAGACATTGAGGAGTGAGGCGGTGGCCGCGTCCATGGGGGTGACCTTCATGTGGTTCACTGCCAAGGAGAGTGGACAGTTCAGTGACTCAGGGGAGCCCGTCACACCGCACTCACTGGCTTCTGCTCTCAACCCACCCCCACCCCCGCAGACCGACCCACCGGGTCACAACCCAGGAAAAGACCCTGGGGGGAGAGACCCCTGCGTGTGGACGTGACCGTGACCCCAGCAAGCATCCTGCAGGCGTCACCAGGAAAAGGCCAGTTCATCTGGTTGCAAATGCCGGACCCAGACCAAGGCTGACCAGACTGCTCCGGTGAAGTCAGCCTGTCCCCAGGGAGGGGTCTCTGGGACACCAGCTCTTTGGGACAGCACAGTATTCAACAAAAACTGGAATGTATTTTTAGAAATAGGTCTTGAGGTTTTAAATAGTTTTGGTGTCAGGCACCTAGACTACGTAGCAGTCTTGCAGATTAATACAGGCCCATACATAAGTCGGGCAACTAAAATAAATTAGGTCGCAAGCAAGAAAAATATGCTTAAATCCGTTAAGTGGAAATCCCAGGCCTTATGAAGGACTGCTTTTGAGGCCCTCTCAGCCCCTGTGTTCCGTGTACACAGGAGAGCTTTGGGGTGGACTAGGATCAAGAGGATTCCTGGGCTGCAGCTACCAGCTACCAGAGGCCACCCTCCCTGGAGCAAATCCTCCTCTACAGGGGGCGGGGGTGGAGGGGGGATGCAGAAATACTTGGTTTCAAATGGACCGAACCATGAGATGCTGTCCCGGAAGGGGGCACACCCAGCATCTAGCCAGTGCCATGTTTTTGTTTCTGACAGGGCTGACATCTGCTTAACAAGAGGCCCAAACTTAACAAAAGTCCAGAAATAAGAACCACTGGACCTCTGTTGCTGACAGCAGCCTGGAGAATCTTGCCCTTCGCTGCCTGGCTTAGGTGATCCCTAGGTACCCGGACCTCCCACCTGCGAGCACGAGACATCTTCTCAAGGGATGAGGGACAAACTGAGCACCTGAGCGAGGTGCCACCGACGCCGCTCAGGGGCTGCTGGGAGTCATGCCCTTGGGGCGGGAAGGGCTGAGTCCCTTCCACAACAGCCCGCATTTCCCTCGGCCCCGCCCCCACTAACACGTCCCCAAGTGACGTTGGAGCCGGGAACACAGCGGGTACGTGTGGGAGCCCTACCTTTGAACACAAACTCCGTGCCGCCCATGACCCTGGTGGAGTGCACGCCGCGGCTGTAGCGGCCCTTGGCGTAGATGGTGAAGGTGGGGTGCTTGCACACGGGGTCCGAGTAGTGGTAGTAGTGCCCCTCCCAGGTGTGGTTGTTGTCATGGAAGATGAAGTGGCGGGTGAGGAAGAGGACCTCGGGCCGCACCTCGCAGCGCTGGCTCACCCATTCGCCATGCAGGCCGACCGTCAGGTCCGCCTGCGGGGGCAGCAGCGGCGGCCGGTGCTCATCAGACCGGTGGATGATGCGGCAGGCAATGCAGGCATGGTCGTGGTTCTGCAGCCGAGACACAAACACGGGGATGTGTGTCCATGAGGGTGCCTTCCACGGGGCCCCGGGTGCTGCCTGTAACCTGGGCACCCCCCGTGTCCCTGGAACCACACTCTGGGCACCGACGGGGTGTGCGTGCCCGTGTGCTCATGAGCACACATGTGTTTGGCTGATGGCAGAGACTTGCCTAAACATCTCTGAATCCTGTCACATCCTCAGACCACACGTCCTGGACACCTGATTTCAAGAAGAAAGGCAGGCATCACCCCCACCCCCACCCCCAGGTCGGCTACTAAAACAACAGGAAGTAAGAGCCTCCGAGAGGACTCCAGGAATGGAACTCTCCTGCACTGCGGGTAGGAAGGTAAAGCCGGGCGGCTGCTGTGGAAAAGAATCACCCAGTGACCCAGCAGTCCCACTCCTGTTTAGACCCCAAGGAACTGACCAGGGTCTCAGCGAGGTATTCGTTCACCCACATTCATAGCAGCACAATTCACAGCAGCCAAAAGCCGGAGACCACACGGTCACTTCAATGGCTGAGCGTATCAAACGTGTGGTCTCGACACAATGGAACAGATTCAGCCTTGAAAAAGGAAGAGCGTTCTGACACAGGCTGCAACATGGATGAACCTGGAGGACATCATGCTTAGTGAAACCCGCCAGTCACAAAGGACAAACACCTATGATACCACTTACAGGAGGGACCTTGGGTCAGATCCACAGACAGAAAGTAGAAAAGGGAAGGGGCCGGGGAGCTCGGTGGGTGGCTGCAGATGACGGTTCCACAGCAGTGTGAGTATACCTGATGTCACTGAACTTGTACATGGCTAAGACGGTAAATTTTATGTTGTGTATCTTATACCACAACTAGATTTTTTTTCAGTAAAGAGAATTATGAGACACACAAAAGAAAAAAAAAAGGCAGTGTTCCAGTTGCCATGGACAGAGGGCTGCAGTGAAGGCAGAAAGGAGAGCGTGGAGGACCAGCCCTGTGGGAGGCTATAACAGAGGCCTGGGGAGGCCGCGGCAAACCTGCCCCCGTTGGCCTGAGGTCCAGACGGTTTATGGGCTCTTGATTTGCTTTCCGCTTTTTACCTCTGATCCACTGAATCAGTGGAGACAGTGGCAGCCAGGTCCTTGGGTAGCACCTGGTTGGGCCGGCTCTCTAGCACAGACACAGACATGGACACGGACACAGACACAGAGCCAGGCGAGGGCCGTCCAGCCCTGCAGCTAGGAAACCTCCTGAGTAGATGGGGGTGGCCAGGGGCTCAGCCACGTATAACATCTGCCCAGAGGGCTCGGGGCTCGCCCAAAGCTGAGATCTGGAAGACAGGACAGTCGTGTCCTTGACCAGACTGCCATTGACGGCTGGACCCAAGTCACAGGAGGCCTCCGGGCCTCTCCCAGATCTTCTCCCCGACGTGGGGCGCAGAAGGCCACCTAAGCTGCCAGACAGTGGCTGTGCTAGAAGCCCATGGGAGTCTGGTGCTGTGGCAGGAGGGTGACCCTGGCCCTGTGCCCTGGCCCAAGGATCCTCTGCCTAGCGGCTCCTGGCCTGGGGATGGGGACTGACAGGTGGCCACTCAGGCAGGCAGGCAGGCAGGCACTGTTTCTGAGCAGAAACCCAGGCCCCATCATCCCTGGTGCTGCCTCAGCGTGGCTGCTGCAGAGCTTCTCTGGTGAAAGGCTGAGCGCCGGCAAGAGCAGGAGAGCCCTGGTGGGACGAGGGCCGTCCGTCTGCCTCCCTCCAGCTCTTCTCCCACCCACGGTCCCCGTGCTCATCAGATGAGCCCGGAGCTGTCGCTTGGGGGAGAGGAGGTTGGTCTGGGGCTTGCAGACGTTGAGATCAAACAAGCAGTGGGATGAAGGCCCAGGGCCCCATACATTTCCTCTGGGACACACAGGCCTCTGGTCAGCAGGGAGGCACGGACAGAGGACACATGTGCACACACCTCTAGGGCCACGCCTAATTGCTCAGGAAGAGATGATTCCGGCCACAGCCAGAGAGCCGCCAGGGAACAGCGACTGACTGCAGCTGGTGACCCTGAGCAGGTTATTAATCTCTCTGTCTCGATGCCCCCGTGCACAAGCACCGTGATGCCTGCATCAACGCTGTTGAGAAATGAGCAATAGATACTCCAGAACTACTCCTCGGAGAAGCTTCTTGGAGTGGGGTTGCCCCTGTGCACAGCACTTGCTGGAAAGACCAAACAAATGGCATGTCTCCTGAGCTAGCTTTCAAAAGCACATTAGGATGAAAAACATATATATTTATTTAAAAGAAAGCATCATCAAATTCACTAGTTTTGCCATTATGTATTTTTTTAAAAACTACCAGAAGGTGAAGGTTCTAAATTTTTTACCCTTAAAGGGGTTCTGATACTCTGAATCTGGGATGGAATGATAACACGTCTGTAACACATTAGCTCCCACACCCAGGAAGTAGCCCCTTAGTGGCTACCCAGCCTTCTCATGATCAGCACCTTGATCAAACTTTACCTGTTGTCCCTGCTCCCTCCTCAGCCCCACATGGTCTGAACGATACCAGCCTAGTACTCAGACTCAGGTCTCTGAGAGTTCATGGACAGGATGAGGGGATTCTGGTGCCGGTGCCTGTTAGCAGGCACACTGAGCGGTGCTGGAGAGAGTCCTGGAAATGGAGAGGACCCTTTAGGAACACATGCCAGGCACTTTCCAAAATACAGGAGGAGTGACCACTCAGCTGCTCCTTGATGACCACACTCCACCAGGATCTGCCCACTGAGCAGGTCCACACAGCCCATGTGCCACTGCTGGTACCAACAGCCAGCCCCGCCGCCAGCCTTCCTCCCTTCCCCACGACCAGTGTGCTGCCTGTGACTTGGGAACTTAAAAACATCAATTGTGACCCCTTCATTTCTGGCCATGCTAGGAAGACATGAGTCTCAATCCCTGAAAAGCTCTGTCTGTTTCCTTAGCATCACTCCGGAAGTGCCCAGGAGGCTTCTTGGATTAGGCCTTGGAGGGAACAAGGGCTCTCAGTTCTTGCAAGAGCTGCTGCTCGGACAACACCAGGCACCCACTGCTCTTTAGGAAAGGAGACGGCGTGGCAGGGAGGGGCACCATGGTGGGGCCCAGGCTGTCCCCACGCCAAACACGGTGGCATTTGGTGTTCTTTAAGAATGACAGGGCAGCCATTCTGAGCTCTGAGCAGGACCTGGATGAGCTGTGGTCATTTCAGGCAAGTGACAGTCCTGGCTGAGGAAGGCAGGCAGTGGTTTTGGGAAGCTTGTCATCCACTGGTTGAGTCTGGGGGAATTCGGGAGCAGGTAGGGGGAGGCTCGCCCTTGGGTGTTGGTCTTGCCAAATTCCTAAACTAGTTAACATTTCTTCATTGCAGTAAAATACACGTAACATCAAACTTGCCATCTAAGTACGTTCCCATTGTTGTACTGTCATGGCTACCATCATCTCCAGAACGTTCTCATCTTCCCAAACTGAGACTCTGTCCCCATAAATATGACTCTCTATCTCCCATCCCCATCCTCGCCCTTGACAACCACCTCCTACTTTCTGTCTCTACGGATTTAACTGCCTTGGTCCCTCCTATAGGTGGGATCACACAGCATCTGTCCCTTTGTGACTGGCTTGTTTCACTCATTATGTCCCCAGAGCTCATCCACACCAGAGCAGGTGTCAGGACTTCCCTCCTTTTAAGTATGGATAGACCTCATTTTGTTTATCTGTTCATTTCTCAGTGGACACCTGGTAGGTTACGTGTTTTGGTCATTAGGTCTAATGCTGCTGTGAACACCGGTATCCAATCTACCTAAGAGTTCAGCTCTTTTGGGTGTACACCTAGAAGTACAGTTGCGGGATCATGCGGTGAGTCTATGTTGAACTTTCTGAGGAACAGCCACATTGTTTTCCACAGCAGCCGCAGCATGTTACATTCTCATCCTAGCAAAGCACAACGGTTCCAATTTCTGTACAGCCTCACCAGCAATCGTTTCTTTCTTTTTTTTTTTTTGGATAACAGCCACCCTAATAGGAGTGATGTGGTATCCCACGGTAGTTGTGATTTGCATTTCCCTAATGATTAGAAATGTTGAGCATCTTTGCATGTGCTCGTGGCCTATTTGCACATCTTGGAAGAAATGTCTAGTGAAATCCTTTGCTCACTTTGTAATTGTGTTGTTTCGTTGTTGTTGTTGTTGAGCTGACTAGTTACTATTTTAAACAACTCTTTAGGGGGCATTAAGAAACCAAAGATGTCATAATGAATGTAGGGCATTTGGCTTCTCTGTGGAAATTGTCAACAGGGAGCAGTCTGAGCCACGGCCACATGGAGCGAACACCTCTCTGTTTTGTGGGCAGATTTTTAAAAAATCTGATTTACGTGCTTTAATGACCACCATCTTTGGCTTGACTAAAACCCCGAAGACCTACAGGAACAACCACGGGGAAGCAGATATTGTATTGGTTCTGAAGTTTCTCTTTTCCGAGACGCATTTCTTAAATAGCAGCCTTTCACAATGACTAAAGGGGAAGAGTTTTTCCACATGCAGCGTGATTTGTACCATGAAATCTCACTGGTTTTATGAAGCTCCTCTTTGTTTGGTCCGCCCTTTGATCTGTGTGTCTCATTTGGGAAGCTGTCTTCCCCAGGCTCTCATTGGGCTTTGCGTCACTCCTTCCGCTGCACCTCAGAAAGGCTATTTATGTCAGGGTTTCTGTCTACGAGGAGCTGAAGGCTAAAGCAAAGGGGCCATAATGTCTTCCATGCTGATATTTTTTATGCCAACTAGAAAAAGCTTTCATTTCGGGGGAGGGGGGGACACGACTAGATCCTTACACAATCAAGCTCTTAAAGAAATCAAGCTGACTCTAAAAATGAATAGGCAACCTGGCATTTTCTAAGCAAAGACATCCTGGAAGAGGGGTCCTGCCCACTCTGCTTCCTGGTTCCCAGCCCTGAGAACAGTTAAAGGGCATAGTTTGCACACACAGGTCGCTGGATTCTGGGGAAGTTCAAGCACATCATCTCCTTATGCCTCTCGGCCTCCCAGAGAAACCACAGTCCATGCCACAGATGGGGCCATCAAAGCACACAATGACATAGCTCAGATGACGCTGGAGCCCAAAGTGGAATTACAGACAGAGCAGGCCGTGGGGCCTGCTGAGTGCAGCCTCCTGCCCCAGGCTGCTCCCTGGGCAGAGGTCTGCGAGTCTCCTGTCCAGGACTCTGGTCCCTGGAAAAGGTCCTTTCCGGCCGATGACTGACAGGGCTCTCCAGGCTTTGCCCAGCTCTCTGCCAGCATTTATTTCTGGAGAGCTGGTTCATCAGCATTTGCTGATGGGGCCCACTTGTTCCCTGCATCTTCCCAGCATGGAAGAAGTGACTTGATGTGATCTTGCTGTGAGTAAATCAAATAGAGAAGCAACCTGAATAAAATGTTTCTGGGCTAAATGTCTCGTTCAAGGAGGAGGAGAACCGGGAATCGAGGATAGAAATGTCCCTTTGGAGAGTTTTGTGCCACTGGATAACGATTCTCAGGAAGAGACCTCCACGTATGGCCAAGGGCCGAGGCTGGAAGTTGTTTCCCCAAGTGCAGCTCACCAGGTGTGCGCAGATTGGAGGTGCTCTGCGGGTATTTCCACTTGGACATCCTTCTTGCCCTCCCTCCAGGCCGAGGTAGATATCTGAGGCCAAGTCCAGAACCTCTCTCTTCCTATTTCCCAGGTCACCCAGGAGGGGAGGTGGGTGAGGAAGGCTCATGGCGAAGGGGGGTGGAAAGCTGTCCTTGACCACATAACAACACGGATAGAGCAGCTGCCACTCAAGTGATAGAGCCCAAGGTGACAGAGCTGTCACCCTGGGGGAGGGGCCCCTTTCAGGTCCCAGGACGTTGTGAACTCAGCCTCACTGTCTCCCAAAGGTGTCCTGTTACTCTGCTTGCAGAAGGAGGGAGGGAAAACGGCCATGGCTGCACAGGTCGGGTCTTTGCTGTAGCTTTAGGGCCACGCCTGGAGGCTGGCGGTCTGTCTGGTTGGGCCGGGCAGCCAATGCCATGGGCACACAGCAGTGCTCTGACCTGCTTTCCTGGTCACCGCGTGCCCGAAGCCTTGGCCTCACAAAGACGCTGCACAGCAAGCCCGTGGCAGTGATGTAGTTTCCCTAAAGGGGCTGAAGAGGGCGAGATGGGCAGGCCGCCGCAGCCTGGGGCCTGCACTTGACTGCGGGATGCTTCGGGCGCAGCGTGGACTGTGCACTACATCCCAGAGGTAGCAAAGCTGCCTCTGGGGTCCTGGGAGCAACACTGCACTTTCTACAAGTGGGTTTTTTAAGACGTTTAGCATCTGAGCGGTGAGCTCACAAGGGCTTTCCCCTTTTACGAAATATCAGTACATCATCCCAAAGGTCATTTTGCCTCCACCTTGCCTAAACAATCTTCTACAGACCCGACAGCACCATAAAAAAGACCATAAGAAGATGGTTCTCTGATATCAATGACCGTGGTTTCAGAAAATGTTGATTTTTACTCTTTTGGTTGTGTCTCCCACTCCTGTTCATTTAGATGCATTTAAACGGTGGAAGTACACACATCTTCATAATCAAATTTGCTGTACAGGCAGTGGACCCCAAGGCTTGGCCCACCTCTCTTCCTTCCCCACAGGGTGCAGCCAGGCCCCGTGTGCTGGGACTCTACCCAGACTTTCTGATGGCTGTTTCCTGCTCACCCGGCCTTCACTGTGTCCTCTCTGCTTTCTAGCCTTTTAAGGGATGAAATGTTTACCACTTGCATTGTCTCTGACAACAAGTACTTCCTGGTCTGCTGACTCCTTAAATAAAGCAATCCTGCACACAGGAGTCAAGAAAATACAATGAACTCTGCCTGCAGTCACAGCAGATGCCAGCAGCTGTGCTGGGTGGCAATCGTGTGACTTCCCATCTTGGCCCAAATAAAATGTCCACACAGGCAAGCCTTTCAGAGTCTAGGCCCCATCATCTGAGCTCAATCATCTGGTGGTGAACACCCGTTCCTGGGGGGCAGGGTCACAGTTTCCTTTAGGCAGCATCCTTAACGGAACGTGGGCTTCTGACACAGACTTGGTAGCGACTCCTTGAATGCCCTGGTCCTCCACCACCTCTCTGACTCCCATCACCTCCACAAAGCCCTCCCTCTCCTTTCCCTGCACTTGGCCGGAAGAGCTGGGACGTGGGCACCTCCACTGGTGCACCTGTGACACCCACTCGCCCGCCCCACCAGGAGCCACGCCAGCCACACGCCTAAGGAGAGACCCCCTTCCTGCTGCAGACCTGCCTTCCAGAGCTGGTGCTGTCCCCGGTCACATGATCCAAAGTCCCTTGGATGTCACGGAAATCTGTATTTCTCACATGCCCTGCAGAGGCTTGGAAAGGCAAGCTCCCTCAAAAAACAAATGCCCGGTCACGGTCCAAAGGTGTGCAGAGAACTCAGGAGAGAAAGCCCAGGAGCGCCCCGCTCCTCACATCACTCAGGCACCCCCAAACCCCTGTGTTTCCTCCTCCAATGGGCAGCTGCGCCACAGACGTTCCAGGCAGAACATTTCAGATACGTGGCTTGGGGCTGCAGACAACTGCTTTGATTTACGATCCTGTGGCCCCATCGGCGCGGGGTTTTGGAGAGCAAGCAATTCTGTTTGGCTGCAAGTCTGATCCTGAGGCCCCAGCGTTTCCAGCGACCCCAGCAATCATTTGCTCTTAATTACTTTTGATTCTGCTGCAGAAAGAAGGCGCCTGGCTATCCCTTCAACTGCACAGGAATCCAGGCAGAGGGTAATGGCTGCCCTGACATTAAACTCAGTTCAGGCAAAGCATCTCCTTTCAGGGTTATTTTCGAGGGTCTTGATTTTTGTAATGAAGGGTAGCCAACTTCTTCCTGAAGGAAACCGCCCAGCGTACCTGACTCTCTCCAAACATCATTTATTTGCCGAAGGGCTCTGAACCTCACGGCAAAGCTTAGAAAAACAAGTTGATTTAAATGTTCTATTTTTACACGGTGTCCCATTTCCAGAGGAGCTGAGACGAGTGGTTTTAAACTCAATTTAGCATTTAAACTAATTTTCAGCCAGGTCTCTACGGACAGGAGATTAGGGAAGGCGAGGAGTACA
Source organism: Catagonus wagneri (assembly GCA_004024745.2). NCBI lineage: Eukaryota > Metazoa > Chordata > Mammalia > Artiodactyla > Tayassuidae > Catagonus > Catagonus wagneri. The sequence goes on along the minus strand of PVHT021183608.1, from coordinate 20,330,986 downwards.
GAGGGGGGTGGCCGGCCTGCGGTCTTTCCGGACGCACCCCCAGCCTCCCTCCTTCCCGGGCAGCGGGCTGGCGGGTCTGCGGCAGCCCAGTGGGCAGGGAGCACCTGGGGCTCTGGAAAGGCACCAGCGGCCACTGATTCCTCCTCCTAGCCGACCGGGGAAGGATCTCAAAACTTCCTGACGGCCCGCTCTCTGCAGGCCAATTTGCACACACCAGGGACAACAGGAGAAGAACGGGGCCTTTCAGCTCCCAGAGCCACACAGACCTAGGCTGGCCTTCGAAGGAGAGCACAGGCCAGGCCCTGGACGCTGGCCCCCGCCTTCATCTGTGGTCACAGCCCAGCTCCGAGCCTCAGAGTCCTCCTCTGTAGAATGTATTTTAATTGAGCGCGGTGATGGAGTTCAGGTCATACAAAATCAAGGCACAAATGGCAGCAGGTGCATAAAGGTTTCGGGTGACAAATATCTGTCCCACTGTCACCCACCATACCACTCCCTCCCTCAGAGGCAGTCGTTGCAGAAATACTGGCTCCTGGGTCAGCTTCCTCTTTTATCACTGGCTTCACACATGGCACCACGCTCTTCATGTGGCACCACATCTTCTGTACCTTCGTTTAAAAGCAAACACTTAACAGTGTGTCCTGGATAATCTCCAAGATCCAAGGTTCCCTCCACCCTGAATGTTTCTTGAATGAGGGATTGTGGCCCAAGGTTTAAAGAGTTTACTTCTTAAGAACCTGGGGAAGCATTCCCACAGGTGCCCCAGCAGAGGAGGGAAGCGAAAACGGGAGGAAGCATTTTACAGCTTCATAAACACTTGGTGCCCTCACCTGCCACCTCCTTCCTCCAGGAGCCACCTGCCCAGAGGGTGACGTGTGCCAGGCCAGCGCAAGCGGCCTTTCCCATTGCCCAGTGGCATTCTGCACAGAAACCCAACCCATTCTGCTACGTTTTACCATTTTATAGAAAAGATACACCCAAAGCCCTAGAGGTCAGATAACACTGTCAGCACCCACAGCTGATGCCCACAGGAGGCCTGGACCAGGACAGGGTCCTGTCTCCAGTGCCCACGTTCTCCAGTCCAGCCGACAGGGTCAAAAACAAAACCTCAACTCGCTTATGAAAATCCTAAGGTGGCCTTCCAGCCGCCACCCTCAGTCCCCACACTGACCTGTAATAACTCACTTCCAAGATGTCTGTCCTCCAGGACCCGGGGTGGGCCTGGCTCTTCCAAGAGACAGCTTGGTTTCCTGCGGGACGCCGACCAGAGCGGGAACAGGGCAGTGGGGGTGGGGGCGTGAGAGGGCCCTCAGGGGCGTGGATCTTCCTGCGACCTTGTTCTCAAGGGCAAGACAGCAGGGACGGGGACCAGGGACGGGGGCAGGACAGCGAAGCTGGTTGTGGGTGATCCCATTTTCCCGGGTCTAAGAAAAGCTTGGGATCTCAAAGAGCCCATGCGGGCATCTGCAGGTGAAGAAATTGGGTCTGGACCCAACTGCAGGCACCGACAGCCCAAGGTCAGGTCCAAGTAGGAGCGGCAGGTACAGGCTGCTCCCTCCCTCCTCCTTGGTCCCTGGCTTCTGCTCCTGTCCTGCTCACTGGAACGGGAGAGCGGCGAGAGGGCTCGGCCCAGGGCCCATCCTCACAGAGGCTCAGATGGCGGGGTGGGGGCTCCGGCTCCCACGGGGTTTCTGAGAAGCGGCGGACACCCTGCTCCCATCCCCAGAAATAATGTGTGTGTGCTCCTCGCCGGTGCTCAGAGGAAGCCAAATGCACATCTGAACATCCCTCCCCACCCCCACCCCTGCCTTGTTTAGCTGCAGCATCTGCATAAGGTGACTACCTGGCAAGGTCCAGTGATGCGGCTGGAAGCCTGGGGTCCTCTGGCACGGTCCTCCACCATCAGATGGGCTTTTCTGGAATCCTCTCTAGAAGAGCCGCTCTCTAGTTGCAGGCTTGTCCAACTTTCATTTTTAAAGCACCTTTTTCTTCTCTGTCTTTGGAGCGTGGTTTCCAGAAACTAGACCACCAGGCCCTCACCCAGGTGCCACCTGGCAGAGTCTTGGTACCTCTGCACTGGCCATGGACCAGGCAGTGCCCACCAGCCGCCCCCTCCCTGCAGGAGCCTAGGCTGGCAGGGGCAGGAGGGCTGCCCTCTTCCTGGCCACCCCGCTGCCCCACTGCTTCTGGCACCTCTGAAACTTGCGGCGCACAGCACAGCTGGCCCAGGTCTGCGGGGACACCGGGGGTGGGGGTCACCTCACCATGGGGCGTACATCTGGAAGAAGAAGCCCGCCAGGCTGGCCTCCTCAGCAGATACCCCGCAATCATAATAAAGGTGATTCTCACCACACGAGCTGGTGGAAACAGCCAGAAAGAAGACAACTGGGTGGCCTGGTGGGGAGAACCGTGTGGCATCTCCGCCAGGCACAAACACGCTCCAAAGACAGAGAAGAAAAAGGTGCTTTAAAAATGAAAGTTGGACAAGCCTGCAACTAGAGAGCGGCTTTTCTAGAGAGGATTCCAGAAAAGCCCATCTGATGGTGGAGGACCGTGCCAGAGAAAAGCCACCTGCCCCCCAGACCCCCACCTCTCCAACTTTTGCGATGGAAACAATCACGCTAGGTGCAGACGCGAACTCCAAGCCATAGGAAGGAAATGCCTCGTGAATTTCAAGTGTAATTACAGGACCATCATTTAGGAAAGGCACATTATAAGATTTTTAATTGTTTCCTTCCCCCCTCCCCAGCCCCCGCAGGTCACAGTGACTTCACTTCTCACTAAGTCCAGTGGGAGACTGTGGGGTCTGGGAAAGGCCTGGGTTCAAGTTCCAGCCCTGAAACCCAGTGACTGGTGACCTTCGGCAGAGGTCACCCCCTGGCACCTTGGCTGCCCCTCTTCTGCTCAGAGGCTGGTGATCACACCTGCCTTGTGGTCAGGACAGAGCAGGAGGTTCTGGGTCTGCGGCCTCCAGCCTGGTGCGCTCTCTGCCCCTGTCGAGGGCAGGGATCCCTGCTCGGGCTGTGGCTTTCCAGATGCCATCTCCACATTTCCTGCCAGCTTTCCTCTTAGAATCCCAGAAGGGGGTCCCAGAGGGTCGGAGCTGAAAGGAGCCTTGGGACTTTTCCCGGACAGCCATCAAGGCCCTCCCACTCCATCAGCCCCAGGACCACCTCCTGGACAAGCAGGAAAACGTAGGCCCTATCATAGAGCAAGGGGGTGGCCCTGAAGGCCTCTCAAATAGGCCACTTGTCCCCCGCAGCCCCTCCCTCCCACAGCCCCTCCCCTCCGCAGCTCCTCCCCTCCGCAGCCCCTCCCCTCCTCAGAGCCCTCCTTCTAGTGCTCACGGGGTTGCGGGGTGGTGGTGAGGGGGCGGTAGGTACCTTGGCGTTCTGCAGGGGCGGCTGGTAGCTGGACGGCCGGTAGAACATCCTCTGGGAGGCGTCCGTGTGGATGTCACCCAGGAAGAGCTCCTCCACCAGGCGGTCCAAGTTGGGCTGCAAGTACTGCTTCTCCACGCGGACCAGCTGCAGCTCGTGCATGGCGAAGTTCACGGCCCTGGTGCACTCACGGCCGCTCTCCTCCCGCCACAGGTCATAGGGCACGTCAGGCTGCCAGGCGCCCCCGGTGGGCACGAAGCCGGGGCACGTGCGGTTGACCAGCTGGCCCAGCCTCTCGGCCACGGCCTCGGAATGGCAGACGACCTGCACGCGGTGCAGCTGGTAGTCCGCCTCGGTGCCGCCGCGGATGATCCAGGAGGCCTGGCGCAGGCGGATCTTGCCACGGACCACCAGCGTGTAGGTGGGGCTGGTGCAGCGGTTGCCGCCGTAGTAGAACTGGAAGGCCTTGAACGTGTTGTTGGGGTAGAACCGGTAGGACCTGGTGATGAACTCGGGGCCAGACCGCACCTCACAGCTGAGGAAGAGCGGAGGGAGACTTGAGCCCACGCCAGCAGGAGGCACTGGCCCAGCGCTAAGATTCCCGTAGTGATAACAGAGGCTTCCTCCTGACAGCTGGTGAAGGGTTCTCAGCAATGGCTGCTGTTACTACTTACATCCCAAGGGTCGTCATTTTTTTTCAAGTCTTTTATTATTTAAAAAAAACTTGGAGTTCCCGTCGTGGCTCGGTGGTTAACGAATCCGACTAGGAACCATGAGGTTGCGGGTTCGATCCCTGGCCTTGCTCAGTGGGTTAAGGATCCGGCGTTGCCGTAAGCTGTGGTGTAGGTTGCAGATGTAGTTTGGATCCCGCATTGCTGTGGCTGTGGAGTAGGCCGGCAGTTAACAGCTCCGAATAGACCCCTAGCCTGGGAACTTCCATATGTCACAGGTGCTGCCCTAGAAAAGGCAAAAAGACAAAAAACAAAAAAAATTATTTCTGGCCATAGCATGCAGCAGCTTAATGTGGCATCCCAATTCCCAGATCAGTGGCTGAACCCTGGTCGAGGTGGTGAAAGCACAGAATCCTAACCACTAGACCACCAGGGAACTCCTTCATTATATTTTTTATTGAAGAATAGCTGACTTACAATCGTTCAAGTACAGATTCTTTTTCAGATTCTTTCCCACTATAGGTTATGACAAGATATGAATATAGTTCCCTGTGCTGCAAGGGCACATGTTATTATTGTCTGTACTTTACAGATGGAGAAACTGAGGCACAGAGATGAGGAAGTGTGGCCCAGCTCCTGTCACCAGGGAGTGTCAGAGCCAGACCGTGAACCAGAGCAGTCTGGCTCAGCATCTCTGCTTCTGGTCACTCTAGGCAGGAACTTTTCCCTTCACTTTATGAACAGACAGCAAGGCAGGGACCCCCCATCCTCAGTACCTGCTGCGGCCTAACTCCCAGGCGGGAGAAGGAAGGAACGTGTGGTGCTGGCCCAGGAAAGAAGCTCCTAGTGTCATTAGAAATGGCTGATTTCCTGACCACTTCCACCACCTGGACCATGTCGAGAGCTGCCAGGTGTCAGGCGTCCCTTGTCCTGGGTGGGAATCCACGCTTGGACTGGAGGCCATTGGGAACACACCCTCCCATCCAGCCAAAATTGGTTTTCCCTCCAACAGAAAAACAAAGAGGGCTCCTTTTGCTGTGCTGCTGACAACAGCAGAATGCTTCTGCAGCGGCATCGGATAAACGCTGGGTCCCTGGGCCAGAAACATCTGCACTGGTCCGTTCCTCACCTGGCCTACTTGGGATCAGTTCTTACACCTACAGCTCAGCCCACAGCAGGGAGACAGGGAGATTTTTCCAAAGCTCTGGCCAAAGCATTCGTTCTTTCAAGAACTTTAGCCAGATCCTAGTCTGCTACACCGAGACTTTCATCATATCAGTCATGGCCTTGTGACCCTGCTGGTGTCTATGGTTTTATATAGAAATCTATTATATACGGTAGCTCTGATTTGAGCTGACCTAGTGTTACTAAATCGAGCAGTGGGGCAGAAGTCCCAAAGGCCAGTGGTTCTCAAAATGGCTGTTATTTCCATTTTTTAGTTAACAAACTGGTGAATGAGCATTACTCAGAAGTGGGTACCGTTCTCAAAGGAAAAAAAAAGCGGCATTTGCAGCAACATGGATGGACCTAGAAATTATCATGCTAAGTGAAGTCAGACAATAAGACACCAACATCAAATGCTATCACTTACATGTGGAATCTAAAAAAAGGACACAGTGAACTTCTTTGCAGGACAGATACTGGCCCACAGACTTTGAAAAACTTATGGTTTCCAAATGAGACAGGTTGAGGGGTGGGGGAATGCACTGAGGGTTTGGGATGGAAATGCTATAAAATTTGGTTGTGATGATCATTGTACACCTTTAAATGTAATAAAATTCACTGAGGAAAAAAAGAAAAAGAAGTGGGTACCATTCTCTAGGTAGAGACTGTCACCTGCCAGTAGATAAAGGACCAGGCAGTACTTTGAGCATCCATCTCTGTGACAAGTGAGAGGAAACTCAGACTTCTCCCCGGGGGGAAGAGGGGTCACTCCATGTGATGGTGATTTTGTCCTTCACGGTTTAGACAAGAGGGTCACCTGCTTCTAACCCTTCATCTAAACTTGAGGATCTGCTGATTCCGTAGCCAGCTCAGTGCAGGTCAAGGTCACTCTTCTCTCCATCCGCCCCCTGCGCCCCTCACCCAGGCCTCCATCATCTCCACCCAGAACTCTTGCAAGTCTTTTAATCATTCATCTTGAGGCAGGCTGGAGCCTGGGACCCGGGACCCTCTCCTGCCGTGGCTGCAATGCTTGCACCTGGATAAGTGTCTCATCTCTTCAAGCAACAAAATACAAAGGAAATATAAGGGGCTAAAAATAACTGCATGCATGCACAGTTGGGGCAAATTATGGACAACAAGATACCAAGACTAAAAAACCAACTGCCACTTCTGGAGAGCAGGCAAAAGCGGGTACTGTGCAGGCCCCCTGCACACAGCACCACCAAGGGGCTGGGACCACCTAAGGCACCCCCTGACCCGTCCTCGACACCCCGCCTCGCCCCATATAAGGAACCAGCTGAGCCCCTTCCCCTTGGAGAGTAAAGGAGCAAGGGAAAGTGTTGTTTGTTTTCTCTCCCCCTGCTGCAACAGCGGCCCCAGTAAAGCCTTGTCTGAATTTTCCCGTCTGGCCTCTTATAAATTTCCATTGATTAAGGCGGCTGAGAGCTCTGGATGGTTAAGTCTCGTCCCACCATCCACGTGTAACCAGGGCGCCCTTCGGGTGGTCAGCACGGCCCTGGCTGAAATCTCTTCGGTGACACCCCGGTTCTCTTCGATGAAAAGCCAAACTCGCAGTGACCTAGCCTGCATGGGGCCCCAGGGACTGGGCCAGCCTCCTTGGCAGCCTCACTGGGGCTGTTCCCACGTTAACTAAAACCCCTCGGGGCCCCTGTGGGTGTTTCTGCAATGCAGCCTCCGCTCGTTCTTCCACAAGGAAAACTGGTCTTGGTCTTGCACGGCCAAGGACATCTCAGCTCAAGTGTCCTCTGCTCGGTAGCCCTTCTCACCCCACCCCATCCTAAAATAGGGGCCCTGCTCTTCTCCTGGTGCACCTGTTGTTTTTTCCTTCTTCATAACACTTCTTGTGTGCTTATTTGTAGAATTCCTGAAGACAGGGACGTCTGTTTTGTTCCCTGCAGTCCCCACAAGATCTAGAACCGTGCCTGCACCCAGTAAATATTTGTGTGCTCCAGGAATAGTTGTTGGACAAAAGGATAAATTATTTCAAAGTACATCCCATCAAGACTGTGCAAATATTTACCATACAGTTATTTTGAGAAACCCCATTTTTAGGAAAAAACCCAAACCTCCCAAACCTTTGGGTCTTCCTCGTAAGATTCGTTTTTTTCTCCTCTCTGGATGCATGACATGCCTCCCAAGGTACAGGGGTCTGATATGCAGACCCCACCCTCAGCCTTGTGAATTCCCAACAGTTTAATGGGTAGGGGAAAAAAACGGCAGGTCTGCCACGGGGCTATTTTTAAAAGCTCTAATGGCAGATAAGCCAGAGCTCAAACTGGGACAAATCTTAGCGCCACAGCCTGGAAAAGAAGCCAAGAGCTGTGCCCTGGCTGGCCAGGGTGGCGTGGGCACCTTTCAACTCATTCTCGGGACTCTGAAGCTAAATATTAAGTTACCAGAATATGGCTAGAATATTTAGAACATCAGAAGCTTGGAAGTTGTGTTTCAGGGCTGGGGAAACACAGACTCCTAATATCCCTGGCTCGTGGTTTCTTTTTCTACACCAGTGGTCTTACAGAGTGCGGTGAACAAGGCCACCTTCACTCCCATGTCGGTTCACGGTGGTGCCATATCACCTCGGCTGGGGCTAAGATTTCCGTGGGCTCAGGTCAGCTTCTTCCCCAGCCAGAGTTTCAAAGAGTCATTGGCTCTGAGTTACCACTTCAACAACTAGAACCACTGGACATCCTATAAAGTCTCTGTGCGCCTGAGAAACACTAAGAAGGGTCCCCCATAGCAGTGCGCTCTCCTGGACGCCCCCCCCCCCGGCCCCTCTTACCCGGTGGACACCCAGTGGCCCTCGATGGCCGGCGGCATCTGCACTGTGATCCTGGCACCATTGTGGAGATGTTTCAGCATGTGATGACACTGGGATTCCTTGAAAGCCCTCCAGGCGCTTTTCTCCAGGGACCGGGGGTGGGACCTGCTGTCTGGATGAAGGAGGGCAGAACCCTCTCCCAGCCCTGAAACAGAACAGAGGGAGGCGGACGTCAGGAAGGCAGACTAGCGGCGGGTCACGAGGACCTCCCCCGGCTGGGAAACACAACCAGCTCTCCCGGTTTCATCCTGTCTTTGCTCTCTCGGAATTCACATTCCACCATGGGGAAGGGTCCAGGGAGACCCTCTCCCAGGTGACAAAACTAGAACCAATGTGACTCGTACAAGGTCCCTTGGCAAGTTCCTGGCAAAGCTTGAGCTCAAACCCAGGCATCCACAAAACCGCCAATAAGGCCGCACGTGTCCTGAGCGGCTGTGCGGGTTGTAGGGGAGAGAAACGTGTGCTCCAGAGTCACCAAGGGCTGGAGATGGCTCTGCGGAGACAGGCAGGGGCATCCGGAAGGGTGGACAGGAGCAGTGACACACAGACGGGGAGCCAGAGCCAGCAGCCTCAGTGAAAAGGGCGAGTGAAGATGGAGAAAAAGGCCCCCGGGAGCAGCTGGGGACCCGCCCCACAAGGGGGCTCCCTGCTGGCTCCCTTCTGTCTCCCACAACTCCTGTGTCTTGGGTCTCTCAGCCCCCAAACGGATGCCCTCTGGAGGGGGTGCAAGTCCCCCACCAGCCCTCCAAGGGAGCTGCTGTGACATTTCCTCCAACGATCTAGCAATGCTCCCAAGGCCGCCCTTCAAAGCTGGTGACAAACACCCATACAGGGTTTCCAACAAGAGTAATTACAGGAAGACTGCACGTCTGTGTTCTCAATGGGTAAAGGGACACTCCGACTAAGTTCATCTCCAGTACACACTGTTCAGGGTGGCCAAGATCTACAAGCGCAGAAGTACCACCAACCTCACGTTCAGAAAAAAAAGCCGCGAAAACAGATGGAGTTATCACCTGAAAGCCCACTGTTTCCTTTGATAGTCACTCCTGAAGTAATTCACAACCCAACAGGTCTTTACTGTGGACCTACTATGTCTTCAGCACTTTGTTAGCCAAAAAAAAAAAAAAAACCCCACTCGTTGGACAAATACACAAAAACAGAATATGAATGGTCACGAAATGTATTGTGGTCATCATTTCAAAATGTAAAATGCAGTTTCATGTCTAACACCATCCAGCCTGGCCAGGTGATTCACACCTGCACCAGAATGCGGGCAATGCTGAAACGCAGAAATCTAGTGGTGTCGACATCAATGCTCCGGGCTGTCCAGTGAGGGCCGTCTGTGGCCTCGCTCTCCCATCCCACGGAAGATGCCTCCAGGCCAGCGGTGATGCTGGGTCCGTCCCCGACCCTCCCCAGGGAGGAGGAGGAAACAGGCAGGAAACCAGCGTGTGGACTCAGCTGTTTTCTCCTTCTCTTTGCAAACCAGCCTGTTTTCAAAATACAAGCATTTTGATCAGCCCCTCCCAGCCCTATAGTAAGGATACTCCCCTGTTGGCTGTGGCACTCGGCCAGGTGGAGAGTCTGGAGAATTCAGGGGGGACCTGTTAGCAGTGCTACATGGACATATAACTGTACTGCATCTCCTGATGGCGTATTGACCCTGATTCCAGCGCTTTCATGCCCACCTGTCTGGCACCTGTGTTGGTCTCTCAGTTTTAAAGTGGAGGGGGGAGGAGTACCTTCCAACCACAAGAGCTGTAATCACCTTTACAGCAGGAAGCACTTCCTGAGCTCCCCATTAGGAGTGACATCAAGGAATAAAACAGCACAACCTTCTGTCTGTGGGGTCAACTGTATGATCAGTTGTAATGTGGCTAAAAAAATTATATTTCAATTCCAGTCACAAGGCACTGGGAGCTGGGGGTGATTCTACTTTAAGTTGACACTCAGCCTTCAGGAGAGAGGCCATCATCTTACGATCAACCAAGCTATATTCTAAAAACCTCCTGAGAACCCCCTTGACACCCTGCAAGTATTTTCCCATCAAGATAAAGCTGGGAGGGGAGCAGATATGGCTGAAATTCTGAAGCTGGGCTGCTTGAATTGGAAATTGGATCAGCCACTTAAAGACTTTCATCAAACCCAAGACTCCAAGGATTGTGAAGATGCATCATTATTTTATTACCAGCGACGAACACGCTTGTATTTAAATGAGGACACGATGGCTTGGTGGCCGTCCCTAGTTGCCCTCGGAGCAGGCACATGGCCCCGACTGCTCCATTTTCCCCAGAGATCCGGCATGACTCTAGTCAGATGCTTCAGCCGCTATGCCTCACGGGGACGGGGAATCTCTCTGCTCTGTGTGCATCTCGACAACAAAGCTCAGACACAGCCTCATCTATTTGCAGGCATCTTTCTTTCCAAATAGCCGCTGTTGGCTGGGCAAGAAGATACGTGAGTGCAGCTCCCCCGTGATAAGTACTTGCCTCACCGATGGCACATGCACCCGAGCTCTGAGATGGGGCGACCTGGTTTCCACACTGCTTTTCTTTCCAGCACTCACAGTGGAACTTACAAGTGAGTTACAACCCTCGGCTCCAGCCTGTACTCTATTTTCAAAACCAACCTCTGGGCAACTAAAGCACAGACGGGGAAAAGACGGCCCACACAGAGGAGGTGACGTGAGCACAGGGTGAGCGGCTGTGTCCAGGGTCACATGGGTGAAGACATGCCCCCCACGACTGCCGCCCCCACTGCCCGGAAGACCTTTGCCGACCCCTTAAATATGATCTTAAATATGAACCCTACAATTGATGAAACTCACTCTCAGCTTTGTGACCATAAACCAAGCACTTAAACTCCCCAAGCCTCGGTCTGCTCCTCAGTAAAGAGGGGGTGACAGCATTGCCGTCTCTAGGGGTTGGTTTCAGGATTCGGAAGGCTGTTTCCTTCACCCCGACTTCTCAACAAATGTAAGCTGCTGTTATTCTAAATGGTGACTAGGATCCGAGGCTCTGAGAGCCCTTCCTATTAGAAGGGTTGTAGTAATGGTAAGAGTCACCGGGAGCCTGGCTCACTCTGAGCTCTGCAAAGGGCAGAGTGACCACAGCAATGACCCAGGCTCCCAGCAGGCAGCTGGTGACCCAGACGGGGCCGGGGCGGCGGGGGGGATGGTGGCTACAGCTATTGACAAGCTCAGTTAGGTTTAGCAAATACTCACTGCCACTCTGTGTGGCTAGGTGGTTGGAAGAATAAAAGAAAGTATAGTGAAGACAAGTTTTTCCAATCTGGAGACTCTTAAGACCTCGCCGGGCTGAATGTCAAGGACTAAGGAGGTGGGGGGTGGCTCCGGGCAGGACAAAAAGGAAGAGGGTGTGGTAGTCAGATCTGGGTGCCTACAGTCAGTTCTCTAACCATCAGGGGAAGAAGGAAAATCCCAGAAACACCAATGTGCAAATATTAGAAACCAGGCAAACGATTAAGTCACTCAGGGTTTCTGGAGACAAAAATCCATCTCACTATTGCTCCTGTGGGACAATGAGCCTAGGCCAAGGCCCTGGTGGGCTGGTGGCCCAGAAGCACCAGCGGGTCCACCGCATGGGGAACTCTACAGCTGGCGCCCTCCTGGGGACACAGAATGGACGGCTCACCCGCTAGGGTGTTACGGAGTTTTCAGGGTGGGAAAACTGGGGCTGGAATGTGTTCCCTTTTTATCTTTTTCCTTCAAAGCACCCACCACCTGGATTACTCCTGGGGGCCACAGGAGGTGTAGGCAGGAGACACCGTCTCTAAGGATCTGCTACCGACAGGGGCCGCCAACACTCGCCTGGCTCTGCTGAGGGATGCAAATGCCCCCCTGCAAGGGCTGCGTCTGTCAAATGGCCGGGAATTCCAAGACCACATATGAAGTACCTCGTTCAGCTGCAGGAAGATCATGTGTAACAACTCTCCTCACACCCGCCTTCCTTCTCGGCATCAGCCGTGGGTGCCCTCCAAGGATACCAGCCTGAGACTTCTGGTCACTCCCGTGCGCACGGCACTGCCAGGACTAGGTCGACCCCACTGTGGGGCTGAGGCTACCAAGTCGCTCATTCAAACAATCAGAAAGGCAGTGTTTAGGCACAGGAGCTGCAAACGTTATACCCCAAGGAAGCCTCAGTTGGGAGAGAAACCAGGCGCCCATGGGCTCATGGAGGGACCCAAAGGGACAGAGGAGGTGGGCTCTGAATTCATCCCTGGGGGTCCTGGAGGAGCAGTTATGCCTTTATGACAACAGAAGTGGTCCAGTCAGAGTAGACAACATACGCCCAACACAAGGGGGTGGTGGGAGATACATGCGGGAAGGGTGGTGAGGCCTTAGGGTGGGAGGTCACAGGGTGGCCCAGGATGGAGCAGCAGCAAAACAGACGCTGGGCCATGATCAAGAGCCGTGAGTGTGTCACCCTGAGCGTGGACTGGACTGGAACAGGGAACTGGTTTGAGGAACCACCCAAAGCCTTTAAGCAATGGGACAAAGGGTAAGGATTACATTTTGGGAAGATTGCTCTCCCCTTTATTGGAGGGATGAGCAGCAGAAATATCAATTATGAAGCTTCTGCAATGGTTCAGTGTATCATTTTTGCCTGAATTAATAAGATGAAAGAACCATCTTTCTGTGGTCCTGGGGAAGCACTGACCAGTTTTGGCACATGGGAAGAAGTATTACCAAGAAGTTATCTGAGTCTGTTTCATAAATAAGTTCATTTGTGTCATATTTTAGATTCCACATATAAGTGATACCATATGGTATTTGTCTTTCTCTTTCTGACTTACTTCACTTACTGTGATAATCTCTAGGTCCATTCATGTTTTTGCAGATGGCGTTATTTCGTTCTTTTTTAATGGCTGAATAATATTCCCCTGTATATATGTACCACATCCTCTTCATCAATCAACTACGCTTGAATAAGTTCAATTTTTAAAACGACTATGTGAAAAGAAAGGCAAGGAGGAAGGGAAAGACAGAGGAAAGTAGGCATCTGTGTTAATTTAGCCCTACATATGGAAAGAAACTTTTGCAAAATACTTAGGTGTCCTACTGTAATACATCTTCAGTTGTCTAAATGAACCATCCTGGTATTTGGCAGTGCAGTACTTTAGGATGGCAACTAACTATAATGATCTCTCATGCTCGAGTGTGCCTTTTATAATAATAAGTATGCTTATTATATTTAATAACTTTAAGATCTTCTACTTAATTAGATTATCTGTATAATTGGAAGTGTTGGCTAATGACAATATTTGGTTGTTGAAAATTCTGCTTTTGAATACATTTGACATTACAGTCTTTCAAGTTCAAGTTCTTAAAGTGGCTGATGATTCAAGTTCTTAAAGTGGCTCAAGGTGATGTAGTTATTAGGAACATCAGGGCTTATGCAATGGAATCTTGGATACAGCTGGACTGAAGTGAACAGGTAGGTAACAATCCTATTTAGGCCATTAGAAGGTTTTTCCCCTTATGTTTCTCCTAAGAGTGAGAAAGTAGATGTGTATGAGTCTTCAAGGTGGCGTTGGTTAAGTCATCTAAGAGGTGCCTTTTGCTCCCCTGTGTAAGGTTAAAATTACAGTCATGGGGATAGTAACTAATGTTTTATAACCCTTCATGTTTCACTTTATGCACATGTTATCTCACTTATCAAATGCCAGTTACCACACAGTTACAGAAAGCAGCAGGTAGAGAACCACTCTTCAGTGTCAAGGGTTATGTGAACAGCCAGGCCCTGACACCAGCCTCCACAGCACTGTCCCGGCCAGTGGCATTGTGATTAAGTGGGTTATCAAAATGACTTCAGGAAATGGTGTCTGACATCCAGGTTCCCATGGCCTGGGCTCAGATCGAATGGAAATGACTGAGGGGTAGCTTCTTTCAAGGAAGTGTTGGCGAAAAGAATACATGCCTAAGAGGTGGAAAGAGAGAATGCTAATAGACCCTTATAAGGCGGATAGAGAGTACAATAACAGACACCTAATAGGCAGAGGGAGAGAATGGTAGTAGATGCCTAGTAGGCGGACAGAGAGAATGCTACTAGACCTATAATACACAGGAGAGAATGCTAATAGACTGGTGATAGGTGGATGGAGAGAACACTAAGAGAGCCTTAATAGATGGATGGAGATACATAATACTAATAGATCTTTACTAGACGGACATACATAATAGCATACATCCACGGATCTATTAAGCCTTCTCTACCTCCATCTGCTAAGGATTTATTAAACATTCTGTATGTCCATCTATTAAGAATATATTAGCATTCTCTCTGTCCAGCTACTGAGTGTCTAATACTGTATGTCCACTTATAAAGGATCTATTAAGCATTCTGGCTCTCTGCCTCTAAGGATTAAAGAGGGAGGTCCAACCTATTTAGGACCTATTAAGCCCTCTGTATGTCTGGCTATGAAGGACCTATGAAGGCCTCTATAGATCCGGCTAATAAGGACCTACTTAGCATTCCTTACATCTGGCTATGAAGGACCTACGAAACCTTCTGTAGGTCCACCTACTTAGGACCTATTAATGAAGCCCCTAGTACGTCTGGCTATGAATGACCTATGACGCCCTCTGTAGGTCCGACTATGAGGGACCTACTAAGCATTCCTTATTAAAAGTCCTAAGTAGGTGGACCTCCTAGAAGCTTTCGTAGGTCCTTCATAGCCAGATGTAAGGAATGCGGAAGGACCTACAAAGGATTCTAGGAGGTCCACCTGCTTGGGACCTATTAATGGAGCCCCCAGTATGCCTGGCTACGCAGGACCTACGAAGCATTCCTTACATCTTGCTATGAAGCACCTACGAAGCCCTCTGTAGGTCCAGCTACTTAGGACCTATTAATGAAGCCCCCGGTACATCTGGCTATGAAGGACCTATGAAGCCCTCTGTAGGTCCGGCTACGAGGGACCTACTGAAGCATTCCTTACATGTGGCTATGAAGGACCTAAGAAGCCCTCTGTAGGTCTGGCTACGAAGCACCTACTAAGCATTCTTTACATCTGGCTATGAAGGACCTACGAAGCCTTCTGTATGTCTGCTACAAAATCTTCTGTAGGTCCACCGACTTGGGACCTATTAATGAAGCCCCTGGTACGTCTGGCTACGAAGGACCTACGAAGCCCTCTGTAGGTCTGGCTACGAGGGACCTACGAAGCATTCCTTACATCTGGCTATGAAGGACCTATGAAGTCCTTGGTAGGTCCAGCTACTCAGGACCTATTAATGAAGCCCCCGGTACATCTGGCTATGAAGGACCCACGACGCCTTCTGTAGGTCCGGCTACGAGGGACCTATAAAGCCTTCTGTAGGTCCACCTGCTATAGGACCTATTAATGAAGCCACTGGTACGTTTGGCTGCAAAGGACCTACAAAGCTCTCTGTAGGTCTGGCTATGAAGCACCTACTAAGCATTCTTTACATCTGGCTATGAAGGACCTATTAGGACCTAGTAATGAAGCCCCTGGTGTGTCTGGCTACAAAGAACCTACAAAGCCCTCTGTAGGTCCAGCTATGAAGGATCTACTAAGCGTTCCTTACATCTGGCTATGAAGGACTACGAAGGCTTCTAGGAGGTCCACCTACTTGGGACCTATTAATGAAGCCCCCAGTATGTCTGGCTACAAAGGACCTATGAAGCATTCTTTACACCTTGCTACTGAGGACCTACAAAGCCTCTGTAGGTCCACCTACTTAGGACCTATTAATATAGCCCCCAGTACATTTGGCTATGAAAGACCTACGAAGCCCTCTGTACATCTGGTTACAAAGGACCTACAAAGCCCTCTGTAGGTCCAGCTACGAAGGACCTACGAAGCATTCTTTACCTCTGGATCTGAAGGACCTACGAAGCCCTCTGTACATCTGGTTACAAAGGACCTACAAAGCCCTCTGTACGTCCAGCTACGAGGGACCTACGAAGCATTCTTCACATCTGGCTATGAAGGACCTACAAAGCCTTCTGTACGTCTGGCTACTTAGGACCTATTAATGAAGCCCCTGGTACGTCTGGCTACAAAGGACCTACAAAGCCCTCTGTAGGTCTGGCTACTTAGGACCTATTAATGATGCCCCCGGTACGTCTGGCTACCAAGGACCTACGAAGCATTCTGCACGTCTGGCTATGAGGGACCTAAGAAGGATTCCTTACATATGGCTATGAAGGACCTACAAAGCCTTCTGTAGGTCCAGCTACTTAGGACCTATTAATGATGCCCCTGGTACATCTGGCTACAAAGGATCTACAAAGCTCTCTGTAGGTCCCGCTACGAGGGACCTACGAAGGGTTCTTTACATCCAGCTATGAAGGACCTACGAAGCAGTCTGCACGTCTGGCTACGAGGGACCTACGAAGCCCTCTGTAGGTCCGGCTACTTAGGACCTATTAATGACGCCCCCGGTACATCTGGCTGCAAAGGACCCACGAAGCCTTCTGTAGGAAGGGCCTATTAAGTGTTCTGTAGGTCTGTCTACAAAAGATCTATTATGCTCTCTTTAAGCCAGATGTACAGAGGGCTTTGTAGGTCCTTCGTAGTCAGACATACCAGGGGCTTCATTAATAGGTCCTAAGTAGCTGGACCTACAGAGAGGACTTTGTGGGTCCTTTGCAGCCAGACATACCGGGGGCTTCATTAATAGGTCCTAAGTAGCCAGATCTACAGAGGGCTTTGTAGGTCCTTTGTAGCCGGACGTACAGTGGGCTTCATAGGTCCTTCATAGCCAGACATACCGGGGGCTTCATTAATAGGTCCTAAGTAGGTGGACTTACAGAGGGAAAGAAGGCTTAATGGGTCCCTGAGAGGTAGGAGTGAGATGAATGCTCAATAGAGGCTTAGTAGATGGAGGGAGAGAATAGCTAATATATCACTAGCAGGCAGACAGAATCCTTAGTAGACCGACAGTAAAGAATGCTTCATAGGTCGTTTAGTAGAGGACATAGAGAAGGCTTAAAAAAGAGAGCATAATAGATCTTTTGTAGACAGACCTACAGAACACTTAATAGGTCCTTTGTAGGTGGACATGCAACAGCTAATAGGTCCACAGGTCCCTAGTAGGCAAACATATAGAATGCTTCATAGGTCCTTAGGCAGATGTATAGGACGTTTCATAGATCCTTACTAGGTGGAGTGAGAGAACGATTATAGGTTCTTAGTAGGTGGACATAAAAGACCACTTAATAGGTCTTAAGTAGGCTGGGCCTTCCAAAAGTCTTAATAGGTCCTTAATAGGCTAGACGTATAGAACATTTAATACATCCTTGGAAGGTTGACATGTAGAGTGCTTAATAGATCTTTAGTAGTCAGAGGGATAGAACGCTTAGTAGACCCTTAGTAGGTCTGATATACAGAATTCTCAATAGGTCCTTAATAGGTAGATGTATGGGAGAGAACACTTAATAGATCCTTAGGAGGCAGACACACAGCATGTTTAATAGGTCCTTAGTAGATGGGCATATAATGAATGCTTAATGAACACATCAATAGACCCTTAGTAGAAAGAGAACACTAACAGGATGCTTAATAAATCCTTTGTAGATGGAGGAAGAGAGTGCTAATATATCCTTAATAGACGTACAGAAAGCTAATAGATCCTTAGTAGATGGACATACAGAATGCTTAGTAGATGCTTAGTAGGCAGATGGAGAGAATGCCAGTAGGTCCTTAGTAGATGGAGGGAGAGAATGCTAATAGACACATAATGGGCAGGGGGAGAGAACATTAATAGACTGGTGTGTCTGTGTGCATGTGTGTGAACGTTCACATGCAAGAATGATTTACTCCCAAGGAATAAATCATTCCACACAGTAATCCTAAATGAGTCCAGAATGATCTTAACTACTATTATAATTGCAAGTCTATCTTCCAGGGAGTGAAAACTCCTGAAGATATCAAATAAAATCAGATATCCCGAAATGGGTGGAGGCACAGGAGTAACCATTTATGCAAGGATCTGTTCCCTAAGGCCAAGGCCTGTGGGGCCACATGACTGTCTGCATCACGGAACTCACCAGCCTCAGCACAGGTGTCATAGGGGACAAAGGCACTCCTTCCAGGCCACCCACAGTCATGCATATTCCTGAACCCACATGGCCTCCAAGGAGTCAGGCCACTGACAGGGACCAGACAGGCACAGGGCATGGGGCATGGAGTCAGCCCTCGCCCCTCCCTCCAGCAGGCGGCTGAGGGCCAACTGTGTGCCAGGCTGGCTTCGAGGCCTGCACCTCGCTGACACGTGCAGGGAAAAGCAAGGGGTACATGGCAGGTGTCCAAGTCCCTGAGATTTCAGTACCATTTAAAAAATCTGAATCATCCCCACATTGCTGGCAGGTCTTCACTGCCCAGCTACATCTGGAACCCAGAGTCCCAAACCACTCACACATAATAAAATGTGAAGCTGATTGGGAAGGATACACTTTCCAGGTACCCTTGGGACTAAAATCCTCTCTGATCTGGTGAATTGTCACATATGTACTTTAATGCTTAAAAAATACAATTAAAAAAGACCAAATAAAGGAGTTCCCATCATGGTGCGGCAGAAACGAATCCGACTAGGAACCATGAGGTTGCAGGTTCAGTCCCCGGCCCTGCTCAGTGGGTTGAGGATCCGGTGTTGTCGTGAGCTGTGGTGTAGATCGCATATGCGGCTTGGATCTGGCGTTGCTGTGGCTGTGCTGTAGGCTGGCAGCTGTAGCTCTGATTCTACCCCTAGCCTGGGAACCTCCATATGTCGCGGTTGTGGCCCTAAAAAGCAAAGCAAAAAACAAAAACAAAAACAAAAAAAAGGCCAAATAAAGAAAATGTCAAAACATTCACAGTGGTTATCTCAGGAGGGCCTCTGAAAGGTCCTTCCCCTGGTCCTTTCATGTGTCTCTGCACCTCACACAACGTGACCTGCATGCTTGACACCCAGAGTGAGAAAGCATCTCAAGCTGGAACTGGTGAGATCTGCAAAAACACGGAGCAGATAAAATGGGAGTGATTAGAGTAAATGCAGGTAATTACCTGGGCATGAAATTGCCCTGCCCCATTAACTGAGCTGTTGTTACTGTAAGTGCGGCCTTTGAAGTGGAGGCTGGTACGAACCACCAGCACAGCCTTTCATATTTTGGAAGAAAAGCCAGAGTTCACCACCAAACAGGTACCTGCACTTACCATGCTCTTGTTTTTATTTCCACGTTTTTTGAGATAAAAGCTAAAAGAGCTGCTTTTGCCAATCTTTAAAACTTCTTATCTAAAAGTATTTTCCCTTTATGAGAAATATAATGAAGTCAAGATTTCGAGTTCCTGGCTTCACTTAACTTTAGGTGAAATTGAGGTCATTTTCTACGTCCTTTTCTTCTAAGGCCATGGTCCCCAGGCAGACACTGGGGTCAAACCACAGCCGGGCCTGCAGCTGATGGCCGCAGCCACATCCATGCTCTTCAGCAGTCACATGTGTGTGTGCGTGACCTGCATATCTATGTGCACGGTGTGTGTGTATATGTGCTACATGTGTCTGTGTATATGGTGTGTGCATGGTATGTGTGTGTTGTGTATGTGCGTGTACCTGTTGTGTGCACGATGTGTTTATGTGCATGGTGTGTGCTATGTGTGTGTTTGTGTGCATGGTGTATGTTGTGTTTTTGATGTGTATCTGTATGCATGGTGTGTGTTGTGTGTGTGCTGTGTTCATGGGGTGTGTGTTCATGGGGTGTGCATGTGTGTATCTGTATGCATGATGTGTTTGTGTGCATGGTGTGTGTTGTGTGTGTGCTGTGTTTGTGGTGTGTGTGTTCATGGGGTGTTCATGGTGTGTGCATGTGTGTCTGTGTGCATGGTGTGTGTGCGTGTGTGTGCTGTGTTTGTGGTATGTTTGTTCATGGTGTGTGTGTGTGTAGTGCTGGGATTCCAGCAGCATGCCCCCCTTCCAGCTCTGGGCTCTCCAATAAGCTTTCCCCCTCACCCCTGGGGGAGCCAGGACTCTTCAGGAAGGGGGACTGCCCCTTCCCACAGCCCTGTCCCCAGCCAGCAGTGACACAGGCACACAGAAGGCTCCAATAAACGTACCAGTGGACTGAATGGCTGGCTGAAGCAACGAAGGTGGAAAACCCTGAGAGCGCAGAATACCCTCGGGACCTTAGGGTGACACCATATCCTTTCTCAAACCTGGATCTCTACTCCATGACTGTCCAAAATGATTTTATTCCCAGTTGAAGAGAACTGAATGGCCTGTGCACATAACAGCAAGAGCCCACACTCGGGTGACGCAGGTTTTTCCTGAGCCTTTTCCTGGGATCACATCTATCCCATGCAGAAGCCACTGAAGATTCCCTCTGCCAGCTGAGCTCCCCTCGGATGCACACGATCCCCAACGTGTCTTCTCCTATTTCTAGTCCTAAATGTTTTTTGCTCCCCTTTAGTTGTTTCTATCCAGTTGTCATCAGCTGTCCCTAAGAGTATGTAGGGCCACAGGCCTATCATCTGCTGGTGCTGGGTTTTTACTCATTTAAGGAGAAAGAGAAGGCACGCGGCTAGGACAGGCCAGCTCTGCTGTGTGCTCGGGACTCTTCTGCTTCTCTTAACGGGAGAGTGTTTACTGTCTGCCTAAGATGCTCCTTATTATCAACAGGTGAGTCATATTTCAGGATTACACTTTATGACTGGTGGAGGGGAAGATGCAAGAAAGGCAATGTTTGCTTGGTTAACAAAAACTGTCGTCGGTAAAATGGTATTTCCAAGATTCCGTTTTTCCCTATTGTGATGTCTCCTCACATCGTGTTGGTTAAGCTATCACCTGGTCATCCACACAGCTTTTTTCTTTTTCTTTTCTTTTCAGTTTTAATAGAATACGCTTGAGTAAAAGGAAATGGCTCAGAAGTGTCTTCCCCTTTCCGAAAAGTCAGTGAATTCTACAAAAAGTAAACATCTCCCCAGTATCAGCCCCCAGACTTAAACGTTTCCATTAGCAGAGAGGATGAAGACCTTGGGGGGCATTAAAGCACCACTTATTCCAAATATCTCATGTTGATCTGCACTCTGGAGCTGAACAATTTCTGTGGCTTTTCATCTACGCAAAGAAAACAGTGACAATGGATGTCCCCCAACTGCGTACCTCCATGACACCCAGTGGATTTTATTTGGATTAAGAAATGCAGTTGTTTTCAGAAGCTGCAGGAGAGGAAAGTAAAACTGACATGTATACTTTTATGTCAGTGCATTTTGAACGGGGGTCTCACACTACATGTACAGTTTTAAAAAACAGCAAAAACAAACAATGGGCTCCAGGCTCGCCAGACCCTTACTTACCCACCGATAGGACCTAAGTCATGATTTATGACTTGCATGCACTAAAATAAAAGGAACCCCCAAACTGAACAAAGATCGGATGCCAAACACAATAAACAGCTTCTACAATGTCTTCACTGAAAATCTTCCTGAAGGACTTGTGCACTTTTTAATCTCATTTTTATTTATTTATTTTTAAATTTTATGGCCACATCCACGGCATATGGAAGTTCCCAGCCACGGCTGCAGCAATGCCAGATACTTTAACTCAATGTACCCAGCTGGGATCGAACCCTCACCTCCCCAGCGACACAAGCCACTGTACCATGGTGGGAACTCACTTTTTAATCTTATTATTGAGAACTGTTACCATAACAAATAATCTCTAAATGATGTCTGGAACTAAATTTATTACAGTCTGTCCCAAGTACATTCATAACCATAGCAAATACGTATTTACCTACTAATCATTCTCATAACAGATAAATAGTGTCCCACAGTTAGCAAAATAAAATGCCTATGTATCAGGGAAAAAATCAAGCCATTCTAAGAAGAGTCCAGGTAATTTCCTTCAGGCTGATGACTTCCATTGAAATATATGATCAGTCTCCATCTGCTACCACAGAATTTTTAAATGATTGCAAAATCCCTAACTATGGAGGAGGGCACACTCTCAAGCCAGTCTCATGGGTTAGGCTGATTAATACTCATTTTCTGTTAAAACTACTTCAATCAAGTAAAAACCAGGTAGAAAATGGGGATGGGAAGAATACCCAATTCTTTCCTGGTGCTTTATGTTATCCTAACGAATCATGGCAAGCCTCTCTTAAATGGCAAAGATTTATATACGGGAGGACCGTTCCCTTGCGTTCTCTTCCACGCTGGAGGTGGATGCTCCCTGCAGGAAGGCAGCTGATCTGTGGGAGACTTCAGTGGCTTAGTGTAATAATTCTGCCGCTGCAGAAATGGGAAAACTTTTATAGGGTTATCCCATTAAACTTTGCAAACCTTTTTTTTTGTTTTCACTTTTTAGGGCCGCACCCACGGCATATGGAAGTCGCCAGGCTAGGGGTCGAATCAGAGCTATAGCTACTGGCCTACGCCACAGTCACAGCAATGTGCAATCCGAGCCGCATCTGCGACCTACACCACAGCACATGGCAACGGCGGATCCTTAACCCTCTGAGCAAGGCCAGGGATCGAACCTGCATCCTCATGGACACTAGTCGGATTCATTTCCGCTGAGCCATGGTAGGAACTCCCCAAACCTCCTTTTTTTATCCAACATCCTCTTCGTCATATGCACACATGTTAACACAAGCACAGGGACTGGCTCCACCATCCTCCCCTTCACAGGGCTGATGGCTCACCCTCCCACTCCGCTTCCTTACTCCCTGTCTGCACCCTGTTCTCCCAGCACCAGCACTGCCAGGTCTGGCTAAGCCCCTGATCCCAAGTAGTTCAGGCCGACTCAGAATTTGGAGATCTGGGCTACACTCAAACCTCGCTAAGGATATACTTGGACTCCTCTTACCAGCTGTTATGATCCCAGCTTAGACTGTCGTGCAAGAAGTATGGTTACAACATCCACTCAAAACAATCCCCTCAAAATAAGCAGGACAAGCTCAGTACTAAGGGGCCCAGGTTGCGTCTCTGAGGATGGCTTTTGTAGTCCAGAAACCAATGGTTCTGTGCAAAAAACTCTGATTATGCCAAATGTTCACGTAATTTTTCATTTTCAAGGCATCTGCCCATCAGACTTTTTCTTCACAGATATTACAACAGAATTTTTAGGGGACACTTTCCCCTGTTTCATCTCTCTCTGCCTCTTGTTTCTGGTGTGTGTGGCAGCTGCTGTTTGATCTGTCCACTGGCTCTGATTTGTTTCATGTTTCAGCCAAAGATTAAAACTGCTCTGTA
Source organism: Catagonus wagneri (assembly GCA_004024745.2). Lineage (NCBI taxonomy): Eukaryota > Metazoa > Chordata > Mammalia > Artiodactyla > Tayassuidae > Catagonus > Catagonus wagneri. The sequence continues at coordinate 20,307,719 of PVHT021183608.1, read as the reverse complement.
ATTCTAAGCAGATGGGCCTAGGAGTGCAACCCTATAATTATACCTTCTCTGGCCCTAGAACTGCAAGCCTTCCATCCTGACTTTGAAAGTCTGGGATCACCAAGGCTCAGAGTACACCTTGGCCACCAGGCAGGTCTGGCCCAGCCATCTCCTCTGCAGGCCTAGGGAGCTGTGCTGCCCGCACCACCGGCCCCAAGCAGGACTTCAAAGAAAACAGCAGCACAGAGCTCCGGGTTACCGTCTCCTCCCTTTCCTAGATCATCGGGGGGGGGCGGGCGCGCACCGCCTGCTCCTTAGTGCCACCTAAATGCATTCTGAAGCTGGATCCAGCTGCAGGTCTCGCCCAGAAACCCAAAGGCCAAGGGGGTTCCTGGTGTGCAGAGGTATGGGGTGGCCGCCGGGCCAAGAAGCAGCACAGCTCTGCTCCTAGTGGAGATTCTGCTTAGGGAAAGTTGGCTCAGGACGTCTGACTCAGACCCTGTCCCCAGTCTCCACCAAATCTGCCCCCCACCCCCATCCCCGTTGCAATGCTGTCTTATTTTTCTCAGTGCAATTCCTGGAACTCTTTTAAAGCCTGCAGTTCGAGGGTTTACTAGAGCCGCTGAGAACATGTGACACATGAAACAGAGAAACAAAACGACCAAGAAGAGCGGGAGGGAAGCGAGCTCAAGTCGCTGGGAACTTAGGAGACTGGATTTAATTACTGCACCTTGGCTACTAGGGGGCCCCTGCTCCCTGAAATTCGTCCAGAGAACCTACCCCTCCACCTAGGAGAGGCCCTCTCCACCCCTCAACACAGTCCTCGGAGGGGCGCCCGCAAACACCGCGAGCCCCTTTCCCCTGAAATGACCAGTTTCTCTGTACAGTCCCCCCACAAAACTTGGACCCCAGCAAGAGCCCGTCTTGCGCTCTGACACTCTGCAAAAGGTCGCACAGGCTGCAGTTGCAGGGCGGTCTATAGTCTGAAACTCCCAAAGCGGCCGCATGTGTCCCCTGGAACTTGGAAATAAACTGTGTGTGAGAGCGCAGCCTTCCAGAGAGCGCGGCCCCGCGCCGGGCAAGGCGAGCCTCTTCCGGGGCGCCCAGGAGAGGGCTATGCGGACGCAGGGTCCCTTCGGCTCTAGGGATCCCGTCGGGTGCCCTCGGCTCCGGGCCCCCCCGGACTCACCGTGAAGTAGGAGGGCCGGGAACAGGGATGTGAGCAGGAGGCGGCGCACACAGGACATCTCCAGGCCTCCTCCGGGGCAGCCCGCGCGCGCCGCACCGCCCGCCGTCCGGGGACCCAGGTCCCTGGGATCCGCCTGCAGCCCGGGCGGCGCGACCCGGCGGCTCGGGGACAGGGCCAGGCCCGCGCTTCAGGCGGCCGCGGAGCGCCCCATGCCCGGCCCGGCCCCTCGGTTCCCGGCCTCCCGCCCAGCGCCTGGCCCTGCGCGCCCGGCCGCCCAGCGCCCGCCCGGCGGCCGCCTCCGCTTCGCGCTGCACTGGGCGCCGCTGCCGCCACCGCCGCCGCTCTTCTTCATATTTCCAGGGCGCCGCCGCGGGAAGGGGGCGGGGGCGGGGCCTGGGAGCGGCGGGGCGATGCGGGGCGGGGCGGGACTGGACGGGGCGGGGCTACGTGGGAGGGGCGGGGCCTGGAAGGGCGGGGGCGCCTCCAGAGACAGGGAATGGAGCTTCAAAGGGCGCTGGGTACCGCCGCCGCACCTCTTCTGTGTGGTCCTCACCTCTTCGCTTCGTGGCTCTTACCCTCCCTGCGCCCACCCCCGGGCAGCTCCAGACCCTGACGTCCATCCACCAACAAGGGTAGAGTCACCGTGTGTGCAAAGTGTTCCAAAAGGGATGGGGGCGCTGCAAGTCCAAGGTCTCCAGTGCGGTGTGAGAGAAGTCCGCGTGCAAAACTTGGAGCGTGTGTGTGTGCCCGCGCGCACGTGAGATGGAGGGGCGGGCATGGAGAGAAGAAAGTAAGAAGGAGAAGAAATCAGGTTAAACCACTACTGGGTGGGAATCCCCAGCGCCGCGTGCGAATCCAGCATGCTGAATCTGGAAGTTTCTTCACTGAGCTCCTCCAGGGCCACTCGGAGCTCCCGGGGGAGGTTTGTCATTCCACAGGCTGGCAGAATGTCACCTCTTCACACTTGGTGAGGAGCAGCCAGGGACCACATGGAATCAAAACTCTTACGGTGTTCTTCATTTAAAAAAAAAAAAGATTAAAAAAGAATGCCTGACTTCCAAGAGAGTTGTCTGCCCCTTTGAACAATGTCATAATTCAACTCCTTGTGCTGTAGACTTTCAAAATTAGCTGGACCTGAGCATCTGTGTAAAAGAGTGAGATAGATGAGGATACATGTGAGTTTCCACTTCTTTTTTTCCTGAGAAAGCCAGAGGTCTTTTGATGTGATGGTGCTGATACTGTTTGATGTGCTTTATTTTACCACCATCATTATCTTTCCATCGTTAATAGGAGGGTTCATAACACACACCACCTGCCTACCTCATGAGGATGTTGTGAGGATTACGTGCTAATGTTTGCAAGTCTCGAAGATGAAAGACTCCCTCCTGTGAAAGAAGGGACGGTTGCTGTCATAAAGCCTGGGAGCAGGAGCATATTTGAGTCCGGCTTGCTGTGTGCGTTTCCCTATTGCATGCTTGTCTCTGTCACTAGGTTTGGGTAGCAGATTATGGCTTGTGGGATTTGAATGTTGCCCAAGGGTCAGTCAGGTTTAAAGCAGAAACTTGACTTCCTTGTGAATGTTGGGCACTTGGAAATGATGTAAACGGCATATTTGGCTGCTCAAACAGAACTTAGTCTTGTCACCAAGAACACATACTGGGCGTTGTCTGGCTTTTCTATGCCTTTAGTCATTTGATGCCTTTTAGTCTATCAGGGAATATTTGAAACAAGCAAATGACGAGAGTGTTAGGGATGGTGTGTTTATGTACAAGCAACTGGGCTGGTCATAACTGAAACAGGTCATTCATCACATGTTAGCAGGACAATTAGATAATACATAAAAAATTATTTGATCCTGTTATTTAAAAGAAGAAGAAAACCAACAGCCCAGCCGTCATTTGGTGTCATCTCAACAGTCAAAGTGATTCCATTTTTGTTTTTCCAACTGGTTTTACTGCTGTGGTAGAAACAGAGCTAGAATGATGTAGCCAGTTTGAAATTTGTTTTGCCAGTTTATTTTCCACATGCAGTGTCATCGATTTAAATTCTCGACCCTCAACAGCCAGCCAGAGTCACTATCCCAGAAATGTCCGCACGGCCTTCCGCCTGTCTGCAGGGTGGGACTTGTCCTTGATGGAAGATTCACTGTCTGCTTGGTTTTACTTTTGCTGGCAGTGTACTCACTTCTGGAAGAAAATAGTAAAAATAAAATGAAATTTTATACACACACACACACACACACACAGTTTAAGTATGGCTTAGAGAGACTGTGTGCTTAGAGGAACAGAACTGGGAGAAGGGCATTTCCAGGAGGTAATGGGGCGTATGAGCTCTATCCCAGAATCTGGCCCCCTGAAGCTAGCACAAGGAGCCTCCCTGGGCCACTTGTAAGGACCCAGCCTTGAGCAGGTCCTGATGATAATGGAAGAGTCTCTGGTACCTTGTCCAGCTGAAGGCAAGATACACCTTGAAGCATCCACTATGCATGTTGAACTGTTTGGAGCTATTCATAGATAACTTTTGTCATGTTGATGGGGAAGAAGAAACTCACAGGGGCTGATTCCCAGCCACGCGGCTAGACAGAGGCCCCCTTGGAACCCAATGATTGTTCGGTCACCGGCTTACAAGTCTGCTCGCATGTTTACCAAGCAGTATTTTCCCACACGCACCGCATGCAGATCCTAAAAGCCTCTATAATTGGCTTTGGGAACAAGCCCTTTGCTCTCCCCCAGTAACTCTGGATCATGGGATGGACTGTGCTGAGCACAGAGCTTGGGTGGTCACCTTGGCTTGATTTTCTTGGGAGGGTTTTTAGGGAGCTCATCTTGATTTTTTAAGCAGCACAAAGCAGTAGACAGTTCAATTTCATCATAACTTTGGGAGCACAGGGATCAAAATCTTTTAAGAAGTCCTGTGCTGCCATTTGGTTTCCTAAGGCAGCCAGTGAAATTGACCAAAAGGCATGCAGTCCATGTGGAATGTCAGAGACCCCAGGTTTCAGTTCGTAAAGAAAATGATAATTTTAAGAAGAGTCAGAGGAATTAAAACATCTGTTCAAAAATGTGTCTAATTGTGAGTATAGTTGGAAGCATTTTCTGGCCTCTGCATCATCCTCCAAGGATGGGAAATGCCATTGGGAATAGACTTTTCTTGAAATTTGCTAGATGTCAGTGCCAAGCCCAGTACACTGTGGTGATTCCTTGGGGCCATAAGGGCCTGGAGGAAAAGAATGGAGCTGGGTCACCTCTCTACTCCTTTCACCACCTGAGTCCCTGCTTCCAGTATTTTGCCCCCAGCAGGGCTTCTGTAAATGATAAAGACATTATATTTTAAAAATCCTATACAGTTTCCTCAGAGACACAGCTAATAAAATTATCCTGAGGAGTCCTTAGAAAGGGAAGTCCTTCTGGATTATATTTTTGAAACTATTTGGAAAATAACATGCAGTTTAGATGTGTCTCTGGGTGCTACAATCTTCTGAGCTTAAGAAATTAAAGGTTAAATTCCATTTCATACTCATGGTGGTGATCAGAGAAAATCACTAAGACGTCTGTGAGCTTAGTGTCTATTTCTTCCTCCATCCGTCCATCCATCAACAGGTACCGACCAACTGCTGAGCGGATACGAATGTACAACCATCCAAGTGACCATGAGGGTGACTCAGCCTAACCATCCCTTCGCTCTGTGTCCCAAGTTTATTTGGGGAGCTGGTGACAAAACTGAGGACCCTTCCCACTGAAGGAAAATGCGAGCTCACCCAGGGGCAAGAGCCAATAAGGGATTTGAATAGCGTTTGTGTCTATACTTTCATGTGCCTCTTATAATAGTCTTTCCTGTAGCACTGGTTGCCGTGTATGTCCAACTGCTTTATCTGCTTAACTCGATGACTTGGTTCTTTGAGGGCAGGAAGAAAATTGGGTATTATGTTTCACCTCCTCCCCCAGCCCCTTCACAAGTCTTGCCATAATGGGCATTTGTTGGGCTGGTAGATGAGGCAGGATAAGATCAGAGCATCAAGAAAGAGTCTTTATGAGGTCGACATTACCCCCACGCCACCACAGTGCACAACTGCAGACACAGGGAGACACAAAAGCAGTGGCATTCAGCCCAAGCTGGCCCTAGGTTGTTAGGGCACTCATAGCAACGCTCAGACACGCTTGACATATGAGGGGCGGGATGGCGCCCTTGTTAGGGAGCCAGAGTCACTGGGCTCCAGTCCTTCAGCTGCAAGGCCTTCGGCCAGCCACTTAAGACGGCTGTACATAGGGGCCAGGGGAGTGTAAGCTTGTACACGGTCAAGCACTGTGTAAGTGTACCCTAAAAATAGCCCAGACGCTGAGCACCTTGGGCTAAACCACATGATGAAATTCCCTCCCCCCCAAATTGATTTTTGATAGGGGAGGGTGTGAGAAGACTCAGTTTGTGGCCCCCCCAAAGGTGAAATGTCTATTCAGATTACCTACAACTTAACAAGGAGGGTGGGGACAATTAGGAATAAGTATAGAAAGTTTTCTGGAAGGGCAACAATGAAAAGAAGTTTGAGAAACCCAGTGTTAAGGGAAGGAAGCATAAGATGAGTTCTATTATAATTGAACTTATAACACATATGTGTAGTAACCTTATTTTTAAAATTCACCCAGTGTGTTTCGATTACATGAAATCAAATATGTTTCACTTCAGCGGGCCCTCTGGAGTGGCCTTCTCCCATCTGGTTACCTCAGCATAACATCACGTTCAGTGTTGTTTATCTTTGATCTGAACACTTAGCTATTACCACTCTCTCTTTAGAGATGGGAAAACTAGGGCCAAAGAGATTGAGTTGTTGGCCTAAAAGTCACACAACTTTCTAAGAGTGGAATCAGTAAGTTTCCTTACTCCCAGGAAGCTTCTGCTCTAAGACAGCACCATAAATAAACAAACAAGCAAACAAATACATAAACACATTTTACCTCTCAGAAGTAGAGAACTGATTTAGATATGTTTTGATATATTCAGTCTCAAAGGATCAGCTAGATAGACTATCTGGATGGCCTGCAGTTCACTGTCTGATGTGTAAAATATCCAAACAGCTTAGTTTTTAGAACAGACGGGATTGCAGCCTGTAAAACAGGCTGGTCACCAGATAGTCACTGAAATGCTGTGAGTCTGTGAACGTCTCAGGACCTTCCTCATTAGAACGTGCCTGATTGTGTTACTGTGACTGGCTGTGAGCATCAGAGTGACGAGCTGTGCAGACCTGGCCACTGCAGTCACATCCCATCTACCTAAAGTTCAGGTCTCCAAAGCAGGGCTGAACTTAAACACAACCATCCTCTGGACCGCCAAGTTCGCCATCACCAAGTCCAAGGTGATACCTAATACGCACATTTGTGATACATGCTGTAGTTCTCGAAAGGCTTTCCCAGGCACAGTCTCCTTTGATCTCTGCGCTTCTGTGAAGCCAGGGCTGTTCTGACATGGACAAGTGACCTTGAGGTCTGGAGAAGCTGACCATGGCTGTGCTAAGTTCTCCCACTAACACACAATGCTTCACAATGTTGCCTCTCCGCCCACGGGCAGTGTATACTTTATTCACGCCCGAACACATCAGGCCCTAACTTAGAACCTGTTTCATTTTCTTATACAGATTCTCGTGTCTTTGCTGCCTCTTTCCTTATGAAAGGGGAAAAACTTTTATAAACAGATACGGACACTCAGAAATCACCAGAGTTCAGCTGAAAATAAGTTAACCATATACATCTAGGAAAATGACATGTGTATCAAGTTTCTTTTCTCAGATTTTGTCGCTAGGTTTTTCATATGCTTTAGCCCAGTGCCTCAGTTAGCAGCTCTTTGCAGACTCACAGTGAATGGGATGAAACACAATGTTCTACTCCAAGGCACCCCAGTGATAAGCTACCAATACTTTCAGCAAATCAGGGTGGAAAACAGACGAAGAGGTAAGAAATTGGGTCAAGTGCACCAGTCGGGCTCACAGCACAAGAGGCCAAAATCCTTTGATTTGGGGTGGAAATTTGACCAGCTGAAACCCCATACTTCCTGACATCCTGGCAGAGACGAGGGTGGTCAGATTTCAGTAGACATCAGGGAAAGGTCTGGGACCCCCTTTGTCCGTCATCCTTCACATTGCTCTGAATGCCGGGCTCCAGCTGCCCCTGAATGAACTCATCCAGTCCCCGTAACTGGTGAGTGACACGTAGGTACCACCCCCACCTTCCCCACAAGAAAACGGAGTACCACAGGTGTCCAGAGTTCCAGTGCTGGAAAGATGCTGGACCAGGATTCGGATCCAGGCTTACCTGACACGGATGCTCACGCAGCCCTGGCCTCAGGCTTCTCATCTGGGCAATGGTGCTGATAGTGAACCAGTTTCCACTTGGTGCTGGTGGGTGGATTAAGGATGTGAACTAGGTGAGGCCCGAGCGTGGGGAGGGCCCTCACTGATGTTCGGACTCAACCTGTAGGGGCCCGAGGGGCTGCAGCTGGGATTTCCTCCTTTTATACCCTTCTATTGTGACTCCCATTATGACTTCCTTCCAACAGGCTAAGGAAGAGTCTTTGTGTCCCTTAAGTCATTTATCCATCAGTGTGCATTTATTTAGCAGCCACTGTGTTTCAGACACTGTCTACATAAAGGCACTGGTATATTCACCAGAAAAGTGGAGATGAGCAGATTAGATGAAATTGTCAAAAAGATGGACTCTCGCCGCCTTCTCCCTGAGCTGCCCCCACTCAGCTCTCATCCGAAAGGACTTCCTTCCTTCACCCTGTCCTCCTCAAGGACCCTCCTGTCCCCTGCCCTTCGTGCTTAGCAAAGTGAGACTTGGACTCACAAAAGCATTCATAACTAAAACATAGGTGACACGTCGGAAGTGTCAACTTTTAAACTGCAGATGAAACGGGAGCAGGGTGGAAGTGGGAAATTTCCAGGATGATGGGGGCACAGAGCACTCCCAGCGCAGTCTGGAGCAACCAGCCCAGCCCTGGGCATCCTGTCTCATCGAGCCTCATCAGGGCTTGGGTGGACCAGGCCCTTCACTCCCCGCGGGGGTGGAGCCTGGGGGCGGGGCCTTGGCTTTGCTGTGTTTATCTTGAACCCCAGGGAAGCCAGGTTTCTCTTTCACTTGCTTTATGGCTCTGATAGCTTTATTTATTATTTTTAGCTGGGGGAGAGGCTGACTTGGTAAGGCCACCCGAGTGCTGTCTTTTGGCTCTGTTCTAACTTGTGTTCTCTGGTTCTAGTCTGTTTCCCTCCTTATGTAATGTAAGTTATCTGTACCACTAATCAGGTCGCCACGCCCTCCGGTTCCCACATGAAGGCAGAGAAAGAGTGGGCCGAGGCTCAAACGGTGGCTGAGCGTCCTGGGTTTGAGGAGTGGCTGGATGCTCACAGGTGCCACTACCTCCTCTCCTGTCTCTGCCGCACCTGCTCCCCTCTCAGACCAGCGCTCGGCCGGTCACTGCCTCTTCCAGGAGGTGTCACTGGGAACCAGTCTGACAGACTGGGTGGTCACCAAACCTCTGCTCGCTTGTCACTCCACACTTTAGGCACCATCGCTGTATCTTCCGTCTCCTGGTGGATGTTTCTCCGTCATTAGCAATCTGGGGACTTGGGACTCCTGGTTCCTCTTGTCTACCGGTCAGTGGCTTCACCCCTGAGGCCTCCTCTAGTAGACGGGAAGTGACGCATTTCAGGAGCTGGACGGCGACCCCATAACTGGACACATTGCCGGGCTTTGTGTGAAATGGGAAAAGGCTGATGCCACCAAGCAGTGGCACTTTGTGTCGTGATGGACTTGTCAGGTCCCCAGTGGACCTCAAGATGCTGAAAATGGGTATGACTGCCCAGAGATTCGAAAATTACTCTATTTCAGCACCATCTGAGGAAAATATAAGGAGTCTGTTTTTACATCTGGGCCTTGATAAATGTCAGCCAGCACACACCTCTCTACGGCTCATTGTGCAAATCCGTGTGCCTGGCTTAAGCAGATGAGCAGGTGGGACAGAATCTAACAGACTCTTATGATTGCTCCCTTCACTCATGGGAACAGGGTAGCCGTTACTGCAGCTGAAAGCAGAGATATTTTCTTACCAGAGTTCCAAAATCATTTTCTCCAATTTCTATTTTTTTTGGATAAAAAACTCTTTGATGCTAATAGAAATTGAAATAAAAAGGCAGAAAACAAACAGTAAAACTAAAAACATTTCCCTGGGCTGCAGTATGCATTGTGACTCCTTCACTGATAGGAAATGCAAAAAGAAGTTTCTTTCAGTCCTACTGAGAGGTGGGCTGGAAAAGTTTATTTAAAATATCCCCTTTGTTTATCTTCTTCTTTCAAAGTAGAACAACTTCTAGTAATGTGAAAATGCAGTATCTTCAACTTGGTCAGTTAATTTCAAGTAGAGACAGAAGTTGCTGCAAAGGAGAAATGAAACAGTTTAGCTTTAACATTTGTTTTTTGTGGGTGTGATTTTACTTAGGGTTCTTGAAATATACCAAATTGCTGAAAACCAGCCTACAATTACAAAGAAAAAGAATAATGGTATTAAACATTGTTCTTAGTGCAGTGAAGCCATCTTCAGGAAAATGCTAAACAACCCAGCTGTGTGTGCATGTGTGTGTGTGTGTGTGTGTGTGTGTGTGTGTGTGTATGTCTGTGTATGGTGCCTACTTTTCACATTCACAGAATACACACAACGATATGAACAAACTGGGGAAAAACAGAACAGAACTGGGCCAAGTGAATACTGCCAGCCAGTTGACAATTTCCTGTGGGCATTGGGACACTAGCATTCACACAAAGATGGAAAATATTAAAACCATATTGTGCAGAAACAGCTTGTTTTCTGAAGTGCATGAAGCGTGGACAACGTCACTAGACAACATGGCTTTAAAAAACAAGACAAAACCATGCACTGGACAAGCCTAGGGCCCAGGGAGATGAGACTGGGGCTGGTGTCTATACTGAATGAGCTTCAGGACCCTGGTCTGTTGTCAAAGCCCCTCCCGCCGCCACCGCCATGGCATCCCCCAGCCTCAAAAATAGACGATAAGTGACTATTGCATTAGATGGCAGTGATGTGGACTGGCTGGGAGAAAGCTGATCAGATGCTTAGGGAAATCTGGTGAGCTCAGACCGACCACAGCGGCCTTGGTCACTGGTGGGGATGGGGTGCTGGCCCCCGAGACAGGCCCTCCACAAGCTCCCAGGGAGGAGTCCCACAGCCCTGAATGGTGGAAATGGATTTCTCTTCTATGTCTCGAGGCTGTAGAGTCAAGGCTGGTTTTCCACAGAAGGTCACGTCCACATCTACTGTGATCTGAGGTAGCCTTTGTGACAGCTGTTCCTCAGACCTGCATTGTGGCAGCAGAGGTTTGAACGCTGGGGTTGAAAACCGCTCCCATGTTAAAATCAGTCCATATGGGATCAGACAGGGGTACAGCGAGAGCTGCTGACATATACCTTTTCTGGGGGGGGGGACTTCAAGAATGATGCCCACCCCCATTTCTGCTGCAGCTGTGTAGCTTTTGGACCTCACCCAGGCGTTGGGGACCCTGTGTTTGTGCTTGTGAAATGGTGACAACACCGTGGTCCCACCCTGTGTCGTGAGGACTGGGTGAGGTGACACGGGAAGTTGTGTGCACCGTGGGGACAGCAAGCTGCCCGGGAGAGGAGTTGACGGTGGCTCTGTCCACCAGCCTTGAAATCTCGCGTCTGAACTGATGGTCAAAGTGGACGCTCTCAGCTGTGCAGAAAGAGACCAGCTCTGGCCATTTAACCAGAAAGCACTGCGGGCTCTGGTAACGACAGGGCCACTGCCGCCACGGACCAGACCTTGAGGATGGCACCGTGGATACCATAGCACTGGAGCTGGTGCCCAGCCCCTGGGGAGTGACAACTGACAGCCCCTGCCACCACAGCGCACTGTGCTCCGGGCACCCTGGTCAAAACTCGCTACAGCTTCAAACCCAGGGTGGGTGGGCTTGGAAATCTTGAACTTCCCCTGTGGGGAAGGATGTGTCGTCTGCTTCGGACTGCGCACTAGCGCCCCCGGGGCTTTGATTCTGCCAGGATATGGGGGATGGGAGGACCCCAGCCCCAGGATCTGTGGCTCTGGGAGCAGAAATGTTTGAGGACCATGGATATTCCAGAGATCTGCCTGTAATAGACTCCGCCTTGCCCAGAGGCAGTGGGGATTGCAAGAGGGAACACACGCTTGGAGTAGAAAGCTGTTTGTGTGTGTGTGTGTGTGTGTGTGTGTGTGTGTGCGTGCACACGCAAGATGCCTCTGGGTGTTGCAGAGGAAGGTCCAGGGGAAGCCAGCTTGAAACCACTGCTCAGGGGGTCTCATCTCCAGCAGGGCTGGGTACCTGGTGTTGCTCAAGGGGAGGTCCGCTCGGGACGCATGTCCTGCCTGTTGGCTCCAGCATCCCTGGGCCCCCACCCCATGTGCTGCCGAGGGTTGACGAGCCCACCCCTCCTCACCCACTTGTGGAACCTCTGCACCTGCTGAGGCCCCGCCAGGGAGTCCAGGAACAGTTGTCTGGTCAACACGCAGAGGAAAGAGTTCCAACCTCAGCTTCTCCAGCTGTGACCGGCACATGTTGATTTGACCTCCTACCACGTAATGATGCTTCTGCCTCTTCCTTGACCTGAGCTAGGAGACAGGAAGACAGACGCGCAGTGGCTGGGAAAGGCACTCGGAAGGTACGTGTGCCCCTGCCCACGGGGGACAGGAAGAACACAGCAGCATTTCTCCTTACTTTTATTCTTATGTTAGATTTTCAAAGAAGCACAGTCCATCATGAGGCAAAAAGATACTGTTTGAATTTCTTTTATTCTTATGTTAGATTTTCAAAGAAGCACAGTCCATCATGAGGCAAAAACATACTGTTTGAAGTTCCCATTGTGGTGCAGTGGAAACGAATCCAACTAGGATCCATGAAGATGCGGATTTGATCCCTGGTCTTGCTCAGCAGGTTGGGGATATGGCATTGCCATGAGCTGTGGTGTAGGCAGCAGAGGCGGCTTGGATCCTGAGTTGCTGTGACTGTGGCATAGACCGGCAGCTGTAGCTGCCATCTGACCCCTAGCCTGGGAACTTCCATATGCCTCCGTGCGGCCGAAAAAAGAAAAAAAAAGATATTGTTTAATTGTTTAATGCCATGAATAATGTTCAAGATTCTGTTTAGTTTATCTTCTTTTCATCCTTCTAAAAATCACAGTCCCTATGTATGATTTATTAAGGACATAGCAGAGTGAATTTTTTTTTTTAAAAAAAACAAGAGGAGGGTATGATCCAAAATGTTGAGCCCTCAGCCTGAGATGTTTTATAAAACTGGAAGAAATTGGATCCTTCCTTCAGGCTAGGGAAATGGAAGATGAGCTCTCCATTGGTTGGAGGCTGCTTTGCACCATATAAAGCTAAATTTAAAACCTCCTGGGGATTACTGAACTTTGCTAATTTCGTCTCAAGTGAAAAGTTAAGCACAAAGGTTAGAGTATTAACTTAAGAAGATAAGTATAATTTTACCTGATCTCTTCATAAATCTATTGACTATTAATTAAAAAAAAACATTACCTGAAAAAGCCAGGGTCAAAAATAATTGGTAGCAGTAAACTAAAAATTATAAAACAGAAATTGTTGACGCATGGAATATAGTAAAAGGAGTTCTAGCCTGTTTAATATCTATTTCTCTTAAATGACTCATTTTCTGAAGCTGAATTGTAATTTGAATAAATTTACAATAATGGTTTACCAAATAATAACAGAACTTTTTTTTAAGGGTGATAAGTGATATGCTCTGAAGTGGAAGTCTGGGGAATGTCTATGTCCCATTAACTTTATCACAAAGATTCATATTCTACATTTTCAGTGAAACGTAGCTATTTTAATTCAGCTCTTTAGGAGCAATGTTTTACTTGGTTTTAGTCAGAGAATCCACGGAACTGGTAATTTAGCTGCATTTGGCTCTTCAGTCTATTTACCTGCTCATTTTTTTTTTTTCTTTCCATTTTGTTTTTGTTTTGGCTGTGCCTGAGGCATGCAGAAGTTCCTGGGCCAGAGACTGAACCCACACCACAGCAGTAATCAGGCATGGCAGGAGCAATGCTAGATCCTTAACCTGCTTTGCCACCAGGGAACTCCTTACCTGCTTGCTTTTGACATCAGCTTATTTTCACTTCTAACTAGTTTCTCATTAGTCACTACCCATATCAATATTCTCTTTTCATATCGTGTCTCTGAATATAGCTCAAGTGGATAACCGTGACATACCTGGTCTGTTAAACTCTTATGCACAAAGTTAAGTTTAAAAAGCAAGACATTGCTCGATAACACATTAGGAATTTACAGTAGTTACTGAACAGTTTAACTAAAATATTCAATCTTCTATAATGAACCCACCAATGTTACAGTAATGAACAAATAAATAAGTGAAATTGCTCATTTGCTGCATTGTAAAAATGTGGAATATTTTTTCTGTCTTAACTGCAGTGTAGTAATTACTTGATTGTATACTGGCTTATTTTGTATTTATTCAGCAAAATGGGACAGATAGCTATTTCAACACATATGATCAATGAAGATGGGTCACGTGGGACAAATTCCAAAAAAAATCTCAAACTTTGCTATTAATGGCTTTAAGAGAATTTAAAAATGAATTTTCCACATCATTGACTTTAAAAACCTTCTACTTAATCTTGACCCTGAATTTCTGAGTCCTTCAGAAACCTGGGACCCTGGCATGGGGTTTGCTTCCTACTGAGTGTGGGGACGTCCAGCCCAATTGCTTCCAGACCTCATCCCTCACCCGCACTAGCAGCGCTGGAGCATGTGGGTGGGGCAGAATCCTTCTGAATCAGAATCTGTTTTCTCAGCGTTCAGTGTATGAAACTCAACTATGAAAACTTGGCCGTTTGATGTGGTCCAAATCCCATCTCTTCTTCTTATATATTTGATGAATGAATGTTAATTCTTTGTCATAGGTTTTCTTCTAATGATTTACTTTAAGAAATCTTCCCAAATGCACATACTCTTTCAAGACAATACCATGTAAACCCTACATCTGAAATGTCACATGTGGCTTGCTGAAAACAATTATGTTTCTTCATAGAGCGTTTTTTTCTTTTTCCATAGTTTCACTGACTCTTAAAATGTCAAGTAAAAACGCTAGGGAAAAAAAATCAGTTAAATTACATTCACATGAACAATAACAAGTTGAAGCGGAAGGCAGAATGATTTGACCACAACATATAAATATCGGCATGAATGTAAATGTACACACACGCGTGGACTTTCACGTGTGCTCAGATCTCCGTCTCCGGGCACCCGACGGCAATCATACACTTTGAAGATTAAGTCTATTTCAAAAAACAAAGAGAAAAAAAAACTATAAAGGAGAAGAAAGCTTTGAAACATGTCTGTAAACCATGTGAAATGCATTTAGGCTTTTCAAAGAGAACTGAAGCCTTTCAATTTCAGCAGAAGTAAATTGCTGTCATTATTAATAGCAGGCATGTGGCAGTGGTTTTAATTGAGACCAAAAGTGTACAAAGAGAGAGCTGCCTCAGAGGCTGTAAAATATTCAGAATCAATTTTTAGTCCCCCAGAGGTTTTTGTTTTTTTTTTAACATCCAAAACTTCAGTGAGCCTTCCATCTCAAGGGATAAGAAATTCGGAAAAGTAGTGATAATCCTTTGAGCGGGAAAAGAATGTCTATCATTATGATTAAATGAAGGGAGCCAAGACCTGTGGCTTTTAATGAGAATTAGGGCAAAATTCACCCATACAGATGCTTCCAGGCAGTGTGTAAACACCTGCTTCTTTGTCATTCTCGGACATTCTTTCTCCTAGGATTTCACACTTCCCTGCAACGTGGTTTGACTGAGGGAACTAATTATCATTTAATAAGTCTGTTCCCTTAATACAAGAGTTAATAAAACTGCCAAGGATTTACAAACATGGACTGCTATTACCTGGAGAGTAGCAGAAAGTGGCAGTGCGGCCTTCAAAGAGCTTGGGGTCGGATGGGGAGGTAGATTGTCAGCCAATAATTGCACTTGAGTTTGAACGAGTCCATATTAAAACCACGGCCGGGCTCATGGTAATGTGCACATCACAGGGGGGCTGGCGAGGCTGCGGTAGGAAGAGGTCCTTCATTCTCACCCTTCGCGTACATCAAGTATTCCCAGAGGACTTGGAAGAAAAAAAAAAAAAGATTGCTGAGCCCCACCCCAGATTTTCTGAGTCAGCAGTCTGGGCTAGGGGCCAAGGATCCCCATTTCGACACAGTCACTGGGGAGGCTGAAGTTGCTGGTTGGAGCCCATCCTTTGAGACAGGAGGATGAGCTGAGAAATAGAGGGGACCATTCTTGGCAAAATCCCAGGGGTGACGGCCAGCAGGGAGCCTCTGGGGACTACACACAGTGGTAGAGGACTCCTCACCTTGGTTTGTCAGGGAGCACGAATGAAACAGGACCATCCTGGGCGAACCTGGAAGGTTGTTCACCTGGAAACACAGAGGCTGCAGTCAGACAGGTGGACATCTATCATTCGCACCTGGTCAAGAGGCTGTATCTCTGACCAGGAAGCCACGAGTAGCCATACAAGTGTCTTCGGCAGAGGAGAAGCATCATGAGGTTATGTTTTAGGGAAATCACTCTGAAAGTTGGGTGGTTGATCCATTAAAAGAGGGAGAAACTGGGTGGAGTGGGGGCAGCCGCTGCAGGGAATCTGGTGAATCAAGGAGAGAGGTGCGACCTCAGCAAGGGGTTTGGGGTACAGTGGGTTGGGGAAAGTTGTACACGTGCTAAGAGACAGAATCTGCAGACTCTTGAACCCTGAAGAATGCAGGGCTGAGGGCCACAGGGTGACTCCAGGGCCTGGGCTGAGCAGGTGGTGCATCCTCTTACAGATGAGGAAACCCAGGCTGTGAAAGTTTGAATGATGGGCTGAGGCTGGAGGGCCAGCAGGGGGCGTGTGTGTGTGTGTGTGTGTGTGTGTGTGTGTGTGTGTGTGTGTGCGCGCGCGCGTGCGCGCCAGTCAACATTTCCACCAAAATACTTCATCTCCTTATTCACCAACAACATGTACGGTGTTTTAGCCCTGTCCCAGCTGGCAGCAGCTGTGTGCATGCCCTGGTCTCTACCTGGGCGGGAGGACTGCTCTTTGCAGCCGCCATTCCCCCACGTCTCCTTAGTCCCCAGCATCTCAGGAGCAGGGTCCTGCCTTTGAAGAGGATAATCACAACCTCATCTGTTTCACTGGTGGCCTCTTCTCCTCTCTGGCCCTGGGCTGGCCCTTACCTCTAGTCTCTGCAGTAGGTTCTGCATTAGTGAGGGCTATGACTTCCTGGCCTCTGTTGGTGCTCAGTGTACAATCAAGTGACTCATAATGGTTTTTCAATGAATTTTTGTTGCTTGAAATTAATCCGTTCTCTGTTTTTTGGCCCGCTGAGTAATACCGGCCGCCAGCATGACCTCTGTGAACTGTGCTGACCCCGGGGTGTTTCCAGGAGGCCCGAGAAACCGCTTCTCCCACACTTGATTGGAAATAAGTTCCGAGTTTCCGTGTGGGTTAGCCAGCCCCGTGAGAGTCAGCGCCTTTCTGCACGACGGCTGTGCCAACGGGCTAAGCAGGCTTTTGGCTTCCGCCGGAGTAACTGGTTTGAAGTTCAGAAACAGGTGAGGGACTTGGGAATGGCTGTGTGTGGAGTGACCAGCGTGGGCATGGCCCTTCCCCTCAGCATGATGAGACCAGCCACCCAAAGGGACCTGTCAGCGGCTCTAGGGTGCTTTTGCTGGGCTTGTTGCAAGGGGTGTGTCCTGCAGTTTCCTGCAGATTTCCGGCAAGGCTGCTGCAGATTGGGCAAAAAGGTGACAATGGCCAGGTGGATCTCTAAGGCTCAATTCCCCGTGGCCCCTCTCCACAAACCCCCACCGCTGAGCTCCCACCCAAGCTAGCCCACCTCGGACACGGCTAATGTTTCAGCCTTTTCACTGAACGTCTCAGGGGCCCAAAATGGTGAGTTGAGCCTATAACGTGAGCCAGAGGCCTTTCCAAGGAGGGTCTGGAAACAAGTCTCACCCACAGGAAATGACTCCTAGGGTCCCCATCTCAGCTTCATCCATCTGTCCCTCTGCCCCTCAGGTCTTCACTGACCTTGGTTTTCAGACTGAACTCCTTCTGGGTGATACTGAATCTCCAGGGTCTCTGGTTTGCAAAGGCCTATTCCCTGGCCATTTTTGCTCCTGGCCCACGTATCTGCTTCCTCCCCTCCACATCCCCTGGGGCCCAGGCTCCTGAGGACCTTGGGCTGCTGCTCCAGCCCAGTGCAGCCTGCCAGCCCCCCTTAGCCAGCCCACTGGGCCTCGTGTTTCAGCCGCAATTTGGAGGAAGATTCAATGAAGGAATCCACGTGGATGACCATTCAAATGGATACAGCTTTGACGGGCTGGTGGCTTTTTGTGTCCTCCCTCCCATCTCACGATGTCGGCTTGTCCATGAGTTTAGTGCTGCGCCCGCAGGAGCACCCAGTAAGGCGACAATCAGGGTTACAGCCCTTTCCCTCCTGACTCACTGATTTCTCACCTCCTGAGGCCCGCTGATGTTCCTTAAGAGTAACTACTTTATACTTTGGGTTAAAATGATTCACAATTGTTGTAGAAATTCAAACAACGCAGAAAAATATAAAAAAAGGAAAAGAATCACCCCAAGTCTTGCCATAAGGAATTAGGTGTCATTAGCATTTATGCAAATATGTTTCCAGCCACCTTTCCATGAAGCTATACAAATGAAAACATAGGGCAACATACAACATCAGCTTATAAACATGGGACTGTGCTGGGCATCCTATTTTTTAAATTTAATTTTTCTGAAATTAAGCAGAAAACCAAAGTGAAATGAAGGGATTTCAGGAATTCAGATCAATGCTTTTTTTCTCCACAAGAGATTCTTTCCTTAAGAGATTTTTCTGTAATTAGTGAAAAAGACCAGGAAAACCTTGTGGTTGGAGCTCTTGGCTGTTCTAAAGAATGTCTCCCTTGCAGGTAGGGTAGTTCCATTCTCGGGGAAAGTGAGACATGAGAACTTTTGCTTCTTTTCCTGCCTCCCTCCTGCAGCCTTGAAAGCCCCAAATCCTAACCACTAGACCACCAGGGAACTTCTCTGCTCTTCTCTTCTTTTGTGATTCTATGTTTTAGAACGTTTGCATTTTATGCCATAACCATCGGTCGTTAATCATAGTTCTTTGTAGACGATTTCCTTAGGTCTTTCACTGAGGCTGTTCTATTCCTTGTTTCTTTATTTTGATTTATCCCCTGGTTGGCTGGATTTTATTCTCAAAGGCTTGAAAGAAAACTTGGCTGGCTGGCGATCGTATTCCTGGATCACTCTCCCTTAGAATCCTGCAAATGTTGCTTCAGCGATCTTCTGGCTTTAAACGTTAGTCCTTGGTTTTGCCATCTCTTCCTTGATTGCATCAATGCAGTGTTTTTCGAGAATACAAGGGTGCTGTATTTCTGGAGTTGTGCCATGTTGGGGAATTTTTGTACTTGACAGCAAACTGGTTGGGTGTAACATCCTTGGATCACAGTGTTTTTTTGGCTTTGAATATTGTTGTGGACAAGCCTGAGGCCAGCCAGATACTCCCTTGAAGAAGAGGCTGTATTTGGACCACTAAAGGATTCTTGATTTTCTCCTGAAAGGTTAATCACAACCAGGATAAGTCTCAATAGTCATAAGTCTTACACTGATTTTCTGGAAAATGTGATCTGGAGTTTCCCTTCTACCTGCATTTCAGGAAAATTCTTCTCATGATATGTTTTTGAGTACTTTCAGCTTTTCATTGGCTTTTTCCTTAAGATGGTGAAATTTTCTCTGTCACAGTCTTTTTGTTGTAAGAAATTTGTCTTTTTCCTTTACATTTACTCTGACGACACAAAACCATACTTTTATGTCAGAAATTGATTTCTGACCTTAACTATTTTGTTTCTTGCTGCTTCTAAACTATCTGTTGGTTCTGTAAGAATATTATCCCCGTGTTTATTTCTTTAGCTCTACAATTCCTCTCTGTTTTTTTGAATCCTATCCTGCCTATTGTTTTACAGAATTCTTTTCAATGCTAGAGCTGTGATTTCATGTACAGAAAAGATTATTTATGAGTTAATTGGCTTTACTTGAATCTCTGATTAAAACTGCAAATGTTAAAATCTAATTTCAAGAATTCAAGTGAAACCCACACATTTTATTGTTCTATTTATGAATATAAATTAACACAAAAAAAAACTGATCTTATAAGTTTGAATCAGTTTGTCTCTATAGGTATTTTTAGAAGCCCATGTATTGATATAGTTCCATATTTAACAAAGAGGAATGTTTTTGCTTCCTTAGCTGGGCTGGGGTTTCCTGAAAAACCTCCTACGGCATCAGTGCAGTTGCTCATCAACCCCGGATCTGAGCCCGAGACTCAGAGCCTGGGGCTATTTGAATGAAGGTGTCGGGGACGGTTGTACGGGTTGTGCCGTGCACCAGGCTCTTTGCAAGTGGCATTATGGGAGCCGAACTCCAGCCTGTACTCTGCCAAGCCGTGACCCCAGCAAGGGGGTGTTTCAGCGTGTAGGACAGCCCTGTGCTGACTCTTCTGCCCAGAGGGAGTGCCTTTTTCTGACTGACCCAGCTGGAAGGCCATTTTTTTATCGATCAACTTCTCCTAGAGGTGTTGCCTTTTTCTAATCTGTGCAAACGCAGCTTCCACGGTCAGGTGCTGGTGGTGGCCCGAGCCCCAGATGGATAGGCTCACCCCTCTGATAGTCAGGGTCAGGGCCACAGAGAACCCAAACCTCGCTTCTAGGTGGGTCTGGTTTTATGAGCAGCCCATCCTGCGCTCCCAGCCCCAGCTACCAGCACTGCTGTCCCCTAGGTGTTAATCCCCGACTTGGACACACTGCATTCCGCACAGAGCTCCTATTACTGCTGGTTTACTTTGTGACATGATACTTTCAATGAACCTCTCGAATGCCTCGTTGGATCCAGCGTTATTTTACATTTTTCTTGGCTGGATCACAGCCACATCCTATAATCATTTATTAACATGGCTTTTCAAAATTCTGTAGTGTAGAGCACTCAGGGAATTTCTTTTCCTCGAGTTATATTTGAACTTCTTCCATTTCTGAAGTTACACGTTCT
This sequence comes from Catagonus wagneri, assembly GCA_004024745.2. NCBI lineage: Eukaryota > Metazoa > Chordata > Mammalia > Artiodactyla > Tayassuidae > Catagonus > Catagonus wagneri. The sequence continues at coordinate 20,287,363 of PVHT021183608.1, read as the reverse complement.
CCCAAATTGAGTCCTTTGTTATTTAAGTTACTTTTTTCTCTTCTCTTCTCCGTCTCCTTCTTCTTCCCCCTCTTCCTCCTCTTTGTCTCTCTTTCTCTCCTTTCTTTTTATTCTGGTGCAGCAGATTTGTATACTGGCCAAGAGGAGGCTTACCTTCTTCTTCTTTTCAAAAATTCTTTTTAGGGCTGCACCCATGGCATGTGGAGGTTCCCAGACTAAGGGTCGAATCGGAGCCACAGCCAGCGGCCTACACCACAGCCACAGCAATGCAGGATCCATAGTGGGATCAATCACTGAGCCATAAAGAGAACCTCCTTTTTTCTTCTTTAAAAGACTTTTCAGTTGCTTAGTATTACAGAAGATATCGAAGGAGAAGTACAGATAGTTCCCATAGAACCCTTGGCTCGCCCCAGTTTCTCCTACTATTAACAACTCTTACGGGTGTGGTACCTTTGTTGCAATTGATGAGCCAATACTGATAAATTATTATTAAAACAAATCCCTAGTTTACAGCTAGGCTCACTCTGTCTGTTGTACATCCTCTGGGTTTTGACAAAGGTATAAGGACAGGTGACCACGACAGTGTCACGGAATAACTGCTCTAACAGCCCCTGGGCTCCACCTGTTCAACCAAGGAGTCCTTTCATCTGCTTGGTGTTGGCACCCAGTGTTCACTGAGGTCCTATCCATACTACAAATTGTGAAGAAGTCCCACCTCCAAAGTAATAACAACCTCCACGTACCAAGCATGCTGCTCAATGCTGCAGATAAGGAGGGGCCCGACTGGTGTAGACAGAGCAATTGCTCCAGGATGAAAATGGTGGGTTCCATTGCCAGGGTCCCCACTTAGGTCCTGGTCAAACTAAGGTGACAAAAAAGTGCAGTTGGTCCACAACACATTCCCTGAGTGGAATCTGCAGTAAAATTTGTTTTAAAGTATTTAACTGGAAAAAAATTGTTTGTGCATCAGTACAAATTACCTGCCCTTATTTATTGACAGGATGGGAATTTTGTTAAAACCTAATATAAACGTCTTGCAAGGTTTGAGTTGGAGGAAAATCCACCTTTTGGAGACTTTCTCCATGATATCAATGACACTAGTCGTGAAACACTAGAATTGAAGTTAGGATTTTGATATCAGAACTGTTAAGATTTCTGGAAATATCCTCCAGAAACATGTGAGAAGGGCCAAAATACGGAGATGTGAGGAAAATGGCCTCATCTTTCACGAGAGGGGAGAAAGGTGGATGGCAAGGCCCTGCAACAAACTATTGAAGAGTCATGTGGCAAGTACTCCTTACAAGGGCAGTGGCTGTTCCCTGTACCTCCTGTGTGCCCTCTGGCAGGATGCCCCATTGGGGAGGTTTTTGGCACCTGAAAAACCTCCAGGAAGGAGCCATGTCCTTACTCTCCAAGCCACGAGTGGCCCCTCCTGATTCCAAGAGAATGGCGGCACTTTGTTGTTGTTTTTTTAATTACTTAATGAATTTTATTACAATTATAGGTGTACAACAATCATCACAACCAAATTTTACAGCATTTCCATCCCAAACCCTCAGTGCATCCCCCCCCAACCTGTCTCATTTGGAAACCATAAGTTTTTCAAAGTCTGTGAGCCAGTATCTGTCCTGCAAAGAAGTTCACTGTGTCCTTTTTTTAGATTCTACAAGTAAGTGATAGCATTTGATGTTGGTGTCTCTTTGTCTGACTGACTTCATTTAGCATGATAATTTCTAGGTCCATCCATGTTGCTGCAAATGCCGTTATTTCTTTCCTTTTAATGGCTGAGTAATATTCCATTGTGTATATGTACCACATCTTATTTATCCACTCCTCTCTCAATGGACATTTAGGTTGTTTCCATGTCTTGGATATCATATATAGTGCAGCAATGAACATTGGAGCATATGTGTCTTTTCAAGTCATGGTTTTCTTTGGATTAGATGCCCAGGAGTGTGATTGCTGGATCAAATGGTAATTCTAAGTTTAGTTTTCTGAGGAATCTTGATACTGTTTTCCACAGTGGTTGTAACAATTTACATTCCCACCAACAGTGTAATAGAGTCCCTTTTTCTCCATACCCTCTCCAGCACTCACTGTTTGCAGACTTTTTGATGATGGCCACTCTGGCGGTGTAAGGTGGTACTTCATAGTGGTTTTGATTTGCATTTCTCTAATAGTGAGTGATGCTGAACATCTTTTAATGTGTTTTTTGGCCATCTGTATGTCTTCTTTGGAGAACTGTCTGCCCATTTTTGTTGGGGTTGTTTGTTTTTTTCATATTGAGCTGTAGGAGATTTATAAATTTTGGATATTAATCCCTTGTCAGTTGATTCATTTGCAAATATGTTCTCCCATTCTGTGGGTTGTCTTTTCGTTTTGCTAAGGATTTCCTTTGCTGTGCAGAAACTCTGAAGTTTAATTAAGTCCCATTTGTTTATTTTTCTTTTTATTGTCATTACTCTAACAGGTGGATCCGAGAAGATGTTGCTGTCATTTACGTTGGAGACTGTTTAGCCTATGTTTTCCTCTAAGAGTTTTATAGTATCTGGTCTTATATTTAGGTCTTTAATCCATTTGAGTTTATTTTTGTGTATGGTATTAGGAAGTGTTCTAATTTCATTCTTTTACATGTGGCTGTCCAGTTTTCCCAGCACCACTTATTGAAGAGGCTGTCTTTTCTCCATTGTATATTCTTGCCTCCTTTCTCATAGATTAGTTGACTGTAGATGTGTGGGTTTAAATCTGGGCTTTCTATCCTATTCCACTGATCTGTATTTCTGTATTTGTGCCAGTATCATCCGGTTTTGATGACTAGCTTTGTAGTAGAGTCTGAAGTCAGGGAGCCTGATTCCTCCAGCTCCATTTTTCTTTTTCAGGATGTCTTTGGCTGTTCTGGGTCTTTTGTGTTTCCAAACAAACTTTAAAATATTTTGTTCTGGTTCTGTGAAAAAGGTCCTTGGTAATTTGATAGGGATTGCACTGAATGTGTATATTGCCTTGGGTAGTATAGTCATTTTGATAATATTGACTCTTCCAATCCAAGAGCATGATATGTCTTTCCATCTGTTCATGTCATCCTTGATTTCTTTCATCAGCATCTTGTAGTTTTCAGAGTACAGTACTTTTGTCTCTTTAGGTAGGTTTATTCCTAAGTATTTGATTCTTTTTGATGTGATGGTAAATGGGATTGCTTCCCTAATTTCTCTTTCTGATCTTTCATTGTTAGTATATAGAAATGCAGTTGATTTCTGTGTATTAATTTTATATCCTGTGACTTTGCCAAATTCATTGATGAGTTCTAACAGTGTTCTGGTAGAGTCTTTAGGACTTTCTAAGTATAGTATCATGTCATCTGCAAATAGTGATAGTTTTACTTCTTCCTTTCCAATTTGGATTCCTTTTATTTCTTTTTCTTCTCTGATTGCCGAGGCTAGGACTTCCAAAATTATGTTGAATAGTAGTGGCAAGAGCAGACATCCTTGTCTTGTTTCTGATTTCAGTGGGAATTCTTTCAGCTTTTCACCATTGAGAATGATGTTAGCTCTGTGTTTGTTATATATGGCCTTTATTATGTTGGGGTAGGTTCCCTCTATGCCCACTTTCTGAAGGGTTTTTATCAGAGATGGGTGTTGGATTTTGTGAAAGGCTTTTTCTGCACCTATTGAGAGGATTGTATGGTTTTTATTCTTCAGTTTTTTAATGTGGTGTATCACACTGATTGATTTGCGGATATTGAAGAATCCTTGCATCCCTGTGATAAATCCCACTTGATCATGAGGTACAATCCTTTTAAAGTATTGTTGGATTCTGTTTGCTAGCATTTTGTTGAGGATTTTTGCATCTATGTTCATCATGTGAAGTTGGCCTGTGATTTTTTTTTTTGCATGTGTGGTATCTTTGTCTGGTTTTGGTATCAAGGTGATGGAGGCCTCACAGAATGAGTTTGGGAGTGTTCCTTCTTCTGCAATTTTTTTGGAAAGATTTCAGAAGGATAGGTATTAGCTCTTTTCTAAATGTTTGATAGAATTCACCTGTGAAGCCATCTGGTCCTGGACTTTTGTTTGCTGGAAGTTTTTTAATCGCAGTTTCAATTTCAGTACTCGTGATTGGTACGTTCATCTTTTCTGTTTCATCTTGGTTTAGTCTTGAAAGATTGGGCTTTTCTGAGAATTTGTCCATTGCTTCTAGGTTTTCCATCTTATTGGCATATAGTTGCATATAGTAGTCTCTTATGATCCTTTGTATTTCTGTGATGTTCATTGTTACTTCTCCTTTTTCATTTCTAATTTTATTGATTTGAGTCCCCTGTCATTTTTTTTTTGATAAGTCTGGCCATGGGTTTATCAATTTTGTTGATATTTTCAAAGAACCAGCTTTTAGTTTCATTGGTCTTTTCTATGGTTTTCTTTGTTTCTATTTCATTGATTTCTGCTGTGATCTTTATGATTTCTTTCCTTCTACTAACTTTTGGTCTTGTTTGTTCTCTCTCTAGCTGCTTTAGATGTAAAGTTAGGTTGTTTATTTGAGCTTTTGCTTGTTTCCTGAGGTATGCTTGTATTGCTATAAACTTCCCTCTTAGAACTTCTTTTGCTGCATCCCAGAGGTTTTGGAGTGTCATCTTTGTTGTCACTTGCTTCTAGGTATTTTTTAATCTCCTCTTTGATTTCTTCAGTGATCCATTGGTTGTTTAGTAGCATGTTGTTTATTTATTTATTTATTTATTTTTTGTCTTTTTGCCTTATCTAGGGCTGCACCCGTGGCATATGGAGGTTCCAGGCTAGGGGTCTAATAGGAGCTGTAGCTGCCGGTCTTCGCCACAGCCACAGCAACATGGGATCCAAGCCATATGTGCAACCTACACCACAGCTCATGGCAATGCCGGATCCTTAACCCACTGAGCAAGGCCAGGGATCGAACCTGCAACCTCATGGTTCCTAGTCGGATTTGTAACCACTGAGCCATGATGGGAACTCCAGTAGCATGTTGTTTAGTCTCCACGTGTTTGTGGCAGTTTTTTTTTCTTGTTACTGATTTCCAGTCATATAGCATTGTGGTCAGAAAAGATGCTTGATATGATTTCAATTTTCTTAAAGTTACTGAGGCTTGATTTGTAGCCCAGGAAGTGATCAATCTTAGAGAATGTTTCATGTGCACTTGAGAAGAATGTGTATCCTGTTGCAATTGGATGGAATGTCCTATAAATATCTGTTAAGTCCAGAGTTCCTGTCATGGCGCAGCGGAAATAAATCCAACTAGGAACCATGAGGTTGCGGGTTTGATCCCTGGCATCATTCAGTGGGTTAATGGTCCAGCGTTGCCATAAGCTGTGGTGTAGGTTGCAGATGCGTCTTGGATCTGGCATTGCTATGGCTCTGGTGTAGGCCGGCAGCAATAGCTCTGATTAGACCCCTAGCCTGGGAACCTCCATATGCCATGGGTTCGGCCCTAAAAGGACAAACAAACAAAAAAAAGTCTGTTAAGTCCGTCTGGTCTAATGCTTCATTCAGGGCCTGTGCTTCCTTATTTATTTTGTCTTGATGATCTGTCCATTGCTATAAGTGGGATGTTAAAGATCCCCACTATTATTGTGTTATTGTCAGTTTCTCCTTTTAAGGTTGTTAGCAGTTACCTTATACATTGCGGTGATCCTATGTTGTGTGCATAGATATCTAAAATTGTTATATCTTCTTCTTGGATTGATCCTTTGATCATTATGTAGTGTCCTTCCTTGTCTCTTAAAATGTTCTTCATCTTAAGGTCTATTTTGTCTGGTGTGGTTGCTACTCCATCTTTCTTTTGATTCCCATTTGCATAGAATATTTTCTTCTATTTTCTCATTTTCAGTTTGTGTGTGTCCCTAGAAGTGAGGTGGGTCTCTTGAAGACAGTATATATAGGGGTCTTGTATTTGTATCCATTCAGCCAGTCTATGTCTTTTGGTTGGGGCATTTAGTCCATTAACACTTAAGGTAATTATTGATATGTATGTCCTTATTGTAATTATTGATATGTATGTCCTTATTTATTAACTGTTTTCAATTTGTTTTTTGTTTTTATTTTTTTTTTTGCTTTTTCTTCCCTTCTTCTCTTGTTCTCTCCTCTTGCGGTTTGATGACTACCTTTAGCATTGTATTTGAGTTGATTTTTCTCATTTCTTTGGGTATCAATTGTAGATTTTCGGTTTGCAGTTATCCTGACGTTTTGATATAGGAGTCTATATGTAAGCGAGATTGCTTTATGTTGTTGGTCTCTTAATTGCAAGTGCATCTCCAGTGTCATTTTTTACCCTCCTCTTCTCACTATTTCTGATTTTAGTAGCATAATTGTGCATGGATGATTTCCTATCTTTACTGTATATATGCCTTTACCGGGGAGCCTTGTCATTTGTGGTATTTTTCTTTCTGATTATGGCCTTTTCTTTTCTGCCTAGAGAAGTTCCTTTAGTATCTGTTATAAATCTGGTTTAGTGTTGCTGAATTCTCTTAGCTTTTGCTTATCTGTAAAGCTTTTGATTTCTCCTTCAAATCTGAATGAGAGCCTTGCTGGGTAAAGTAATCTTGGTTGGAGTTGTTTTCCTTTCATCACATGGAGTATATCATGCCGCTCCCTTCTGGCCCGCAGAATTTCTACTGAAAAATCTGTTGATAACCTTATTAGGGTTCCCTTGTATGTTATTTCTTTCTTTTCCCTAGCTACTTTTAATATATTCTCTTTGTCTTTAATTTTGGTCAGTTTGAGTATATGTGTCTCTGGGTGTTCGTCCTTGGGTTTATTTTATATGGTACACATTACACTTCCTGGATTTGAGTGAGTGGTTCCTTTCCCATGTTAGGGAAGTTTTTGGCTATTGTCTCTTTGAATACTTTTCTGTCCCTTTCTCTCTCTCTCTCTTCTCCTTCTGGTACCCCCATAATACGGATGTTGGTCCCCTTAACGTTATCCCAGAGTTCTCTGAGACTCTATTCATTTCTTTTCAATCTGTTTTCTCTTTTCTGTTCTGCATCAGTGATTTCCACTAGTCTGTCCTCCACCTCACTTATTCATTCTTCTGCCTCCTGTATTCTGCTGTTGGTTGTTTCTAATGGATTTTTTATTTGTTATTGTATTTTGCATCTCAGCTTGCTTAAGTTTTATATCTTGTATTTCTTTGCTCAGTGTTTCCTGTAAATTATCAATCTTTGCCTCCAGTTTGTTTCCAATGTCTTGCATCATTTTCAGCATCAACAGTCTAAAGTCTTTTTCCTGGAGGCTGATAATCTCCTGATCACTGAGTTGTGTTTCTGGGTTTTTTTCTTTCTCCCTTATCTGAGTTATAGTGCTCTATATTTTCATTTTTATAGGTTTTTGGTGTGGTGTTCTTTTTGCAGAAAATAGAGTTGTAGCCTCTCTTACTTCTGCCTCCCTTGTGGCTGAAGTTGGTACAGGGGATTGCTGTAGGCTTCCTGATGGGAGGGACTGGTGTCTGCCCACTGGTAGGTGGGGCTGATTCCTATCCCTCTGGTGGGTGGAACTTTGTCTCTGGGTGAGATTAGAGGTGGCTGTGTGCCTGGGGTTTCTTTAGGCAGCCTGTTTACTAATCGGTGGAGCTGTGATCCCACCTGGATTATTGTTTGGCCTGGGGATTCTCAGCAATGATGGGTAGGACCAGATTTTCCCAAAATGGCCACCTCCAGAGAAATGCAGGCTGATGAATATTCCCAAGAGCTTTGCCTCCAATGTCCTTCCTCCACAACAAGCCACAGTCACCCCCTGTTTTCCCAGGAGATCCCCCAAGAACTGAACTCAGGTCCAACCCAGATTCCTATGGAGACTTTGCTTTGCCCTGGGACCTAGTGCATGTGAAAGTCTGCATGTGCCTTTCAAGAATGGGGTCTACATTTGCCCCAGTCCTGTGGAGCTCCTGCACACACGCCTCACTGGCCTTCAATGCCAGGTGCTCCAAGGGCCCTTTCTCCCAGTACCAAATCCCCAGGTGTGGGGATTTGATGTGAGGCTCAGAACTCTCAGTCTTATAGGTGAGTCTCTGTGATATAGTTACTTTCCAGTCTGTGGGGCTTCCCACCTGGGAAGTATGGGGTTACTTATATTGTGTAATCACCCCTCCTACCTCTTGATGTGGTCTCCTCTTTGTCTTCTGGAGCAGGATATCTTTTTGAAAGTTTTTAGTCCATTTGTTGAAGGTTGCTCTTGCTTGTAATTTTGTTGTTTTTATGAAAGAAGTTGAGCTCCAGTCCTTCTATTCCACCATCTTAGTCCCATCTCCTTAGCTCTTTGTATGCTATAATTTCTCATCTCGGCACCCTGTTATAGGACATATGAGGCCACAGAAGAAGGACAGTTCATGTCACCTGTTTAGCTCTGATGTCAGATGAAACCATTTTTGAATCCTGGTTATGTCAGTTACCTAGTCTGTGACCAGGGGCAAGTTAATACCTAACCCTCAGCTTCCTTGTCTATAAAATGTGGAAATCACTAGTTCCTACTTGGTAAGTTTGTTTGGAGGGTACACTTGGCATAAGGTGGATACATACTCTGTCCCAACCAATGGAACTGTGTGTGGATACAGTCATGCCCTGGACCCCTCCTCAGCTGGAAAGCCCCCATTTTTGCAGAACTTTTAGTACATCCCACCAGCGCTGTCTTAGAGGGAATTCCTGGACTGCCTGAATATTAGGCTAGGTAATCTAGTCATCTCTTCCAGCTCTAAGATTCCACAATTCTTTAGCTTTTACAAAACCACAATTTCCAGGCATAGCCAAAACAGCACTGGGCCACAAATGCATCCTCTCCCCCTCCCCCAGGATGCTGGTGTTGCCATGGCTGCCTCTGGTTTGGAAAGCATCCCGGTGCTTCTACACCGAGGGATGAATCTCTTTGGGGAAAAAGAGTTCTCTGACTTCAGACAGTATCTTGCTGCCTCTTGCAGATGTGAAAGCAGGGAACTGGCAGCCTGTGCCCCAAGGTCATCATGTAGAGAAGGGCAGGCTGGGGGATCAGCTCTCCCCACAGGGGATCCAAGCACAGAGGCTGCTGCAGTTTGCCTTCCCTCCCTCACCCACCTCCAGCTCCATCCTCTCTAAGGCACCTCGCATGTGATGCAAGGATAGACATTCAGAGTCCATCCCCTAGAAAGCAGAGAGCTGTCATTCACAATTTAATTCATCCAACCAAAATGCCTGTGCCTCTTCCAGCTCACCTCCTCCTTCCCGTCAAAGGGAAACCCTCGGAGGCAGGACAGTAGGTCATTAAGTTCATGGGGAGTAAAGATGCACAGAACATACCCACCTGGGAGTGGGCTCAGTGGGTATTTATGCTAGTGCTGAAGGTGGGTGGTGGATGCTGGGGCTGCCAAGTGCCAAGAAGGCCTTCTCTTGCTGTTTCCAAATCTGGAACACACTGTCATCTGCATTACCGTTTTCCTGAGATGGGAAGAAATCGCGTCTAATACGAAACATTCACCCTTTTAATTCCGAGGAACTGAGTGTGTCCCAGGCTTTGAGACAGTTGATGGGGTCATCAGAAATGCAGTCAGGCTGCAAGGAGAGTGTGGTCATGGATCTAGCTGTGTGTTTTTTGACCACACATATTTACAAATGTAGGTTTTCTACAGAATAGCCATTTCAGCCATTTAAGCTGGTGCTGCCTGGGTCTCGGCTTATAAAGAGTACTTTGCCCTCAAACCTCACTTTCAACCAAAATTTCAGAAACAAAAGAGATCAGAGAAACTTCAGCTGCAATCATCTGGTTAAGTGCCTCGGCTTGGCACAGGCAGATGCAAGAACATCCCAGCTCCGCAGCAGGGGTTCTGATACAGGTCACCACCAAGGTCGGTGAAATCAAAAGCAGCAGCCAGGCGTGCTCCTGCCAAGAGAGAGGCTTCCAGTGACATAAAACTGAGACAAATCAGTAAACTTGCTCGGTAATGAAATGCATACTGCTTTTCAAGTGTGATGTCTTTTCTGAAACGTTTATGAGTTCTGAACGTGTGTGTTCATTTGCGGGTTTTCCATCAGAGAGTGTGTCCCTTCCGAGCCCACATGGCTGTCCTGTGGTTTCCTGTGAGTTTCCTAATCTGTAGTAAGTCGGCATCCAGCGGGGATCAAAGGCGAGGCCCACCCCCCCGCCCTTACCCCTCGGCCCCCCGGCGTCGCCTCTGAGCAGTTTCAGCCTGAGAACCTCCCTTGTGTCTAAAACTGAACTTCACTTTGAAGTTTGCCTAAAGCTGACCTCCTCACACTCCTCCTTCCATAAGTGCTTGTCTTTCACTCTTAGCTAATTCTCTTATTATGCCTCTTCTGAAAAGATAAAAAAATAAAACATCGGGGCAGCCCTAGCGTCACCCTCTTTCCCTGGCTTCCAGAACACACTTTTGACCGCTGACTGTGTGATGGGTACTGTGCTGGCACTGTGGATACACTTGATGGAGCAGGCCATCAGGTAGGGAATCAGAGATAAGAGAAGACCACCATCGGGAGGCCACACCCTTCCCAGGGCCGGCTTCAGGGTTGCAGGTCTCCGGGCAAACATATTGTTGGGGGCCCCCATCTGCACAGTTTGATTTAAACACATATGACAAACTCTCGGGTCTGTGAGAGGTACAGGGACTTTTGGTAAGATTTAGGGTGACAATGACGAAGGGATGAGGTTTTTCCTTGCAGCCCTGTGGTGCCAACAGTGAGCAGGTTCACAGGGCCCAGAATCACTTCCTTGTACTCTTTCTTGGGAGTCACCATCCTGGCTAATGTCAGAGTTCCCAGCTGAAGAAAAAGGAGCCCGTGGCAGGTGGAGGTGGGGATGCAGGGGGGGTGGGGGACAGAGCCTTTGAAAAGTGCCCCTCGAGGTGCGGGAGGTGAGGCAGCCAGCACCAGGCCGAGGCCCCTGGCTCTGGGCTGTGAGGAGAGCTATACTGGGGACTTGGCCACTTCCTGGGGATGCATTGACTGGAGCCCCTTCAGTAGAACCACAATCCCAAGTGCAGGGACGGTTTTCCTTAACCGGGAGCCCCCCCAACACACACCTTGGAGCTGCACTTTATATCATCACCCAGGACTTACGCACACGCATAACAGGATGCGCCACAGGATATCTACGATCTGCGCCCTGGCTGCATGTGACAGTCTCCTGTTCTATTCTGTTTTATCCTGTCCCATCCTACCTGCCAAAGGCTGGCTGTGGGTGTTCTCGACGTGCTCAGATTTCCTCCAAGGCTGACCACCCATCGCTTCTATCTTGTTGCCCCAAACCTGGGGCTGGACTCTCCCAGCCTGACCCTGGGGTAGGCCTGCCTCACTCTGGCTTTGGTTTCTACTTGGACTTTCCTGCTGCCTGTTCCTCTTCCTGGAGCATCGGCGCCCAGGGCAAGGCCCACCTGGCTGCCAAACCCAGTGTTGGCATGTGGAGCCCTCCACCCCCGCTCAGGTGCATGCCCGGGGCCTCCTGTGTGGGAGGGAGGCCCCAACAGAGTGATGGGACTGGGGGAAGAACAACCTGGTAGGGGCAGGGGGCACACATCCTGAGTCAGGCAACAGGCTCTGAGACCCTGAGCACCACGGCTCGTGATCTGAGACCCAGGGGGTGGGGGCACACAAGCAGCCAAGGACAAAGGTGCAAAGTCACCGCCACATGAGGCAGGGAAGCACTGCTGTTCGAGCCGTCTGTGCCATTCCTCAGTGGCTGTTTTCACACCGCCTGCCTGTCCTGCTTGGCTTTCCCCTTGGGACAGTTCAGATTCTCAGCTGTTTGGACTCTTTTAATTGACTACTTACATGCTGTGTGCAAAGCTTCTCTTAAGTGGCTCAGTACAGACTTACTGAGCAAGTTAGGGGCGACCTCTGTCCCCCGGGGGCCTAGGGGCTCTTTTCCAAACCACCCACCAGGAGTACCCACGGAAGGCCTGCTATTTCTTGTTCCTTCCCTTAAACTTGGAAAAATATCAGACATCGCTGGTCTAGATTCCTCTTGAACGTCTGAAACACTCTTCTCTGGGTCCTAGGGCTCACCTCGTATTAACTAATGCGTTTATTAATTCCAGGGCGTACTGAGCCATTTAACTTTGACCCTGGAATTCCCTCTTGGGACCATCTCATGAAATGCCTTTCCTCTGCGTAGAACATTGTAGAGAAAAATGTGAGGAAATACACTGTTTTGCACCGAAGTTAGCCCCCTGGGCAGAATGCTGTCCACACATACACTCACTCTGCCAGGCGGAGGCCAGCATTTCTGGGCCATCACCGACTCAGGGGGCCTGGTCAGCAGGTAGACTGACCACACTGGAGAAGAAGTGGTGGCAGATACGCAGTGTCAGCACCTGACCCAGGTCTGCGACCTGCTGATGGCTGAGCACTGTTTCAGTTGTAAAAGCTGAAAAGACTTTAACGAATTCAGTTTCTGCCCAGGTGATCAGGGAACCCACAGGGAGAAGACACAACTGTCCAGACCGGGTCTGTGGGTCACTCACGGAGCTCCGTTCCGCCTCTGCGCTGGCTTACGGGCCCGGGCAGTTCACCAGCTTCTGGGCTGTGTTTTCTTCTCTGCAAAAACAAAGGGGGGAGGGGCGCGTCTAGAGTCAGTGTTTTCAGATTGTAGGTTATAAGCCTTTAGTGGGTTGTGAAATCATTTGGTGAATTAGGGGCAGGCTTTTGAAGGACGTACTAGAACATTAATGTAGTACATTATTATCTGAAGCAAGGATTGTTCTGGGAACCATGCATTTGTGTTCACGTATGTGAACAGGTCCCAGGTTATGATATAAAACGCAATTCTTACTGTAGGTCTTGGTGAGGGAAAATGGATTTAAAACCTTGAGCTAAACAGACCTTCCCATTTCCTTCCAGTTCTGATTGCACATATAATGACTGGAAAGTTACTTTTCCTTAGTTGTCCATACATACAGGACCAAAATACCCTTTGGGTCCCCAAAGGTGGGGGACCCAGGGGGTGGGATGCATTTTTGTCTTGGAAGCATGTTTTGTTTTTTAAATGTCAGAGGGACCAGGCATCAGCTGGAAGCCCTAAGGGATGGAATGTTGGTATTAAGACCTGACGGCCAAGAGCCTGTTCTCATGCCGTGTCTTTGAAGTGTATGTTCCACTTCTGAGTCCAAACAGGCATGTATCTTATGCGACGGCATGTATCTTATGCGACTGAGTTTGAAAGCTTAGTTTTCCTGTGTGAACAGCAAGGTCTCACATTCCTACAAGTTTGCAGGTAAATGATGGTGCCCATGCTGGGAGCATTATGTGCCCTGAAATTTGGGGCAAAACACTCATCACGGTCTTTAAAAAATTTTATTGAAGTATAGTTGATTACAACTGAAGGTCCCACTTCAGGTGTACAACACAGTGATTCAGTTATACATACATATACATAATACATATATGCACATATATATATATATATATATATATTCTTTTCCAGATTCTTTTCCCTTGTAGAGCATCACAAAATATTGAGTATAGGTCCCTGTGCTATACAGTAGGTCCTTGCTGTGTGTCTATTTTATATACAGTAGTGTGTATATGTTAATCCTAAACTCCTAATTTATCCTTAGCCCTCCCCCTCCCATATTCACTCATTCTTCACAAAAGGGTGTGTATGTGCCCCCATCATCCTTGGCTCTAAGGACACAAATGTCCTGTTCTCCTGGAGCTTACCTTCTGTGGGAGCCAATCACCAGCAGGGCAGGAACCAGCGTGGAGCGGCAGGTGCAGCGCAAGAAGAGGATAATGGAGGCTGGTTTAGCAAAGATCAGGAAGGCCTCTCTGATGGGTTGACACAAGCTGCGACGTGAAGATCAAGGAAGATGAGTTAAAATTTGCAAATCTGGGCGTTCCCATCGTGGCTCAGTGGTTAACGAATCCGACTAGGAACCATGAAGTTGTGGGTTCGATCCCTGGCCTCGCTCAGTGGGTTAAGGATCCAGCATTGCCGTGAGCTGTGGTGTAGGTTGCAGACGCGGCTCGGATCCCACGTTGCTGTGGCTGTGGCATCGGCTGGTGGCTACAGCTCCTGTTAGACCCCTAACCTGGGAACCTCCATATGCCGCAGGTGCGGCCCTAGATAAGGCAAAAAGACAAAAAAAAATTGCAAATCTGCCACAAACCCCTTTCTATATCAGTGTTGATTAAATAAACTAAGAGTAAATACAGTCAGGGAGAAGAGTGTCCCAGGAGGGAGGGAACAGTGAGTTAAAGCCCTAAGCTGGGAATCCCTGGGAAAGCTCACAGAGAAGGAAGGGCCGGTGCTGGGCCTCCTGGGAGAGGAGCGGGGCCCGCAGGACTTGGTCAGTCGGGGACGGGGCGTGAACTATGTTCCCAAAGGGGTTGGAGCCCGGGTGAAGAAGCAAGGCAGGGGGCGGCACGAGAAAACATGTCAGGAAGAGGAGTCTGGCTGCCCTTGGAGAGAGGCTTCTGGAGACCTGGGGCTGTAGCAGGGCCCACGTGAGAGAAGCGTCTGTGGCAATAGGGTGGCAGCTGTCCGGGCTCTAGACCATCAGAGCCCCTTCCTTGGCCTGGTCTCCTCCATCACCATCCGGGCTTTTCTCCTCTGGAGAAGGGAAGCGAGGCCTATTGCCTTAGGGGAGTTCAAACTGCCTGAACTTGAGAGTGTCAAGTGCACCAGCTGCTTAACTGAAGGCAAAGGCAGCTCCTGCACCCAGGGCCAGGGGTCACTCACCTGTGCGCAGAGCTGCTGGGGCCCGCACAGGGGTCTCCCCATCACAGCAGCCATTTGTACCTAAAATAATCGCTTTGGTGCCATTTCCAGGATGCTTCTGAATGCTGTTAACTTCAAAGAACCTACTTCCCCACTGGAAAAATGGGTATTTTGATGTCTGCCAAACCACAACTCCACGAGGTGCCATAGTGCACACAGTGTTCTACAGACTTACAGATGAAAGATCACCAAGGATCAGAACTCACTGTAGGCTCCTCAGAGAGCGGCTGGGCTCAAAGGCAAACGCCAGCATCAAAGAGACGCCCTCGGGCAAGTCCCAGCCAAGTCACTGAGCTTTGCCCCAGCAGAGTGTGGGGGGACGGAGGGCGTGGGGTTGGTGTTTGGGGTGGGAAGACAGAACCCTGCGGGCTGGTGCTCAGGGCATCAGGAGACCAGGGTCAGCCTGGCCCGTTTGGCTGTGAGCAGGGATCCTGTCACCAGCTGGATCCAACAGTGGCGTCCCGAGCCGAAGGTGCAGGACAGCTTTCTCGGCCTTTTTTATGAATCAGAAAGACAAACACCAGGTGGGACCCACGTGAGGGGAGGGGTTTCCAGCCCACGCTTGGGCTGCTCAGTTTCCACTGGCACCTTTTCACACTGTGTGGGCCCAGGGCAGAAAGGCGGCTGCACAGGCGAGGTGCTGGGTTGCCCAAGGTGGTTGGGCAAGGGCATCCTTCCCACCCGGCGACACCCCATGGGCCCGAGGACGGGAGGAACGTGAGGAATGTGGTATCACCAAGTCTGATCACAGAGGACGAGATGTGGTGCCGACCTGCTGGGTCTTGACTCCAGCCCCCGAGGAGCCGGAGGGGTTGGCCAACTTCCCACCTCGCAGATGGGACTCCCAGGCTGCCAGTGGCTCCCCGTCCGCCCACGTAGCAATGCCTCCGTGAGGACATGTGTGCACACCTGTGACTTTGAGTCTGCCATGTCACGGACAAGCCAGAGAAGAGTGGGGGCAGCGACGGGGGCAGCGACGGGGAGGAGTAGTTTGACTCCTTGCGCGGGCAGGGTTTCGATTGGCCTGCTCTTCTGCGTCAGTGGACCTGTGCGCAGAGCAGGATGAGAAGTGGGGCTACTGCAGTGAAGGTTCAGCTCAACCATGCAAGTGCTTTCTGATGATCAGAACAGTGAGAGGAAAGAGTGTGGATGCCCGGAGTGCAGATCCCAGGGCTGTGATCGGCTGGCTCTGTGACTCCGGAGCCATGAGACAACTACCCTGTTTGATTTCCCAAATCAGTTCAACCGTTTCTCCCTGAGCACTGATTACATGCTATGTTCCAGCACTGGGTAGTGCACGAGTGGAGTGGCAGGGAGGAAAAGATAAAGCCATGGGGAAGAGAGTGAAGAACTGACGTGTACATTATGCTGCGTAGTGACATGCAGAGTGAAGAGGAAGGACAGAGGACGGGCTGTACATGTGGAGGTGGGGGTCTTGGTGGCAAAAATCTCTGCCTCCTTAGTCTTGAAGTTTGGATGAGAAAACACGCACCTAAACTCCCACCTCATCTCAAAGATACACAGTCAGGCGGCAACAGCCTCTGTCCCTTCAGGAGCAGGGAGTCCTCATCAATAACTGCTTGAGCCTGCTCTTTGGAACTTGGGCAAGGCTAGACAGGAAGTGGGGGACAAGGAGGGGCTTGTATCCGGGGGGGGGCCAAGGACCTGTTCCGTTTAAGTTTTCCCTTTTCTTTGATGCTTCTCGGTCCTGAGGTGAACAAGGACAGAACAAGAAAGGGAATGAGATTCTGGATGGAGACATTAATCTCAAAGTCATCAGGGCACTTGGTTTTCTGGGGACGCGGTTTCAATTCCAGCTGTGCTTGGTGGGCTGGGTCTGGGAACAGCAACCCCAGATCAACCCCTGAGCTCCAGGGAGTGTGTGAAGTTACCGCAAGGCCTGACCCCAGGCAAGCTGTGGCAGCCGGGCTAAGGCGACTGAGGTCCCGTCTGAGTGTATCTGCAGGCTTCGCAGGGAAAGGAGAGTTAAGATCAAATGCTGCCATCTCTGACCAGTGCACAGGCTGGACACACATCACAGTCCTACTGGATGAGGCTTTGTCATTCTGGGGCCATTTCTGCCAGGTTTTTGATGAGGGTAGTGATGCCTTGGGGTTGCTTTAATTGGTTCGTGATGCTGTGAGTGTGCATAGAGAGAGGGGCCATCTTCACTATCTAAATGCATTTCTTCTTGTACTTATTTAAAGTTATGGAACTTGAAACGTGAAGATCTGTCTTAGCTCTAAGTCGGTTACGTTATCCAGTCTGTAGAACCGGTTCTGGATTGGGCTTCAGGAAAGTTAACAAGGGGTTGGGTACCATGGGCAGTGTCAGTGGGAAAGATTTTCCCATAGAGCCACGCTGCTTTGAGGTCCCTTTCTCAGAGACACGTTTCTTGTGCACTTTTCCCTTCATAGATAACAATGTGCCAAAACATACACGTCATCTTGGACCTGGGCCTCTTTTCATGTACGCAAGAACTAAATTTTCTATCCCCCACTGATTGGAAAAGTTTTGCAAAAGCCATTGTATGTACAGGGCCCATAGCAGGCACAGGCCTTGTCTCCTTGTCACCATCTCTGGGAGAGCTCGCTCTCACTTATTTAGGTCTCTTTCTCCGTCGTTAATATTTCCTCCTCTTTTTGATCTCAAACATTCTCTGCCCTCAGTTGATCATTGATAATGAACTTGATAGAACACAATGGACCCACATAAAGGCTGAGGTTTTTCAATGCTTTCCAGATGCAGGCAGCTGTCAGGAGAACCGTGCGAGGGTGGGGGCCCTGGGACCCCAACCCCCCACGTAACTAGGGCTCTGGGTCCAGCTCTAATTTTCAGAATCCACTCTGAAACCACGGGATGGGGCTGACGTGTGGCGAATGATCAGTAAACTTCCACCACTGACATGGTTAAGTTTCATTCAAATCTCCAAGGTAAAAATAATACTGTGCACTGTTTGTCACAATGCTGACTGCTCCATTTTGATCAAATTGGTCACAGAATTGACAGATGAGGGTGAGTGTTTACGGATGTGAAGAGTGGAATGCAACAGCACGCTTAATGACAGCTCTGTGCCAATTAACATCACAACACAAATTCAGCCCTCTTTAATTTCCTGATTCAATTTCCTTTAAGAACTGATAAATGACCTTCTATTTAAAATTTCTTCCTGAGCCATGGGAAAGAGTGGTGTGACCACAATAGCAGGTATAAGCGGTCTCTGTTTACCTGATTCTAATGTTGCAATATTAAGAAGTTTAACTTTGAGTTATAAAAACGCCAGTTTGAACATTGACGGTACTTAAAATCATATTTGAAGGCGCTTTTGAATCCTGACATATTTTTAAGGCATTTTTTCTAGTTCTCATATCATAAGCACATCAAGTTAGCAGCCTTGTGGACCTGCACCATTTAAAACTAGAGTCCATACAATCACTTACAGAAAACAGCATGGAGGTACTGCAGAAAACTAAGTATAGAACTACCATATGATCCAGCAATCCCACTCCTGGGCATATATCTGGACAAAACTTTCATTGAAAATATACAAGCACTCCTATGTTCATTGCAGTACTATTCACAATAGCCGAGACATGGCAACAACCTAAATGTCCATCGACAGATGAATGGATTAAGAAGATGTGGTACATATATACACAATGGAATACTACTCAGCCATAAACAAGAACAACATAATGCCATTTGTAGTAACATGGACGGAACTAGAGGCTCCCATACTAAGTGAAGTAAGTCAGAAAAAAAAGACAAATACCACATGATATCACTTATTTGTGGAATCTAAAATATGGAACAGATGATCCTATCTAAAAAACAGAACCAAACCATGGCCAAGGAGAGCAGAACTGTGGTTCCCAGGGGGCAAAGGGGAGAGAGTGGGATGGATGGGCCTTTTAGGGGGGTTTTGGATGCAAACTGTTATATTTGGAATGGTTGGGAAATGGGGCATAGGGAAATGTGTGTGACTGGGTCACTTTGCTGTACAGCAAAACTTGAAGAAACATTGTAAACCACTATACTTTAATAACAATAATAAAAAGAAAAGAAAACTGGAGTCCTAACTTAGCATCTTCATTTTCCAAATTAGCCACTAGAATTGGAGATGAGAGAAAGTACACAAACTCACAGCCTTCAGAATCTGGGGGTTCCCTGTGCTATTTGCTTTTGGCTTCTCTCTTCTTTGGACAGTTAATCTCCTTTGGCCCCTAACCCCTTGGTTACTCAAAACCTCTAGGACCAAAGGACGGAATTGCTCAGATCAAACTGACTGGCAGGAAGACCAGGCCTCACTTAGGGTTCAGCTCAGGGCTTCGGCTCACAGAAAAGATCTGGAGGAAAATGCGGGGCACTTTCAGGCACCAAACAGGGTCAGAAACCAAGTGGGGTCCACTCCGTTGCCAGGACAGCCCAGGACCAAGCTCAGAAGTAGCAGGTCCAGGAATAAGAAGATACTTTTACAGGCCTTAGCAGAAACTTTGGGAGTAAGGATTTCTCTGAGAACCTCCTTCATTTGATTCTCTTCAATAAGTCAGAATGCTTTCGTCGTCCTTGGGTGAAAGCCACCCTGGAGGGAGGACTCGTAGGGTGACGATGCCTTTGAGGGTTGCAGTACAGCTCCTTTAACTCTGCAGGAGAGGAACCCCGGGTAGTAAATCAGCCTCAGGCTCAGAGCCTCGCTCCATCAGGCATCCGCACCACCCCGGGTCACGTGCTCCAGCTGCTCTTTTCTCTGCCCTCCGTGTAATCCCTGGAAAAAATAGAAGCCTTTTTGTGTGCAGGGGACGGTGGGGGTGGGGCTGGCCCGGCAAATCCCCTTTCGTGGATGTGAAGCGGCCAGAGTTGCCCGGGAGCTCGCTCGGCCTCTGCGGAAATGAAGGCGCTCCTGGGGGGACTTATTCCCATTTACAGCGGGTTTGAGGGGACAGTGGGCTGGGTGTCAAGGGACTGCCTGGCCAGTCACAAAAGCACCAGGACCTTTTCATCTGAACGTCAAGACTGTGCACCAGCGACCCCACCACCCTGGAGGGCGTGATCCCAGCGGGAGGAGCCTTTTTCCATGATGGCAAATCCTTCCGGGTGTGGAAATAGCTGAAAGTGGCTGGTTTTACAGGCTGCGGAGAGGTTGCTCAAGCTCAGTGAATAAACAGGGGTCTGCTGACCAGACCAAGGCCAATGGACGTGCAGAGAAATGTGCCTAATGAGGCTTTATGTGCAAAAGTCCACCAGAGACAGACTTTCCTTCTAAGATGATAGCACTGAGCTCCTGGCCCGGGAATCTCTGTTGACATGTCTCCAGAGTTAGCAGCCCACGGTTTGCTGTCCCTCGGTCACTTGGAAGACCACTGCAGGCCAATGTCAACAGGAAGAGTAGGGTGCCCGAGTCAGCATGCGGGGTGGGGGTGGGGGCTGGTAGGACACAGGATAGCAGGTCCACACAGCTCCCGAGGTTGGGGAGAAGAAACGGAGGTAGCCATCCTTCCGTCAACTGTCACTTGCTGCTGTACAGTGGAATCTGACATCATCCAGGGGGCCTGACTCCAGCTTTCATAAAAGGACCCAACACTCTCTACCTACCACATCTTCTTTTTCCATTCATCTGCCACTTTTTTTTTTGTCTTTTTGCCTTATTTGGGCCGCACTCGCAGCATATGGAGGTTCCCAGGCTAGGAGTCTAACAGGAGCTGTAGCTGCCAGTCTTCACCACAGCCACAGCAACGCGGGATCCGAGCCACGTCTGCGACCTACACCACAGCTCACGGCAACGCCAGATCCTTAACCCACTGAGCAAGGCCAGGGGTCGAACCCGGAACCTCATGGTTCCTAGTCGGATTCGTTAACCACTGAGCCATGACGGGAACTCCCTCATCTGTCATGTTTTATCAAACTTTTTAGTTAGGTTTTGTCAAACTGCTGGCCAGGGTATCTTAGTAGGGTCATGGGGTTATATTCAGCATTTCTCTTACTCTGACAGAAACCTGAGCACTTCTTCTTATGTCTAAGGTGCATTTTTATTTCCTTATTTGTGTTATCTCCATTTTTTAGCTCATTGATGGTGGTGGGTAACGTGCTGACGGGAGAAGCAGGAGTCTGGGGTCACACCTGCATCCCTCATGTGTTCCCAGGACTAGGGTTCTTGGTGGTGGATCCTGAGCGGGCAGGGGTACCATTGTCAGAGGGAGGGGAGACGTTTGCTGATGGCATGATGAGCAAAGACGCAGCATGACCAGCCCCTGGTCTGTCTGGAAATGGACCACGTCTGCAGGACATGAGCTGGCAGGTGGGACCGGACAGTGGCAAGGAGGCCTTTAGTGCCCAGGCAAGGACCACCCACGCTGTTTTGCCTGCTGTGAGAAACAACATAAGTGACGGAGTAGAAAATTTGCATCGACAGCCCCAGCCGCTGAGGCTGCATGTGTGCTGTGGCCTGGATGCAACATAAATTCATACGAATATGCAGATCTTCCTAAGTGTCAGTCACTGAAAATGACACTAGTTGCAGAGTCCTGGCGAGTGGCCGGCGTCTATGGTGTGTGGCAGCCCACAGTGCCACGCTTGAGTCGGCCATCTCAGACCCTCCAGGTACCGGCTCTGGTCCCAGATCCTGCCTCATCTCAATACGATCCGAAAGGCGAAGCCTCTGGACTGAGTCTGACTGTCGTGGAGACAGAAGAGCTGTCACCCCCAAGCTGGGCCCGGAGGGCAGGAGGTCTAAGGCATGTTTCTTCCTAAAGATGTTTCTTCCTATAGATGATTCACCAGGTTCAAGGGACAAGGAAGAAGAGGAGGAGAATTTAGGAAACTGCATCCCAGTTCAGGATTTGGCCTTAAGATCTTCATTTCCCACTCATCTTAGGTAGGTGATGTCCAAAATTCACTGATGCTTCCCAGCCTCACAGATGCACAGAGCGTGTCTCTAAGAAATGATGGAGTTCCTGTCGTGGCTCAGTGGAAACAAATCTGAGTAGGATCCATGAGGACGCAGGTTCGATCCCTGGCCTCGCTCAGTGGGTTAAGGATCTGGCATTGCCATGAGCTGTGGTGTAGGTCGCAGACAAGGCTAGGATCCCACGTTGCTGTGGCTGTGGTGAGGGCCAGCATCTGTAGCTCTGATTCCACCCCTGGCCTGGGAACCTCCATATGCCGCGCGTGCAGCCCTAAAAAGACAAGCAAACAAACAAAGCCCAAAACAAAACAACACAAAAAAAGAAATGAGATGGCTTTAATATATTTCAAACGTAAATGTAAATGGTTTTATGATTGGCTGTTGCTTTGAGTGATTTCTGGGTTGTACCCTCTTCTGAGCTCAAGAAGCCCAAGCTGAGGGATCACGGACCCCTACCCCCCCATGGCAGGGTGTGGGGGCAGGAGGGCTTTACTCTTTCCTGACGCCCCAGATCCCTCCACTCGCCCACGACAGAAGGCTTCCCCCGATCCCACCCACGGCTGCTGTCAGTGGGGCCACCCTCCCCAGAGACAGATGGTTTGCTGGTCGATGACAATTCTCAGAGCCCCTGATGGTTACTCCCTGGGTGGATGAGTCTGTGAGAAGCTAATTTTCAATATCAAAATAGTGAATAGGCATGAATGGGATTCTAAAAAACCATTCAACCAGGAAAAGTTGGCTCGGATACACTGAGAAGCTCTTTCCAGTGAGTCTCATTTACATTCAGTCTTGCAACTGAGTCTGGTGAGGAACCCAGCGGCTTGCCCGATAACCGAGTTAAAAACCAGTCCCCTGTAACTTCAGGTACCACGTACCAAACGAATACTGGTTTTCCTGTGCTTTGTAATTTTCTTCAAGGCCATAATCTCCAATCATCAAATGAAAACAAAATCAAGGACTTGGCTATTCCACCACCGTGTACTTCTCAACTCTTAGTAATGACACTCGAAATGGTGACTGACACTTATATCAGTTTCAGGATGCAGAAAAGCCTGCAAATATGTCGCTCGGTCCTCATATAACCCTACAAACCATCTGAGGTTGTGTTGGTTTCCCTTTCGTGCCTGAAGGACATTTTTGCTGGATATATGCTTTCAGGTGACAGTTCTTTTCTTTCAGCCCTGAAAATTCCTACGAGTCTTCCTTCTGGTTTCCACAAGTTCCATTGTCATTCAAATCGTCTCCCTTGATAAGTAAGGTGTTATTTCTCTTTTGCTGCTCTCAAGATATTTTCTTTGTTTTAAGTTTTCAGAAGTTTGATTATGTTGTGTCTGCGCATGAATTTCTCTGGTGTTTTATTGTTTGGATTTCACTCGGCTTCTTAAATCTTTAGGCTTATGCCTTTTGCCAAATTTGGGAAATTTTACTCATGACTTCGAGTGCCTTTTCAGCTTCACTCTCTTTCTTTTCTTCATCTGGGACTTCATGACACAAGGTTTTTTTTTTTTTTTTTTTTGGTTATTGAACAAATCTGTTCATTTTGTTTTTCAAAACAAAAGCTTTTGCTCCATTGTTAGAATTGGGTGATTGGTATTGTTCTGTCTTCAAATTCACTGATTCCTTGTTCTGTTCTCTCTGTTCCTCTGCTGAGCCCATCTGCAGAGTTTTTCATTTCAGTTGTTATATATTTAAGTTATAAAGTCCCTATTTGCTGCTTCTTTATTTCCTTGTACTTCTATTTCTTTGCCGAAACTTTGTTTTTTTTATTTGTTTCAAACATGTTCAAAATTGCCTGTTGAAGCATTTTTATGATGGTTGATAGATCCTTGTTAGATCATTTCAGCATCTCTGTCACCTCAGTGCTGGCCTCTGTGAAATGTCTTTTCTCATTCAGGTTGAGATTTTTCTGGTTCATGGTACAATAAGCGACTTTCAGTTATATCTTGGACATTGAGAGTATGATATTATGAGATTCTGGATCTTATTTAAGTCTTTTGTTATAGCAAGTGTGTGTGTGTGTGTGTGTGTGATGCTATTGTCATCATTCAGCTTATGTCTATGTATGCCATAAGCCCCACATTGTTAATATTTTGCTTTGGATATTCAATTATATTTTAAAGATATTAAAAATAAGAAAAATGCCTATTATATGAAACATTATTTTTATTATTTCCATCACCCCCAAATTTCCATCTGCTATTCTATCCTTTCTTCCTGAGAAACTTCCTTCAATAATTCTTGGCAGTGAATTCTTTCAGCTTTTGTTAAAAAAAGTCTTCATTTCTGTAAGATATTTTTTACTGGACACAGAATGCTGGTTTATTGATTTTTCTTGCAATACTTTAAAGATGACTCTCGATTTTCCTTGGGCTTGATTAGTTTCTGATGAGAAACTGGCTGTAATTTTTATGTTTTTCCTCTATGTAGGTTTTCTTCTTTGTCTTCCTGCCTTCAAGATTTTTCTCTTTTCTCTTTGGTTTTCTGCAGTTTGGTTACAATGTACCTAGGTATATTTTCCTTTTTATTTTTCTGGTTACAGTTTCTGAAATCTTTAGTTTGTTGACTCTGATTTAAGAAAAGTCTCAGTCATTGTCTCTTCAAGTATTGCTTTGTCCAGCCTCTTTCCTTGTTCACTCCAAGTGTATGTATTTGATATTGTCCTGCAATTCTTATATGTTTTGCTTTATTATTTGTTCCCTTTGTTCTTTGTGTTTCACTTTGTTTAATCTCTATTTACCTGTGTTCACTAATATTTTTTTATTCCGCTATGTCCCATTTGTTGATAAGCTCATTGAAGGAGATCTTCATCTCTGATATCATGTTTTTTTTAAATTTCTAGCATTTCCATTTGACTCTTTTTATACTTTCTATCTCTCTGCCAACATTCTCCATCTGTTCACGCATGCTGTCCATCTGTTGCACTAGATTCTTGAACACATTTGACATCTTCATTTAAATATTTATTTAATTAAATATTTCTTTATTTAAATATTTAACATATTTTGGAGTTCCCATCGTGGCTCAGCAGTTAACGAATCTGACTAGCATCCATGAGGATGCAGGTTCTATCCCTGGCCTCACTCAGTGGGTTAAAGATCCGGCATCATGTGAGCTGTGGTGTAGGTTGCAGACGCAGCTCAGATCCTGCGTTGCTGTGGCTGTGGTATAGGCCAGTGGCTACAGCTCCGATTCAACCACTAGTCTGGGAACTTCCATATGCCATGGGTGTGGCCCTAAAAAGCAAAATATATATGTATGTATTTAACATATTTAACATCTCATTGATAGTTCTAATAACTGTGTTATTTCTGGATCAGCTTCTGTTGACTGCTTATTACCATTGCTACAGCTTGCCCTCGTACTATGGGTGCTGGTTATCATTATGAAGGAAGAAAGAGAGAGAGAGAAGAGAGAAAGAGGAAGAAGGGAAAAAAAGCAGTGTAATAATCAAAAGAGAGACAAACATATTTTCATACACCATGAGTACAGGAAACCCAAGAGAAGTAATAAGAGTTCAGCAATATCAAATTTCAAAATTCAATGGCATTTTTGAGCTAATCAAGCAGGAAAGAGATAAAAAAGCTGCCTTTCACAATTATAACAATATCTGTAAAGCATCAGAAATTAACAGATCATAAATAAAAGTGTTCAGAAAAATAAAATTTACTCAAATTTTGTGAAATAGAATTTGAATAAATGGAGAACTAATCATGGTTTTGGATGGAATGACTAATTTTTGAGGATACTAATTCTTCTAACATTGTTCTATAACTTTAAAACACCTTCTATCAAATGCCAGATATATATTTTAAGGCACTTGACAAACTGGTTCTAAAGTGTACGTGGCATAATATTCTAATATTTAATGGTCTATGAGAAATCAGCTTTGAAAAAGAGGACTGGAATTTTGTTCTGCAAGCTCTCCAGATATGTTTCACAGGCATGTCATAAAAAACAGGATGGCACTGTTCAAAGAACAGATAACTAGACCAGTGAGATGGCACAGAGAGACACACCCCTATATATCTGGGGCCACGATACACAATAAAGAAGCAAAACAGGTCAATGGAGAAAAGATGATTAACCAGACCGTTTAGGGTGGAATGGTAAACATGCTCCTTAAGAGAAGAAAGGGCTGCTTTCTATAATTTACTGATCTCCTTGGCATAAATCCTCCCTACACAGCCGACTTCAAACTCTCCAGTGATCAGCAGACTCGCCTGCTAAGGCCTGCCTCTGCTGAGGGCACATGGTAAAGCTGTGACCGCGTGCTGGGGCTGCCAAATGCATGTGTTGAAACGCTAAGCCCAGGGAATGATTTTAGGAGGTAATGAAAGGTAATTACCTTTGGGAGGTAATTAGATATTCATGGGGTTGGTGCCCTTATAAGAGGAGACAGGAGAGTATTTCTCTTTCCCCCTCTTTCTCCATCTCTCTCTCTCCCTCTCCTCTCTGTGACATGTGACCTGCTGACACCTTGACCTTGGACTCCCAGCATCCAGACCTGTGAGAAACAGTTGTTTGTTGCTTTAGCCGCTCAGTCTCTGGCATTTGTTATAGCAGCCGGAGCAGGATCAGACAATCTCCTCTGGAGAAATGAGGGCTGTGCCCGGTCCTTAACCCACGTGCTGGCTTGGGGATCGAACCTGTGTCTTAGCACTGCAGAGACCGCCCATCCCTTTGTGCCACAGAGGGAGCTCCTAGATATTTAAAACTAATCACCACCCTAAAAGTTAGAGACTTTCAAACTGAGGAACCTGAGGCTTGGGGACATTAACTAAAGCCCCCCGGGTACCAGGAGTGAGAGGGTGACAGTGGCAGGATTCCAGCCCAGGTTAAGTAGGGGCATCCCCCTCCCCACTTCCCACAGTCTCACCTGGGCTCCAAGTCCCACGGGGGGCCTGGTCCTGCCAGCCTGCAGGTGCAGGTGGCGAGGTGCTTCGCTGTGCTGCATAGGTGGACTGGGGAACCTGAGCTTGGACCCACGATGGCTTCCTTGCAGTCCAGAGCTCTCACACACCAGGTCCAAGACGAGCCTAATCTACACATGGTAACCTGCCATCCCACTGGTCTCCTGAAACATGGCCCCGACGTTGTGCCATAACCACAGGTGCGCTGATGTCTGGTTTCCTGGGAAGCTCTGTGAACAGCAGTGAGGGCTCTGGTGAGATGGCACCATCGGGGCCTGTTGTGAAACGTTTGCGGAGAACGACTGAACCGCTCCTTAGGCATGGTCTGCTGGGATCACCTGCTTGCTCTTGCTACCGCTTCAAATTTCCCTTTTTCAAATCTCCCTTTTTCTGGAGGAATCCGGAATCTGATCAGCTCGGCAGGAAGTGCTCATCATTGGACAAAATCCTGAAGTTCTCACACAGGACGTGGTCTTCAATGGAGTCGCTGCGGCCACTGTGTGCCCCTCACTGGGTCTGTTACCAACTCAGACGGTGATTTGCAGGCCGCGGGTTGTGCCAT
Organism: Catagonus wagneri; assembly: GCA_004024745.2. Taxonomy (NCBI): domain Eukaryota; kingdom Metazoa; phylum Chordata; class Mammalia; order Artiodactyla; family Tayassuidae; genus Catagonus; species Catagonus wagneri. Next base: position 20,260,276 of record PVHT021183608.1, on the reverse strand, counting down.
CACCATGGGCCATACACCATGGCATGTAGCCCTCTGCTATTATGGTGGCACAGATTTTAAAGTTACTGCTCATCTTTCCATCCAGGTGGAATGGTCCTCCTGTGTGCATGCCTCTGGTGCTTAGACTATTGGATCTTTCACTCTGTCTTCTTTGGAGACTGGGGTATCATGAGGTAAAAATGACTTTCGTAAACACCCTTGGCTCCCTGGCAACTGGTATGCCTACAGGATTAACAAGAATCCAGCCCTCTGACAGATCTTGGGCATCTAAGAGGTGGCCCTCGGTCAGCCCAAGAACAGCGAGGTGAGAGTTTCCCATTCAACACCAGCTCCGTCTGCACCAGGCATCCACCACACACCCTTACGAATCCGAGTACATTTACCTGCTTCCCTGGGAGGCACTGCCCTGGGACTTGCTATCTAGCTAAGAGTTAAGACAAATGTGGACCCTGTTTGTTTATTTATTTATTTATTTATTTATGTTTTTTTTAGGGCCTCACCCATGGCATATGGAGGTTCCCAGGCTAGGGGTTGAATCGGAGCTACAGCCGCCGGCCTACACCACAGCCACAGCAACACAGGATCTGAGGTTTGTCTCTAACCTACACCACAACTCATGGCAACGCCAGATCCTTCACCCACTGAACTAGGCCAGGGATGGAACCCGCATCCTCATGGGTGCTAGTCGGGTTCGTTAACTGCTGAGCCATGACGGGAACTCCTGGACCCTGTTTTTTAATTGGTTAACGTGTAAAACAACTGGGTTTAGATATCTGGGCTGAAAAGACAGGGCTGTTTGGTTAGCCAGCACTTGGGTGAACACATTGATTAGGAAGCACGTATTTACATTAGTTTCAGTAAAAACACATTTGTTTGTACAAATATGGAGCAGAGCAGGAAAATGTTTACAGCATCCCCACTTGCCAACTCAGAAGGGACCGGCCCTGCGACGCGCTGAAGGATCCACCTCCCCCCTCTCCCCCGAGCATCAGCAGGAAAGGCGGCCCAGGCTCTGCAGAGAGAATTCGCCTCTTACAGGGACCCTGGTCACCTGGTTCACCCCCGCTCCCACCCCCACTCCCTAGCAGGTGCTTCTGCAGCTCTTCCTGAACAAGTTCAAAGATTGGATCCCTTCCTCCTTAGAGAAGATCATTGTTTGTCTAAACAGCTCTGTTTGAATGTCCTTTTGATATTGATGCAAAGTCTGGATCCTTATAGCCTCTTCCTATCTGTTCTAATTCTATCCTCTGGAGCCAAACAAAACAAAACAAAGTTTTTCCTCCTCCAAACAACAGTGCTTCAAACACTCAAAGGAAACGCTGTCATCTACGCTCTGAGCTTTGTCTCCAGTAAACACTGAGTTCTTGAAGCATTCCTTTTAAGACATGGTTTCTAGTTCCTTCCCCGTCTGGGGTCCCGCCCTGCCCTTGGGTTTGACCTGTGACTGAGGCAAAGACGCCACCTCCCTTGAATCTCTTTCATGCTCCCTCTGGTTTTGGACTTTCCCAGACTCCGATCAAAGTCAGAAAGTAATTGTTTTTTTTTTTGTTTTGTTTTTTGTTTTTTTGTTTTTTTTTTGCTTTTTAGGGCCGCACCCACGGCATATGGAGGTTCCCAGGCTAGGGGTCGAATCGGAGCTACAGCTACCAGCCTACGCCACAGCCACAGCAACATGGGATCCGAGCTGCATCTGCAAACTACACCACAGCTCATGGCAACACTGGATCGTTAACCCACTGAGCAAGGCCAGGGATCAAACCCGCAACCTCATGGTTCCTAGTTGGATTCGTTAACCGCTGCGCCATGACGGGAACTCCAGAAAGTAATTGTCTTTTTACTGTAAAGTCACTGAAATGTAACTGATCTTCCCGTTACAGTGGTCAGGGGTTGGGTAGGGATCCATGTTCTGACGTTGCACACGCTCTATGCACTGAGACTTCCCCTTTGTCTGCAGAGGGGCTGTGGCTGCCCCGGCCGGCATCTCCCTGGGCCAGAGGTACCTGGGAAGCAGAGGAGCAGAAGCCCCTGATCTCCTGAGAGGTGAAGGTAGGAGAAGTTCCTAAAATGTTTCCAGTGACCTTGACATGCTCTTGTCCCTCTCCAGGGCTGAGAACCCTGTCCTTTGAGGAAAAACACCTATTGTGTCCCTGGTTCCCCAGAGGATTTCCTACCTGCCAGCCCAAGCCAACCTGCTTGTATCCGCTGCTCTACTTTCTCAGAATCTTCAGGGGAAAAAGCTGTCTATGGGTTTTGCAGCTGATGGTGGACTCTGATGTCCACATACCAACTGCAAGTGAGGAATCTACCTTCCCCAAGGACGCTGAGTGTCCCGCGGGTGTGTGGTCACCGAGCAGGCCCGTGTGCCCTTCCCAGGACCCCTGCCCACTTCTCCCTTGCTGTCTCAGGGGGGCCCGAACAATGTCCAGACCCAAGAGCAGAGGGGATTATAGTCAGCGATCATTTTGAAGTTTAAAGTCTTGGAACATTTTTCTTTCAAATCTGTTCTTTTAAGCGCACATTGTGATTTAATGACTCTTTCAGGGAGTTCAGCTTGTGGTTGGGGCCCGAGCACTGAGGAATGTGTGTTTAATTTTTTTCATCCTATAACCAGTATTTCATCTTAGACTAAATAGATGCACATTTTAGAAATCCCACGGGGTCACTGAGAGCAACACTGCTGTTTATACAAATGCTTGCATGTTTGAGTGAATTTAACTAAGGAAACAATCAAAGCTCGTGCCAAAGGCTTGGTGGGGCTTCCCTAATTCTCCGTCATCTGCATCCTCAAAGGACACGTTCACATGGACAGCGCTGTAACTGGTCTGTTTACCTGATTCCCCCACTGATTCTGATCTTTGCCATGATAAAGGCCAGGTCCTGTGCATCTGGACCCAGCACGGGGCTGAGCCCAGGGGCTGGTCCCTCGCTGCATGGGGCTGCGCTCTGGCTGAGTGTGGACATAAGGGCAGGACTTTCATCCCTTCTGAAGATGCATGAAGGGAACTGAATGGATAAGCAGAGAGCGAGAGCTCTGCAGTGGGACCTGCGACCTTCAGAAGCCTCGTCATCTCCCAGAAGACAGGGAACAGAGGGACCACCCTGCCAGCTCCCTTCTAATCTCACTGAGGCAAGGCTGGATAAATGTCTGCAGCACCAGGAAGGAGAGCTGTTAGCCATGTAGGAAAGAATCGTCTGGCTCTTCCTTCTGCTTGCTCTCCTCAGGGGACTGCGCTTCCAGAGAACAAATTCTCACCATGTTCATCTCGGGTCCACGGCGCGGAATGCAGCCACCTTGCCGTCTGCACAGAGCGGGCCTGATGTCTGTGAACAGAGGCACTAAGGACCGGTCCCCAGGGGTGGACAGAAGACACAGGCACGGTTCCAGGGGACGCTCAGCCACAGAAGCGGAACATCACTTCATAAATATTATGCACATGTCTTCGCAGTCACACACTCGGGGTTCTTGGGACCAGTAACTGCCACGCCCACCTCGACAGGACTAGGCACAAAGTGGCAACAGTACCCAGAGAGAGGCAGAACGCATGCAGAGAGTGACAGGTGACAGGCAGACTGCAGCTTCCCCATGGGTTTCCCAAAGCAGCGTACAGACACACAGGGGGATCGTTCCCAAAACAGCCAGTGAATTGAACATCTGGAGGGTTTTCTAAGCCGGGTGGCTTCTATGACAATTGGAGAACAACTGTATTTTGGGAGAATTATGGAGTGAGAGCTTCAGGAGGGAAAGAGGGCCACTCTGGGCCCACTGGTGGGCAGGCAGCCGAGCCAGGCACGCCGTGAGGGCAGCCTACGGAGCTCCCAGGAATTTAATAGCCGCGCAGTCAACGCTCCCTGAGGAAAGGGCTTCCCTTTCCACGCACTGCCAGCTGACGCGTGGGGACCACCTAGGCTGCACGCAACCCCCCTCCCCGAAATGCAGGAAGGCAGGTCCCATCCCCCTCCCATCGAGTTTTCCCCCAAACACGGCCACTGCTGCCTGAGATTCCAGCCCTACGGTGTCCTGACTGTCATCCAAATGTGTCGCCAGTTAAAATAGCATCTCAAACGTGTTACTCCTTCCAAACTGGCTCTGCTTATGAAGGGCTGTCAAACCTGCTGGAAAATGGGCGTTGGTTGGGGGTAGGGAACTCTTTTCTGCATGACTTTCCCACTTCCCCCGAGATGAAGGAAAGGATGTTTGCCAACCCCGGACTCTGGGTTCGATCCCACCTCTCGTTTTGGCCAAAGAGATGGATGAAGTGCTCTAAAGGCACCTGGGTCACAGGGCTCCTTGCCGCTGTCCCTTTGCCGTCACCGTGGGAATGGCCAGAGGGAGGCTGAGAGGCACTGGATCAGCAGCCCAGCTGCAGCCCAGGACAGTGAGAGGAGTACCCAGCTCTGCTCAAAGCCTTGGGCTCCTGAGCTGAATCAGCGTCAGTGCCCCTCCCATGGGGCAGGTTGTCCAGCGGCGTCCCTGGGGTCGTGGGTAGTAGCACACTGTAGGGTCAGGGCCAGGACAGGAAGCTGGTAGCCGGCAGGGCCGAGCTGCCCCTCACAGGGAGGACCGCACGGGCCACCCCCACCCCCCAGCTTCCAGGAGCCATGGGAACACGGGCGGATGGTGGTGCCCCCAGCCTGCTCCTCCCACCACAAAGAGAGACACGCCTGCCTCCTGGGGGTGGGGCTAGGAGACAGAGCGAGGGGCTGAGGTTCATTGGTGGCTGTTATGTGCCTGGCATGTCACGCAATCCTTCCACGGGCCTGGGAGAGAATCCCGAGAAGCTGAGACCTGGAGAGTGAGGGACCTGACCTTACAGAGTTACAGGTCGGTGGCCACTCTCTGCTAAGGGGCAGACAGTGCACAGTTCAGGAGCTCCTGCCCAAGGGGCTCAGAGACTGGCTTCCTTCCCTGGAGAATGAGTGGTTGTGAGCCTATTTGTGAAAGCATTAAAAAAAACTCCAACGGCCCACGTTCAGGTAAGCAAAAATTGTATTAAGCTCATGAAGGGGTTGTAGGTCAAATTGCAATAGCACCCACCTGCCAGGGAGGCTCTTACCAGACTGATCTGATGGGAATTTAGTCAAAACCCATGGGGATGGCCTTCCAAGCCCAGGGCACACCCCCATCCTGCTGTGTGTCCCGCTGCCACCGCACTTACATTTCTCTAAACGCCTTCAGTGTGATGCATTGAATTTCTTCAAAACTACAGCCACCTCCTCCTTAGAGCTTCTCCAGCATTACCGACTCCGCCCAGTCCACTGAAAACACAGGGCAAAGGGACTCATGAGATACAACATGCAGTCAACACAGGAGGCTTAAGTGGTCACACATTTTTGCTCTTTGTCTTTCCAAAATGTTTCATTAATCATAAAACAGTTATGAATGTATCGCCACAAATGAAGTAATAACCAAAAGCATATTTGTATCTTCTTCGGGGTCCACTTTTCCCTGCAGGTTCTGGCAGCCGCACAGTTTGCTCATGCCACACGTCGTCTCTAATTCAGCACTAGCCTTCCAAAAAGGGAACATTGCAGATATCGCAGAATAGCCTCGGCCTGCAGAGTGGACCTGATGGGCATTCTCACCATCCTGGTCCAGGTGTCAGGACTTGTCTGGTGGGTTGGGGCTAGATCACAAAAGATCTTACCCTCAGAAATGATCTTCAAGTCACGGAGGGTTAAGGAAAGGCTTAACACATTGAGTTAATGCGGATTTGAATTCATCTCCAAAAAGTACTCAGGCAGTGGAGCTGATGATGGTTTGAGGAGAAAGAGGAAGTCAGGATGGCCAGTTAGAAAGCTCCTTTCTTACATAATCCAAGAGAGGCAAGACAGCTGTTTACATCACGACATCAGGGCCAAAGAAGGGCAAGCAGACTTGATGGCTACGTAAGGCAAGAAAAATTGATGGCTTGCAGGTCAGTTAGATGAAGAGGGCAGAGAAGAAGAAAAACGCTTCAGTTTCTGGATTTCCATTTACCTAAAATGGAGGCAGCCACTGGAGAAGATGTTAAAAGTAAGGATCCAAAAAGCACTTGCTGGAGTTCCGTGGTAGCCTAGTAGGTAAAGACCCGGCGTTGTCACTGCTCTGCTGCAGGTTCGATCCTGGCCTGGCAACTTCTGTATCCCACGGGGGATGCCCCCCAAAAGTGCCTGTTGTGATTTGCCTTCTGGAAGGTGGATGACAGCTTGGTTACAGCAGTTTCCCTTGAGAATAAATTACCTCTAGGCTCTTGTTCACACTGGGATTCCATGAGTCTGTGATGGGTGGAGGCCAATTCAACAAGGCCCCCGTCCTGGAAAGAAGTTTAAGGTTAGAGTTCTGTATTTCTTTTTCATAGAAATACGTACTTTTGAAAATTCCTCTTCCTTTTCTAGCTAAGTTGTGTTCCAGTTTAATATTATGGAGAATTATTTTCTTCCTCATTTTCTGCCAAGTGGAAGGGTGGTTAAAATGGGTACAGCCCGTGTAAAATTAGGGTCTGTCATGTCTAGGAACAGACACGGCTATACGTGACTGCTAGTGTTTGCTGAAATCTTGGTGTCAGTTCTGATTTTCCATTCAGAGATACGGCAGTGAACTTGACTTCCTCTGTTACTGTGTGGTCCAGCACCTATCCCTGCAAGCAAGCCAACAGCTCTCCCACCACGGGATGAAATGGCCCGACATCCTGGAATTTGGGGGTGGAGAGTCAGAAAATAGGAAGCAGTGACTTAATGGGTTTACACAAGTTACAGAAAATGTGCTGGGTCCTTCCTCGGGGGTTCGTGTCAAGAGGTTTGGACCCAGAGAGTACCTGTAGTGGTGCAGCAGAAACGAATCCGACTAGTAACCACGAGGTTGCAGGTTCCATCCCGGGCCTTGTTCAGTGGGTTAAGGATCCAGCATTGCCATGAGCTGTGGTGTAGGTTGCAGATACAGCTCGGATCTTGTGTTGCCGTGAGCTGTGGCGTAGGCCTGCAGCTGTAGCTCCGAGCCTGAGAATTTCCGTAGGCAGCCCTAAAAAGGAGGGGGGGGAGAAAAAAAAGAGAGAGGTTTGGACCCAGCTGTGACATGCCAGGCTGTTCCCATTCGGTTACCCTTGGCAACCAGCACAACGTGGAATGCACAAAATCCTGAGATGTTTGCATGCAGAGCAGTCTTCATCAGTCAAAATTTAAAATATCCTGTGTTCCTTCTTTAAGGCACTGGTCAGAATGGCTTCCGGAGAAGGAGCGGGAATTAGAAGGGCCGTTGGTTACCGTTCCGAGCACGGGGGAGACCTGAGTTTCGTGAGCTGGAATAAGTCTCGTGTGATGATGATGTTCCTATTGCACATTCTTCCCTGGCTACCAGACTCTTGACCTCTGCCTAAGCTGTTTCTCAAACAAGTTCGCTTTAGATTGTTCCAAAGAGAAAGAAAAGTTATGTAGTCAAAGATCACGTCGAGTGCTTTTGGTCACTCCTGAGGAAAGCTGAGGAGCCCCACTGGGATTTTTATGATAACCTCACACGCTGCTGTTACCTTCAGTCCATAGAGGCGATTCTAGGTCAGAAATGTTAGAGGACAAATTTGTAACTAGAATTAAAAATCTCAAGTCATGAGTCCTGATTTTAACTTAAAAAAAAAAAAAGCTCTAGAAAAGTTGGTTTCAAAAACCCATTGTGTAACTTAACTTTCACCCTGAGAATTTGAGATCCAAAATTTAAAACAACAACAAAAAGTTGCCTGGAGTGCAGTCCCCTAAGTCCGAAGCCCTCTCGCTCCCACCCGGGGCTGCACCCACTCGGGGCACAGCCCGCTGGCTCGCTCCCCGGAGCCTGAACCAGAGCATCTGAGGTTTAACTGGTCATCCGCCCTATTTTATCCACAGTCAGTTTTCATTGGTTAGGAGATGAATAATTCCTTTTTAACTCTGTCTTTTCTTGATGAATTCAAGTAAATCAGCTCCCAAATATACCATGGGATTAGCTTGGGCAGATAGCTTTCACTCTTGAATGACATAGATCTAACTTTCTAATATCTACTAAAATGTCTCTTCTCTTTCCATGAAAGCTTGCCTTTGGCTTCCTGATAAAGTAAAGAAAAATCCGGACACCGTACATCATAGTAATTCACACAGGTCTGAGGACTGAGGACCAAGCGAGATCCATTCCTGAAGGTACATCTTTGCTGTAAATGATTTGATTGTCAGAATCAGGTTCAGAAAAGTCAGACCAACCTTCGTCTGACTTTAAAAGTTTAAGAAAAATTCCCTTGCATTTGGAGCATATGGGCAATGAGGTCCTGCTGTATAGCATACGAAACTACATCTAGTCACTTATGATGGAACATGATGGAGGATAATGTGAGAAAAAGAATGTATATATATGTGTGACTGGGTCATTTTATTGTACAGTAGAAATTGACTGACCACTGTAAACCAACTGTAATGGAAAAAATTAAAAATCATTTTTTAAAGAAAGAGAAAAAGAAAAATTCCCAAGTCGGATTTCACTTCGGCCTCCATGCACACATCCTTCTGAGGTGGATGTTCCACACAGGAGATGTGAGGGTCCAAGGGCGCCTGGGGGGGCCTGGTGTCCTCCCGATGCAGTGCCCCAGCTCCTTCCCTCCCCGGGTGACCGGCCTCCAGCCCAGCCACCGCCATCCTGTGAGGATCCTGGGGTCCCTTTTTCTTCAAGAGCCACTTGGGGCAGGGGTGCTAACAGGTGAAGCGCTGAGTCTGCACAATGAGGCCGCACTGCCTGCAGAGCTCACCCAAATGCAAAGGGCACCAGGCTCCACAAGGCCACGCCAGAGCCACCTGAGCCCCAGGCCTGTGGCCATGGCTTTCGATCAAAAACCATTGGAAGCTGGCCTCAGGCAACATAGATGCACATCGTGTGGCGCTGGGGGATGTTGAAGGTGAGAAGTGGCAAAAATAAAGCCACCTGTGGGCCGGGAGCCCACATCACAGAAGATCCTGCGGGTTTCTGGAACAACTTTTGCCTCACTTCCCATCAAATTTGGGTTAGCCGTGACAAGGGAGGAATGAGAACAGGTAAAGGAAATCCACAGATAATCTGCATGCCTCCAGTTTAAATGCCTTCTATGCCAAGCCCAGCCTCTCTTCCGTTGACCAGGGTTGGTAAAGAGGGGCAAATAAACCAGCACTTCTTCAAGCTCCTTCCTGTGTGTGTGCACGGCTTGTGGCTTTTCCCCTCCCCTCCTCTCTCCCCCCTGCCTCCCTCCTCCCTTCTCTCTCCCTCTTCCCTCCCCACTCCTCTCTTCCTCCTCCCTCCCTCCTCCCTTCTCTCTCCCTCCTCCCTCCCTCCTCCCTCCCCTCTTCCCTCTTCCCTCTCTCTACATTTTCCCTTTTCCTCCTTTGCTTTCTCATTTCAGATGTACCTCTGGAAGAATGTCCAGTTCCCTCATTGGTTTCTGGTGCTTTTTCACTCTTTTCCACTTGGTAATAACTTTACAAATGTGTCCTAGAAAAAAAAGTAAAAGATGACATGACATAAACATGGTGAACCAGTGGACAGGAAGGTCTTTCAGGCACTCAGTGCACTCTATCCATGGATGCAGAGAAGTCACTGAAGTAGGGTCTGGGGGCACAGGAGGTCCCAAGGTCGCATTAGGCCTCAGGTTCTGAGTAGCTCCAGCAGGGCTGATTTCCACCCCACTTCCTTCTAGAAGGTGGAGCAGTCCTGGAGGACATCTGTAACCACCTCAGGCTCTTCTTGTGGCGTCTGAAGTGCCTGAGCCTAAAAGGGAGCCCGAGGGGCCTCCGAGCAGCTGCCATAATTCAGGCTCTTAGGTCAGCCACCACCTCAGTCCTTCTGAGACAGAACAATCCAGCCTAGTTACCAGCTAAGCCCTTAAGCGTTCCTGGTTCGAAGAGTCAGCTCACCCTGCCCTTGGTCCTCAGTGTGAGGACAAAAGAGGGGCGGCCCTTCTTCAAACTTCCAGATCCTCTCCCCCAGCCCCACCGCCAGGCCGTTAGAGAGGAGACAGTTCACTCTCGGAGCAGCAATGGCCAGGCGTCCCCGGGGCACTGGGACTGGTGACTGAGGCCTGGCTCACCCAGGCAGGGGTTCCTGAGGGTGCTCTGCTGTCACTGGCCGTCAGGGGATGTCATCCCTCCAACAACATCTCACGGGAAGGGAGTGCTGGGAGCAGGCTCCCCTGCCAGAGAGTTTGGGCAGCATCCCGCTCTCCACGTCCCAGGGTCCCCTGTTTCTTCCCTCCCTTCTCCTCCCAACTTTCATTTCTCTTTTCTGTGCTAGGACACTGGGTGCAGCATACCCGCGGAGTTAGCATGAAACTTATTATTCTCATTTGTTTTGGAGCAACGCAGTCATGAGCTCTGGCCTGAACCTTGCTAGTGTGTCACTGTCCTTACTTGTCACCAGGAGAGTTGATTCCCAAGGGCCAAACCACCCCGAGGCCCAGGCAGAGGCACTCTGGGTTGTGAACAGAGCGCCGCCACCCTTGGGCTACTTGCCTGGCCTAGGCAGCCTGGTGCCCCTGGGAGGACTTTTCATGAAACGTGAGACTCCATCCACAGGAGGCATTTGAAGGCCAGCCATTTTTTAAGTTGCAAAAGAGATTCTCTTTGTAGACCGTCTGTTACTTAGTAATGTGCAAATTACCAGTAAACAATTCCAGACTTTTCTTTGCAAGCCCGCTATAAACAAAAGCTCCCCAGGCCGAAATGGACGTTGTTTTCCCTCTGAGCACTCATTAAGTTCTGCACAATTGGAAAGAGGCAGGAGGAGCTTCCTAGCAGATGCACAGGGCCTTGTGTCTGCACACAAGTAACATCACGGAGCCAGCCCCTGGCGGGCGTGAGGACTCGCCCACCTCTTCATGGGACCCTCGCCTCTTGGCCTTTACCACATGGTGTGCTTGTGCGCCTGAGGCCAGTTTATGTGGACTGGTCTAATCTGTTCTTTCAGCCATCGAAAACATTGGCAAACTTAGGGTGCCTCTCCTATGAAACAACAGAACATCGCACATAAAAACTGCATTTGACTTATTTGTTCCCAAGATGCTGTTGGGAAACCGTATTTCCTAAGTGCTCAGTAACCAAGACACTGCCACGTCATCGGACCCTGACCGTGTTCCTGCTACAGTTGTTCTCAAGGGAGGGTTTATGGGAAGCAGGAGAAAAATAATGAGGAGGGGAAGTCTTAGCCGAGCAGACTGCCGCACTCACCCAGGTTAACTGCTTTCTCTCCTGCAGCAAAATCAACCCCCTAGGTCAGAATTCAGGCAACATTAGGACGGGGGCCAGTTCTCTGGGGCCGTCTCTGTATTCCTTTTGGGGCTCCTATGAGCCCCAATACTCTTTTACTTTCAAGGTCAATACGGCTAAAAACAAATATTTAGTTTTATCTTCTTTTCACTAAGGACTCCCTTTTTTTTTTTTTTTTTAAATTGAAAAAGAGGTTTCTTCCAGATAGCCCAGGTAAATATGAACTCATGGAAAGTTAAGAGAGTTTTGTCTTCAAGTAATGACTTAGAAGTTTGGCCAGATGAGCATTCCTGCAGATAACATTAACAAAATCTGCACAAAATTCTGCCCCCCCCCAAAAAAAGTCACAACTACAAGTTACTGGAAAGTTACCAAAATTAGGCAGAAACCACGGAACGTTAATACTTGAAAGATGAGCAAAGAACAGAGTAAACGTATTCACTCATTTTCTACGGCTGCATAATAAACCACCATAAACTTGTCACCTCCTGGTTTCTGTAGATGAGGCACCTGGGGACATGCTAGCTTGGCGCTCCATGTCATGGGGAGGGCCATGCAGCAGGCACCGTGGCAGCTTAGGATCTCAGCACTTTAGTGCTACAGCCTCAAGCAACCAGCTTCTGCCAACAACTTTGGCATGTTGAAGGCACGGTCAAAAAAATAAAACAAAACATTGGCATTATTAGAATGAACTGGACCTGAAGAGCTGCATCGAAATTACTGAGCAGTGATCCAGAATGACAGACATTATATCCACCTGACAGTGGGAGAAGGTTTCCAGCAAAATAACAGTCTGCTCAGATTAATTATGATTTTCCATTGGTTGGATATGACAGAAATTTTAGGATTTCCCTTTATATCAAAATTTTTTAAATGGAGGGGGAAAATGTAGCTTTTATATGGTAAGTTCAAAGAAAGCATTTTATTGCCACAAGTCAAAATGTTCTACAAGTGAATGTGGGGGGGGGGGCGGGTCAGATGAATAAAGGTGGTCAAAAGGTATAAACTTCCAGTTGTAAAATAAATAAGTCGCAGGACGTACATTAGTATGGCATAGAGACTGTAGTGAACAACACTGTATTGCGAATTCGGAAGTTGCTGAGAGAGTAGATCTTAGAAATTCTCATCACGAGAAAAAAAAATTTGTAACTATGTGTGGTGACAGATGTTAACTAGATTTAATGTAGTGATCATTTCATGATATACCCAAATATTGGATCATTATGTTGTTCACTGAAACAACTTAAATGTCAATTATATCTCAATAAATATGCTTTACAGCCAATCTTTACGATTATTTTTGGTTAATGATTTTATTTGTAGTCTGAGAACTTAGACTCTTGATTACAATAGCATGAAATGTCATTTGCGTAACAAAAGAAATTACACACACCCTAAGTATAATTTTTTTTTGGCCATGCCTATAGCATGAGGAAGTTTCCAGGCCAGGGAACAAACCCATGCTACAGTGGTGACAATGCTGAATCCTTAACCTGCTAAGCCACCAGGCAACTGCATTTTTAATTAAGCTAATTAAGGAGCAAGCAATAGTATTGAACAATGAGAGGTAAACACTAGTAGAGAACACCAGTGTGATACTCTTAGGAAATAATGTGTCCAGTATTTAACCAAGTCTAATAATTGCTTTTTAAGGCACTAACAGCACAATATGTAAAGAATATAAGGCATTTATAGATTTAGTGGGAATAATTTCAGAATTTGATTCTAGAATGGTAAACATGAAAGATAAAAATAATAAAACAAATGACTAATCTGTAGGATGGAGAATTCAAAATAAGATGGTTAATTAAAGGAGTGACAATGTGAAAGAAAAAAGCATGCATAACCTTAAAAGTATTATTACTCATTTCAACTAGGCTGTACCCAAGAAAAAAATCACGTTGAACAACTAACATTTACAACACACACTGATCTGACAGCAGAATGAAAAGAGGAAATCGTGATTTGTGGGTAGTTGACTGGTTTTACACCTGTTACAGGAATTACGGTTTGACTGAAATCAAGAACTGAAAACAATAACTTTCAACATCCAGCACTGATTGGAAAACCTTTCTAGAAGAACCTGCGAGAGTATGGAGTCACAGATTGGTAAAGGAAAATGTGTCCCCAGAATTCTGATGAGAAATCCAAAAGGATTCTTATGCCAATTCAAGAATTTGAAACACAGAGATGTGGTCTCAACTGTAGGTGTTGGTGACATCCCTCAGAACCACTCAGTGATTTTCTTTTCTTTTTTTTTCATCTTTTTTGCCTTATCAAGGGCCGCACCCGCGGCATATGGATATTCCTAGGTGAGGGGTCTAACAGGAGCTGTAGCTGCCGGCCTTCGCCACAACCACAGCAACGCGGGATCCGAGCCGTGTCTGCAACCTACACCACAGCTCAAGGCAATGCCGGATCCTTAACCCACTGAGCAAGGCCAGGGATCAAACCTGCAGCCTCATGGTTCCTAGTCGAATCCGTTAACCACTGAGCCACGACGGGAACTCCTCAGTGATTTTCTATGACAGTTTTTTTGCATCTTCCCAAAAGGAACATCCCTATGAAACCCATCAAATACGACCATATGGTCACTTTGGGGTGTTTGATGGGAATGCCAACAAAATGTTTTAAAAATTAGATTTCATTTAGAAATGACATGGCATGCACTAGAAGAGTTAAGAAAATAGTTGAATATCACCAAAAAGCTCATTGTAGTCTTTGGATAAAATGACATTTAAATTGTGATATTTGCAATTACAATCAGCACGAACCATCTCCTACTGTGAATACAATGGCATCTTAACAGCTTTAGCTTTAGCTATTTCACTTTCAAAAGTATTAACACTGTTAATTTGGGGGAAAAAAGGTGTTCTTAAAATCAAATGAAATTTCACATGATGAAGTATTTAGGATAAAGGTTTTGATATCTGTAATAATGCATCAATGATCAGATGAATTAATGTGTTAGAAGGAGATGAGTAGGTAGATAGATGTGCAATGAAAGAATGACAGTAAAATGTTAAAGGCAGAAACCAGGTGGTAGGTATAAGGTGTCCACTGAAAAATCTCTCCGCTTTGCTGTGTCTGAAACCATTCATGATAAAACGTCGGGGGTGGTGGTGGAAATTGCATGTGAAATTTGCAACAAGAGTGGCATTCCAGGAAACTATAAGAGATTCTTTTTAATGAAAATGTTCACATGACTAAAAAGAAAAAGATTCACATATAAAAAATCTCCAAACCAATTTCTAAAGACTATATTCTGTCCATTTAAAGATCAAACTACAATGTAATATTAAAGAGATTTAAAGAAATGGAGCTGTATAATTACTACTTTCAACTTTCTTCAAAAGCTGAGGAATAACTTTTAACTCCAAATTTTAAAATTTAGAAGAAGAAAAACTGAAATACTGTGTAGCTATAGGTAATGAAAATCATAATATAAATGATAGCAATTTATATAATAAAATTAAAATATTTCATAAGAGAATTTATCACAAATAACCCATTATGATGCATGCATCGAGCTGTGTTGTGTTTTCGGTTCTTCTGAATCCAAGAATTTCTGTAACATTTTTATTGACATTCCAGTTGCTATCCTCTTGGAAGAATAATTCTCCAAATTGAAATTAAAGTCAGCTTAATAACTACAATGACTCAAGAAAGTTCTCTTCGTTAGGCATTAATGACAACAGAACACAAACTACATAAAAACTTCGGTTATGAAAATGTAACTAGTGACTCCACTGGGTAGAAGGCAGGAAAATAAATTTCAGGAAATAAATGTATAATGATTTCTTAGTTACATGAGTCTTTAATGTTCCATTTTCACAAACATCACCAGCCCATCAACAGATCACTCAGACATTGGAAATAATTAAATTCAGTTATCTTTGATATCTTGCCAACCTTCATTTTACACATATTTTTCAATACAGATAATACGACTTGAAAAATATGACTTGCCAAAGGCAGATTCTGGAAGTATGAAACCAGAATAGTACTATTTTTAGTAAAGAACTTGAATTTGTAATTAAACACATTCCTCAAATTTCCAGGCCAGGAGGATTTACTGGAACATTCTTTTCATCTATCTTACATAAACTTTTCCAGAAAATATAAAGAAGAACCTACCTCCTACATCATTTCATGAACCCTGAAGAGCTCATAACAAAACCTGACAGGGATACTAGAAAAAAAAGAAAATTTAGGCCAGTCATCCTCATAAAGAAAGATGCAAAAGCTCTAAATAAAATGTTAGTGATTCCTTTGCTTTATTTTATTCTTACTGCGCACATGGCATGTGGAAGTTCTTGAGCCAGGGATTGAACGTGTGCCAGAGATGTGGCAACGCCAGATCCTTAATCCCTTGTGCCACAAGGCAACTTCCAAGTGATTCCTTTAAATCCTATATATTTATGGCATATGGAATACTTTGAAACCTATAGTAAATATTAGCAACATATAAAAACAATCATCCATCAGAAACAGGTTGGGTTTGTTTTGGGAAGCAAGGCTGTCTTAACGTTTGAAAATGAGTCAGTGTAATTCACTACACAGACAGAATAAAAGAGAAAAAACCATGATCATATCAATAGATGTATAAACCACATTTAAGAAAGTTCATTACCAGTTCATGAACAACAACAAAAAAATAGCCCTACTCCGTAAATGAGAAATGGAAAAGTAAGGCAGCACTGTCTGTGCTTTACCCACATTCCAACTGTGACTCTCTCTCCAGGGCTGTTTTCTACCCTGGGAGGAGAGTGAGTCAGAAACCCTGGAGGGTTGATGTTGAGAAGCAGCCCTCACCCTAGGGGAGATGGGGAGAGGAGGGATAAATACTCCAGACTCCTCCCCTGGCCCCCCATCCCTTCCAGGGTGATGCTCTACCACCACTCAAATTCCCCCAGGGTGCTGGGTCCAGCTGCCCGAGGTGCGAGCTGGCTGATCCTGCACCAGGATGGGCCTCTTCTCTCCAAGGTTCTGCTCTGTCAACTCCAGCTCCCTCTGTCTCACCGTCTGCCCTTCTGGGGGACCTCCCTCCTCCACCGCCATGCATTCCCTGAGCTTTGGCTGGGAAACCCTGCAAGCAGTGAGCCGGGGCGGCCAGTGGGCTCCTACGCCCCAATGTGGAAATCAGTGAGGACCACCAAAGGAGGACCAGCAAATGCACCGCGTGGAACCATTCGCTCAGGAAGAGCAGGCCCCTGGGGTTGGGGGCCCTGTTTGACTGGTTAGGGTACATCATTGGGCCTCCTCTGGTGACTCCTAAGTTGGGGGGAGGTGAAAATTAGGGAAGCATCAGTTAGTAATCAAGTCCCGGACATCTGCGGCCGAGTGTCATGGGGATTGTTGTTTGGCTTCTTGGATTGGCTGCTAGAGATGGTGGCCTCACTTCC
Source organism: Catagonus wagneri (assembly GCA_004024745.2). Classification (NCBI taxonomy): domain Eukaryota; kingdom Metazoa; phylum Chordata; class Mammalia; order Artiodactyla; family Tayassuidae; genus Catagonus; species Catagonus wagneri. Next base: position 20,243,651 of record PVHT021183608.1, on the reverse strand, counting down.
CGGGCTGGTGCCTGCAGGATGTGGGGCAGGGTTCTGTTGTTTTGTTTTGTTTTGTTTTGTTTCCCAGAGAAGGAAGAATTTTTATTTGCAGCAAGTAAGGAGAACACTTGTTTTCCCAGAGCTATGTGTCCCAGAGTCCCATCTTTCTATGCAGTCAGGTCAGTCTATATATCTCTCTCAGCTCGCAGTGCTGGCTCTTGGATAATGTCTGAAAACTGTGTGCTTGTAGGGGTTTTTTGCAGGGCCTATATCCCAGCCCTGCTATTCCGCCTTCTGGAAGCAGAGGTCTCAGCCTTGCAGAGGAAGTTTGGATTCATCACTGTCATCTGCCTCTTGGCTTGGCCTCCATCTTCCTCTCTCGTGTCCTCGGCCTCTTGACTTAGATCTTTGTCCCCTTCACTCTTTGTCACCAGTCCATGGCAGCCAGACACTGCTTCTTACCCTGCATCTCAGGTTGGGTTCCTGTCCTCACCAGAAAAGTTTTCTGCAGAAAACACTGTAGGGCCCGTCCCCCCAGCCACGCCCGCCACTTCTCACCACTCTCTGGCCTTCACCTGAATCCTGCAGCTCCAATCCTGTCCTGAACCACAGCGGGATTCCCAGTGCCTCACTTGGACCCACCCGTACAGATGAGACACCCCAGTCCTCCGCCCTGGTGAAGAGAGCTCCGCCCAGATCAGAAACCCTCTCCCAAGATGGCAGGTTCTTTTAGGGCAATGGTCTTCAGAGCCTGGGAAAGTGTGTCTCTTTATATACAATCATATGTTGGATTGAATCATTAGATTTTAAAAGTGTTTTAGCTTTTTGAAGATACACATATGTATACGCACGCACACACAGAGAAGTGTATAATTTGTCCAATTTTCACTAAAGCAATACACCTACGCAGCCAACATCAAGATCAAGAAACAGAACGCAGAAATTGCATTTTCTTCATGTTTTACTTGGCTGTCTCTGCTCTGAGCTGGCAGAAGCTCCAAGAGGTCAGGACTGCATCTTATTTCTCACTCCCAGGTCTTCAGGGTCACCTCAGAGTGCCCGCCCCAGGCCAGGGGCCTAGGGTGTTGAACAAGTTTGCTGAGAGAAATTGAGAGTGGGGAGCCAGGCTTTCATTGGAGAGAAGCTGAAACCCATCTGCAAAAACTGACATTCCTTTCTCCCTGGCTGTTACTAATATTTTTCTCCCATGCGTATTAATATACAACGGGGCTCAGTAAAACTTCTGTTATTGAGAGTAAATTCAAATAACAACTACGAAAAACAAAACAAACTCTTTTCCTCTGTCGCCCCTCCGGACAGAGCCGTCCGGCCCTTCTTCGGATGGCGAGCAGTTCTGATGGTGCGAGTAGCTGTGTGCGTTGTGAGGGCACAGGTATTTGTGGAAGAGCAGGCGGAGGCTGGCAACGTCCACCACGGTCTGGCAAGCCCAGTGGCATAAGAATCTGTTTCTGTTCCTTGTGGATGAGAAGGCACAGCTGGCACCCCTCAGCCTGAGCTACTGTGAACATCAGCCTCATCAAGCCAGGCGCTCATGAACTTGGGTTTATCTTTGAGATCCTTCAACGTGCAGAACCTGTGGCCTTGCTCACCTGCCCACGTGGGAAAACGGGTGGGTTACATTGTTATCCCAAAGGCTGGAGCCTCCCCAAGGTCACTGGGGCTGGAGCAGGGGGGCGTCCCGTTTACTGCAGAGCAGGAGTTGGGAATTGGCCCCCAGCAGGGCCCCGTGCCCTGTGCAGAGAAGGGACCTGGTGACGTAAGCGGCTTCCCACATCACCGTGTCCCTGGAACGGTTGCCAAGTCCCTTCCTTCCAGGAAGGCTGTCCTGACTCGTCCCTCTGGAGGAAGAAGCCAGGTAGCACCTTGTTCATCTTGTGAGGGTAACGTGGAAAGCCTAGTGCCGGAGAGAAGCAGCGACAGCCCTTCATCAGCTCTGGAGTCGGGGCTGGGGGGTCCCCCGTGGGTGCCCACTGGAGGCAGTATGCCCGGAGGTGGGGCTCAGGGGTGGGAGAAAACGCACAGGGAGCCGGTGCTTGAAGTGTGAACTGTTCCAAACCCTTCGCGCCTCCTGCCAGGCTGGACCCTTGGCTCCTTGTGGAACTTGGACCTGGGACAATGGCTCTGACGGGGGTTTGGCATAAATAAGTCATTATTATTAACAAACACTCGGCGAATGCCAACCATATGCCTAATGATGAAATAAAGCTTTCCTTTGCTCTTCTCTCCTAGGTTAGGTTACCAAGTCAAGGAGAGGCCTCCTCAGCCTTCTGGCCCAGGGAAGGCCCTTTCATAGTCCTCCTGGTCCCACCCTGAAGTCTTTGAAGCTCCGGGAGTGATTTCCAAGGGTCTTTTCTCTTTTAAGAGAACATTCCAGAACATCCTAAGTGGTGACTTTAAACTCTTCACCCCTTTCATTATCGAAAGGCTGGATTTCGGAGAGAGATGTAAGTGTCCTCCAACACAGCCGTAGCCTAACCTGCTCTTAGCGGGTGACTCACCGCTGAGAGGCCGGGCTTTCATGCTACGTGGCCTCCAGCGGGGCTGCTTCTAAATGACGGCTCTTGAATTACATGGATGAATCTTTGAAAATATACAGTAGAATGAGCTGTGTTTATTTTTAGCGGGTTTCTCCCTATAATATCCAGCTGCCTGTTTCTGTGTCTGTACGCCTGGTCTCATACGGGAGGCAAGGAAATAAGGAGAACAGCCGAGAGATGTTTGAAAAAGGCCCCTTCCTTTATTTCCCAGCCGTGACTTGGGTGGGGGCAGCCTGGCATCGAAAACAAGATTGGTCAACTCTTTTTTTTTTTTTTTAAAGCAATAAATGGTTCTTTTAAATGACCGTGATCCCATTAGAGACGATGGGTCATGGCTGGAAAGAGCATCAAAGGAGCCTGTCAAGACGGGGGTGGGGGTGGCCAAGGGCTTCCAGCCTCTTCACCGTGATTTTCATCTCAGGATATATAAGCACCTTACAAACAGATGTTCAACAGAGACTCACCTGACAACGCATAAAATAGAGACTAGAGGAAAGCAGAAATTAAAGTTCACGTGATTCACAAGACACCCTGTTTCTCGATGTTCCCGAGCCATTCAGCCACCTCTGCCCACAGGTGGCCTGCGTGGTCCCTGCCAACGTCATCTGAGAAGTCACACTCAGACGCCTTCCTGGTGAGCCCATCAAGTTGCTAGAAAGTGTGCTACTGAAGAACCATTTATTCATCCTCTTGTTGCACAAATCCTTACCCCGCGCCTATATCATGTGCTAGAACACAGTGGCCTGGCCTGGCATGAGTGGCTGGTACTTTCTATCTCCCGAGATCATGGCCAACATCACTATCAGAACATTCTGTTGCTTCCTGAAGAACCAAGGTACGGGCGGCCTCCCCAGATACCACCCATGTGCTTGAACTCCACTCAGAATTCCTGAGATGAAGGCCATTGTCTCTGGCATGGCCCCAAAGCCCATGGGCCTGGCCCCACCCGTGTCATCTGGTTCCACTCATGAGGCTTATTCTGCACTGGGAAGGTAGATGAGCCTGAGGGTCCCAGGGAATGTCACACGGGACCAGCTGCCGTGTTGGCCTGGGAGCCTTCTCTCTCCTTCTCTGGAGGCTCAGCCAGCATCCCTGCCCAGCCCTCCCGGCGTCCAAGAAGGGGGCAGAGGCGCAGGGCTTCCTGGAGCCCATTGTCTCCCCAGAGTCTGCCAGTCAGGAGCAGCCCAAATTCTAGGGACGAAAACAGATGCCCCACTTGAAGGGGGAGGACCAGAGTGTCATTGCAAAGGAACAGGAGAAACCGCTGTGAATGTCTTTGAGAACAACCACCTCAACACACAATGCAGTGGGGCACACAGCCTAAAAGGAATATTCACAAAGCCCCTGCCATCCATGTCAGAAAAGCCTCCTGAAAAATAGGGCCCAGTGGTTTGTACCATTGTTGGAGCAACATTTAGGAGGAACAGACACACATAGACGGACATGCAAAATAAAATAATAAAAACAAGTGGATGAGAGGGGAAGAGATAGGACGTGACCTTGAAGACACCTCCGGGCAGTATCTGCAGGGAAGTGGGCAGGATTAGGGGACCAGGAGGCCCTGATACCTCCTCCTGGGGCTGCCATTGGGGGAATGGAGACCCCTGGTGTCCAGCAGCAGGACAGGAAGGTGAGCCTGGGAGCAAAGATGAGGTCCCCCTCAGGGGGAGGGGTTCTCCCTTCCTTGGAACCCTGATCTCTGTTTCATAAAAGTGCAGCTAATGACTTTTAGGCTTTTTGGGGTGACCACGCTCTAATGACCTTTTCTGGGGCCTCTGCTCCAGGCTTACCCTGTCTTTGTAGGATCTGGGGCCTTGGACCATCCCTGTGCCCATAGTGTCCCACCCAAGGGCCTGGACCCAGAAGGCTCTGCTTTAACCACAAGCGTTCACTGAATATAGGAAGTTTTTTTTGAAAAGTCATATTTTACTTTAATATATTTGTAAATGTGATATTTTGGTCTTTCATCTAATTGCTTTACTGAAGTAATAATTTTTTCTGTTTATTTTTTTATTTTTATTTTATTTTTTTTGGTCTTTTTGCCCTTTTTATCTAGTCGCACCCGCGGCATATGGAGGTTCCCAGGCTAGGGGTCTAACAGGAGCTGTAGCTGCCAGCCTTCGCCACAGCCACAGCAACACGGAATCCGAGCCGCGTCTGCAACCTACACCACAGCTCATGGCAACGAAGGATCCTTAACCCACTGAGCAAGGCCAGGGATTGAACCCGCAACCTCATGGTTCCTAGTCGGATTCGTTAACCACTGAGCCACGAAGGGAACTCCAATTTTTTCTGTTTCTATCAAATAATGACTTTCCAGGAAGACCTCAATGTATTCCTTTGTGCCCCCAAGCATGAGGATTTGGGACTGACAAACACAGAGATGGCAGAATCTTTGATTTGATGGGTGAGAGCCAAGGCCCCGAGGCTGGGTGACCGTCCTCAGTCTGAGAGTGACCTTGCCACCCCGGGGTGACCAGCTCCTGTGGTGACCCAACATGGATGCCCTCCCTCCATAGACACTGTCCCTGGGGTCCCCCTCGGCCTGGGACAGGGTTTGGTTGGGAGAAAGGAATGGTAATATCTTCCAGATGTCAAAAAGATGACGTTACTTCTGTGCTTTAATTGCTGGTAATAATGAACGGTTGGGAAAGGCAGGGAGTAATTAAAGATTCTGAGCAAAGCCGAAGTTCAGGTTGAGCAAGTTAATGGCATTGGCAGTGCCTAGGACAGGGAACTCCAGAGCCTCAACCACCTCCTCTTTGTAAAAAGAATATGGTTACAGTGGATTTTATAAACCAAAAAGACGGCCTGACGCAGGAATCAAAAACATGCTTTTAAAAAAAACACCACTTTTGGCCAAGGAATTTATTTTTTATAAGCCTTAACAAAGAAATAAAAAATAAATCTATGTACTTATATGTTCTAAATGGCTTCTGGAAAAGAATAAAAGTACCTATGGTTGGGACTCTCCCAGAAAATCTGCCTTATAAATATACCTCAGGAGAGAAAAATGATTTTTTATGTGTTTGTGTGTTTTAGAAGTTTCCATTTTGCTACATACTCACTCCCTCAATCAAATCACTGAACTCCTATGGGTCAGTTCTCATATCTGTAAAATGACAGAAACATAGAAATTATTATGGACCTTTAGAAATGCAATGATTCTATACCTGCCTCAAGCATTTTCTTTCAAACATGGCTTGTCATATTTTATTTAACAAATTGGTTTAGTGGTTAGTAGAAGACTGGCTGGAGGGGCACGATAGGTGTGTGCACCTCCACTTTAAGTGGCCGCTGAGAGCATCATCTGGTGAAAGAAGGCAGGGCCTAGTGCCTTGTGCTAACTGCTGAGTTCTCAGTGGCTGGACAGGGGCTGGCTATCAAGTGGATGGATGGATGGATGGATGGGTGGGTAGGTGGGTGGGAGGGTAGATGAGAAGATAGGAGGATGGATGGATGGAGGATAACTAGATGAGGACAGGTGGATGGATGGATGGATGGGAAGATGGATGGTTGTGTCCATACTTATTGTTACATATGTTCCTTCAGAAATGGCTTTTCTTTTCTGGAAAAATATTTTATTAATATACTCCGTAAAGTTTTCAGGAGTTCCCTTCATAGCACAGTGGAAACGAATCTGACTAAGAACCATAAGGTTACGTGTTCAATCCCTGGCCTCGCTCAGTGGGTTAAGGATCCGGCGTTGCTGTGAGCTGTGGTGTAGGTTGCAGACGTGGCTCGGATCTTGTGTTGCTGTGGCTGTGGTGTAGGCTGGTGGCTACAGCTCGGATTGGACCCCTAGCCCGGGAACCTCCGTATACTGCGGGTGTGGTCCTAAAAAGCAAAAAAAAAAAAAAGCACTCTGTAAAGTTTTCAAACTGGATCAAAGTAATCACCCTTACAAGCTCACAATTTATATAACAAACTAGCATTCACTGATAATCATTTCAACAAAAATGATGGAAGAAAATTGCAAAGAAAATATGGAATTTATTTTGTGAAATCCTGGTAGGCCGCTAACTGAAATATTTTAAACAGCTTTCCTGATATATAATTCACACACCATAAAATTCACCCAATTAAAGTGTACAATTCAATGGTCTTTAACAGATTTACAGAGTAGCTCCATCATCACAATCGCTTTTTCTCTCTAATAAGAAACTTTTTACTCAAGAGCAGTCACTCTCCTTTCCTCTCACCTCCCCTCTCGACTCCCCAGCCCTAGGCATCTACTTTCTTTCTCTATAAATTTGAGTACTCTGAATATTTCATATAAAGCAACTGAAAAAAAAAAAACATATCATAGTGTGATCTCAGTTCTGATACGTCCCATCTGTCCTTATGGACATGCTGATTCGTCCTGACCTCCTTCCTGCAGGAAGCACACCTCAGCACTGAAGCTGATTTTCTCCCACCACTGATAACTTTATCTTCCAGGTTTCTGCCTGACAATGTGTTAGTTCTCTATGAAAAGTTGGGTTTTTAAAGTTTTTAGAACATTTCGGTCCTAGTTATGATACTGACTGTACCGGGCCCATAGGATCCTGTTTTCATGAGGTAGTGAAGTGTGAGAACTGGGTGGAAATGTTCCTATTTAACTACGAACATTTCTCTGTTCAAATTGAGCAGTTTCGACTTTTAGTCTGTATCGTTCCCCATCTCTTCTTATTGATTTCACTTCAGCTTACACAGGATGGGTTTTGTGAGAGGCTTTAAAATCCTCTCTGGAGTGAAACCCAATATAAGCATCTGGGTTTATAACGTAAGAGGTGGATGCATTTAACACTACCGTGCTGCCAGGGCAGACGGGAGAGAGCCCACTGGGACTGGAAATCCATAGTTAGATGCGTCCACTTGCTTTCCAGATTTGCTAACAAGGACAAATGCACACTGATTTGGACTCTGCTTTCTTGTCTTGCTCCTCCGAGGAGCCCCTTATGTGTAAGGAAAAGCATCGCATTTGGGAACCAGACAGACTGTCAGAGCAATGCCTGGTGTTTATTAGACATGTGAGGCTCTAGGGACAATGTTTGGGAATTTATCCATAACTGCTCCCCAGGACCCCCTGGAGACATGGATGCTCAGAGCCCCCACCCAGGATGAAGGCCGAGGGGAGAGTGGGAGCCTGACAACCTGACAGACGCACGGCCCCAGGCCCCGCCAGCCACTTCCCCGCAGGAGGAGGCACAAGTTAGCCAATCACAGCACCTAGGCCAGAGTGACTTCCTAGACTGTTGCCCAGGAGGCTGGAGGCTGCCCCTTCCCTCTGCCAACCCTACAACTGCCTCCCCCTGTACCCCCACCACAAGCTCAGGACCCAAGGATTTGGGGGCCCAAGGACTGGAGTTTTACCACTGTGGATAAACAGTGTCCTTGTGCAGGAGCCAGCAGCCTCACCGTGAGACAGCAAACCTGCTTCGTGGCCCAGCTCCCTGGCGGGGCTGCTCGAGGCCAGAGTCACTTTCTGTCCGAGGTTTACATTCTCAGGACAGGGTCACTCTGGGGCCTTTCTGCCCACAGATGAGGTCTCCCCAGGAACACCGTTTCAAGGGCCTCCCTTGTTTCAGGCTTGGTCTTGGAGAGAAATATTTTATTCCGAGGTGCAAATGCAGAAAAGAGGTAAACACAAGTTGTTTGCAAAGGGAAAAAGGTGAGCATGGACATTCCCTATGATATGGTTTATATTCAATGTAAGTTTGCCAGCAATATTCTGGTTAAGGGGGGAAATAATTTAAACTGGAATTGATAATTTGGTAGCTTCCAACCAGCTCTGAGGTTTGTGCATCCAGGGGGGGGAAAAAAAAGGAAAAATAGTTTCTTTATCAAGAGAAGGAAATCTGAAGGCCGTCCCAGGATGCAAATTCATGAGTGAGGTGTGTGTCTGTGGTGTGTGTGATGTGTATGCGCGTGTACGTGTGCGTGTGTTGGGATTCCAAAGAACCTTTCCACAACCATCAACAGCTTAGATTATCAGCGTGGTTTCCCTTCTTTTCTCATAGGGAATAAGTTTTCTGCCCAGCAGATGTGACCGATCCCCCTTGAGGCTTCAGGATGATTCTTTCCCCTGCTGAAACAACCCCTATGTCCAGGAACACCTTCTCCCCTGCAAACAAGCCACTTCCATCTGGGGGTGGCGGTAAAGGTGGGCACTGAATGTGTGTGAGTGTGAGTTTTGGGTCTGAGGGTGATTGTGTGTCTGTGTGCGGAATGTATACGGGTGAGAATGTGTGTGGTCCAGTGATGCACCCAGTGCCCAGAGACGGGTCCCCTGGCCAGCCCACCACGACGGCTGCCAACAGACCCTGGCTGGCAGATCGCTGTGGAGCCAAAAGCCCTGCCTCTGAAGATCCGGACCCCACAGTCACTTCTGGCCATGCGGCCTCGGGCCAAGACTACATAATGGGGTCCCCCTGCGTCCAGACACTTCATTCCCAGGAGAAACCTCACGTGTCCCCAGGCAGGGGTGCTATTCCCACCAAGTGGACACAACTTCATGGAGGAGAAGTTCCTGCATTCACAGAAAGACTGATCAGAGGCACCTGAGTGTCTGGTACGTTTTCAACACTGATCTGCCTGCCACTCATTTCACAGGCAACAGGAGAGGGCTCCCCACCCAAAGGGGCAGCATCTTTAATTCTCAAACACTCCTTTACCCAACGTTTTGATACCCTTGAATTCACAATGCAACTTCCCACCAATAACACGTGACAATTTCCCCAACAGCATATTTCTATTCTTTCCAAAATATAAAACACAAAACACTATGTCCTTCATCCCCATGGATGACAGCATCTCAGCTTTGATGAAATTGTGCCACAGTGACTTATTTAAACCTTGATGTCTCAGAACTGCGGGCTTCCAGGGACATTGGACATTGGCCCTTCCAGAGCTGAGATTTCTCTGCTCCTGCTCAGAAGGACTCAGAGAGTGATGGAGGGCCAAGGGTGAGCTTGCTGTAAGCGAGTGGACAGAGCTGACCTTGGGTGCCAGGGTCCAGCTGGGGTCCTGTCACCTCTGTCGCCCAGCCCAGGCTCTTTCCCTGCACCTGTCTCGTGGCCCTGCAGCCACAGATGCAGAGCAAGGCTGCCACTGCATCAAGAGGGCGCACTGTCTCTGCCCTTGAGGCCTAAGCATCGTGTCTCTGAAGGGCAGCGGGAGGTGGCCCGGGCCTGGGACACTTCCAGACGCTTCCGGAGGGCAGTCTCCCCATCACTCCCTGCTTCACCACTTCCTCCTCTTACTGGAAATATCCCACCTCCACCCTCGGACGCTTTTTGCCGCAGCGGGGCTGGTGCCAAGACCTTCACTGAGGGCCCTTGTCCAGCAGGCGCACAAGGCGGGATTGAGCCAGGCACGCCCGCCAGGCCTAGGGAAGAGGAGGCCGGGCCCAGAACCCCCAGGGGTGTGGGCTCTGGGTGGGGTGTGGCCACCGCGGTAATGAGAGTGAGAGGGACCCAACTGCCCAGGGTCACCCTGACAGCTACTGCCCATCCGTTACTCTCTGTCCTCCCCCACAACATTTGCCTGTTCTGAGAACCACGCTGAATGGGGGCTCGTTTTTGCCTTTATCCACCCTGATGTCCAGCACTGCTCTGAGGGTGAGCCACCCGCTCTGGGACACAGGGACCCGAGATCTCACCTGTGCCCTTCACCCCAGAGGATGGGGTCCAGTGGGTCTGTGTCCTTCTGTCCTGGTGCAGAGTCACTCCCAGGCCACCCTGCTGATACTTCACTGCTTACCAGACCCGGTCCCTCTCCTCAGCTCTCTTCTCCCCATGGCCCTTGCCTTTATTTGACAAGCTTTACTTGTTTATCTTGCCACAAAAATGTAGCTGCCTCACGACTTGGATCCTTCCCGTTTGACTCATCAGTGTCGGCAGTGCCCACAGAGTCTACGTTCCTGGATGAATGAAGAAGTAGAAAACTCCTGGCTGTAAAGTTCCCCTCGGTGTGTCAGCGCCGGCCTTCACTTTTCCGTCCTATGCCTGTTCCTGGCAGCGTGGCCGGCTCACCCCGTCCTCTGCGCCTCCATCAGTGAGCACGGTCTGTAAGGACAGTGATCCTTGGCCGAGGAGGGGTCCGGCGCCCAGGGCTCCCTCGTCGGCAGACAGCATCCCCAAGCCATGTGGTGATCGCTGTTTTGGTCTCCGTGAACTCTCAGTATGGACCAGGTGATGCTGAGAAATCCCCACCTGAGGACAGCCCCTTGGTGACTTGGTGGCCGCCACGCCTGCCTCTCCAGGGCATTCTAAACACCTGGCACTTCTGCTGTGGCCTGTGCCGCTGAGCAAGGCCCCAGGCTTCCTGGCTCATGAGGCTGATTTTCTTGGCATTTTCTTTGTTATTTCTTCCTCCTCATTCCCGTGGGAAGCTGGGGACTGGGCCGGGGCCCCCTTGTGCCCACGTGGCTGCTGCCCCACAACCCCGAGAAAGGCGTGGAGGTTCAGCTCCAAGTCGGAAGCTAAGGGCCACCTCGGGGCGGCTGAAAGGAAACCTTCTAAACCCCACTCCCTGACCGCCTGGAACCTCTGTTTTGTTGCCCACAAAGCGAGGCTGGTTCTAAAGGCTCCTCCAGAATCGGACTGGCTGGTGCTGCGCTGGACAGGGTCCTAAGACTTACTTACGTCTGATGTCATGTGTGCCCCATGGGGCGGCAGGGGTGGGGGGGAGGTCCCACAAACTCACCTCTGAAGTGGCCTCTCTGCTGCTTTCTTCCCCCCTTACCCCTCTGGAGCCTCTTGGGGCGACATAGGACATTGGATAAAAATTCAACAAAGGACAAGAATCTTTTAAAATTAGGAAGAGATGAGACTGCCTAAAAGAGGAAAATCCTTGCCCTCAAAATATTGTCCTCATATAGGGGATTTTGAGCCTCCCCTGATACAATTCATTTGTTGCAATTTACACTTAAATATTTATTGGTTTGTTTTTTTCATCCACTCTTCACACCACAGACTTCATTCTGCTGCATCCACATCCCAGGATGGTCCTTGCAAACTGTCTTCTGCTGTGGGGGCGGTGGGGGGGGGGTCCAGTTGGACAGTAAGGGGGCTTCCTTAGGGCTCTGGAGAGATTAATAGAGTCAGCAAAAAGAAACAGAAGAAATGAACAAGAATTAGGAAGGAACTGGGTTGCAGGTTTTTAAATCTCTGTCTGTAAATTTATGATTTTTTTTCAAGGTCCCCATACTAACAGGACAGAATGAAGCCCCTTGCCAGGCAGGGTGAAGATGCAGTGGCTTTTCTGGTTTCCCGTGGTCAGAGCCCCGGGTGGTGGGAGCCTCAGGAAGTGGGGTGTGCACCCCAGGGAACACCGGCAGGCGGATGGAGGGGGCCGTTCCCCCGGTGGTCGCTCCTCTCATGAGTCTGCACACCCGCATCCATGGGGATGGCCCCAGGAGCGGCCCCTCACAGAGGCCGAGCCACAGCCAGACGGGGGCTAAGTTACAGTGTGATGACATCCCAACACTCCCACTCAGTGTTCGGAGACTCTCAGAATTAATAGAGCCAGACCATATGTGAACAGGCCAGCAGGCACTAATCTCTCACAGCAAAGAGGTGATCTGAACCATGAAGGCTGGGCCCGGTGCAAGGAAGGAAAACCAAAACAGAGTCCAGCAAAAAGACTGTCCCAATAAAAACGAGAAAAGCGACGACTGGCATTTGAATGATCCATGACATCCCTTTTCTGAATAAGTGTTCAGAATGAGGAAACGGAAATGTTCACTTTGGGTATACGTAGATTGGGGTTGGGTCCCTTTAACCAGTGACATTGCCTTAATTAGTATTCTTTTTCCTCAAAGCCAGCCTCATTTGAGTTAGACAAAAATGAAATTTGTCAGCATGAACTGGCCCTTATAAGTCTCTTTGTGCCCAACTTAATTTTGCCGCTGTCCTATGTTCCATGATTCCAAAGTCAGAAATGCAGCCTCTTTCTGTGACAGCAAAGCCAGAGCAGCCAGAGGACTGTGGCTGCTTCAGCTGGCGGGGCAGCACCCAGGTCTTTCTCCAGCGCCCCAGCACCTGTGTGGGACCTATCTGCAACATGCCACTTGGCCAGTGTGTCCTGGTCTGTCTGCGATCTAAGGAGAATCGGGGAAACTCTCAGGAAGCCATTCAGCCCTTCCGGGGGCTGGCGAGGGGACTCTGGGGACAGTTGCAGAGATGAAAGGAAGCTGCTCGGATTAAATAAGATTAAGGAAATAAAAGGATTAGCAAGACACAAAAGCTAGATTTGGGGGTTTATTTATCCAGTGCAGTGTGGCATGCGGGACGGAGGACATCCAGAAAGAGATAAAAGACGCCACATCGGGGATCATGGGGCAGCCAGGATGAGCCGGGTCCCCCCAAAGCCCGCTCAATCTTCTGATAATTGAAAATGGCCCAGAAAGGGAAGCTTGCCGCGCTAATTCTGGCTCCTCCGCTCAGTAAAAAGAAGAGGGACAATGGGTAGTCATCTCCTGGCCAGGGGTCTGGCTCACATGAGCTTAGGAAGCCGAGAGATCACCTTATGGCCAAGTCTAATCCAGACTGTTTCCACAGAGAGCAACAAAGCAGGGTTTAAATGTGGAGGGTGGGGAGCTTATGGGGAGAATAGTCTCAAAGATCTCCTCTTATGCCAGTGAGTTTTGCTCTGTATCAACCTTCTCCCAAAGTTAGGAGGGGCCAAAGCAAGAGGGCTGTCCCGTCTGGAGCCAGGACAGACGGCTGTCACACAGGCAAGGCCCTCCTGGTCGTGGGCAGGATGATGTCAGAGGCGACTGCACCGCAAGGCAGATCCTCCAGCCTTCCCCCTGCAGGTGTCTACACCTGACACCACTGATCCCTGTTCTGCAAGACGGTGGTGCCAGGAGCAAGTCCGCTTCTCCTCACGCGACTGCCACTCAAACATCTGTGCCCTGAGACGTCCCGGTCCCTGGTGGAACTCACTCGGCTCCATAACGTCTGGGATTTGATCCCTGGCTCCTTTGGGATTGTGCAAGGGAGGAGGGTGTTGTCTTGAGCCTCCTTGATTGAGGAGCAACCCATGCAGACATCCAGCAGGTGGCACAGGTGAAATCCTCCCTGGGACTAGCAGTCCTATCCAGGGCTGTAGGGGTTTTGCTTTAGCTTGATAATCTGATGAGTGATTGTTAGGAAGTGGGGAGAGTAAATGCGGTGCCTGACTTTTCTTAAAGGGAAACATGGAACCACCAAGGGGACAGTCTGCCCAGAAGACCAGACTACAGAATGTTCTTCATTAACTGCCTGCTGGGATACAACCTGCTGAAGTGACTGGGGTTTGTATTTTTATTGTGTCTTTTATTTCTGGCCCCCACATACAGCAATTGCTTTTCCCTGTAGGCATACTTTGTAGCTCAACTTGCCATTTTCCTTCACTAAGTGTTAAAACATTTTGACAGTCCTTTGACTTTTTAGAAAGAATGACGCGAGTTGTACCCTGGCACGGGTCTGCAGTGCTGTGTCTCAAGAGGGTCTCTGTATGGCCCCAGAGCTGGTCAGCTCTGACCAGAGTCACATAGGCCTTCACCCCCCCCGGGACCCAGGTCTCCTGGACCCTGGCCTGGAGGAGGTACTCCTAGGATTGATCGGTGACAAAGCAGGTCCGTGGACACAGGCACCTGCAGTCAGGGCAGTCAGGACAGTCAGGGCTGGGCAGCCACATGGTGTCACATGAGACACAGGGACAGCTGCTTCCGGAGGCTCCCTCCTGCCCACAGGGGACATCTCCCACCCACCAGGAAGGATTTGTGCCTCCCAAATGCAGGGCGGCCACATGCAAACTGATAGCCAGATGCTCAGTGCATCTGACCTGGTCAGCCCCCAGCCGTGGACCCTGGGCTCACACATACGCGTGCACACGCACACCATCGTGCTTCCCAACCGTGAACACTGCTGGGACAGTCTTTGGTGCAGACTTGCCGCATCTACGACAGCAAATTCAGCTACACACCCAGACTCAGCCCCGCCCTGCTGCCCGCTCCAGGGAAGGGGGACCGCTGTCACATCCACCGTGCTGTGTGAAAGCCCCACCGGGCCTGACCTCTCACCCTCCTGGCCTCTGCCCCAGGATCAGTGGGCGACAGGGGTACACATCTGCACACTGCCTTGGGGGCTCCCCAAAACTGGCTACTCCAGTCATCTGGACACACATGCTGGCTGCTGACAGACTTTGCACGTCAGACTCCAAAGCTCGTGTGTTCTTTGCAGCACCCAGGCTCGCCCACCAACAATATTTCCCAGTGATTTGGGCTCCCACCTTAACTCAGCATTCTGGGGAGCCCTGCCCGGCTCAGTGTGATCTGGAGGGAAACCACCTGGGCTGAGCTCTGAAGTGGCCGTGGCTGCAGGGGTGGCTCCCGCGGAGGGAAGGGCAGCCTTGGAGTTGGGTCTGTGCAACTACTGGAGTCCCCATGTGCTGGCTCCACCGGACTGCTCCGAGGATGGGAGTGGAACATCTAGTGGCTTCAAGGAAGAATCTGACAGTTAAGGATTTCTTAGGGGCCAGTGGGGTCCAGTTTTGGTTTTAGTGCTGATAACAGGACCACCTAGATACTTACTGGCCAGAGAAATCTCAGGATGGTTGGTTCTAGAATTTGAGGTTGAGTCTTGTAGTAAAGGTTCAGAGAAACAGAAACTGTTTGGAGTTTCTTTTGCAAAAAAGTGTAGAGCAGAGCATCTGTGGAGGGCCTTCATTTGCTGCAAGGAAGGGCTGTGCTCTGAAATTTCAGGACAAAATGACAGTGACAGCTGAAAGGGGAGTTTTGGAGAAATGCAGAATTTCAGCCCGGCCTCCCAAGTCAGAACCTGCAGGTTTACAAGGTGCATGTAAAAGTCTGAGAGGCCCCTACAGGATCACTACCACCACCCTTTTCACAGCGCTCATTGAAATAATGAAAAACACATGAAAGCACCGCCCCTGGCCAGGACCTGCAGGCGCTTCATTCTGAGCCTGGACCTCCTCCCCTGTACAAGGAGATGGTAATTCTTGCCCTCTCAGATTCTGGTGAGGGCTAAGCATGACGAAGACGGATAAGTAAAATCAAAGTCCCCACAAACGTCATTGGTTTACTTTCTGGACATTTTCATTTTGTTCCTCTGGATAGGCGTTGGCTCGTCTGTGGTTCTGCCTCTGCAGCTGCAGGCAAAGCCATCGCACTGACAGATCCGAATGCCCCAGTGCGTGGGGCTCTAACGTCGCTGGTCCTTTAACCTCAGAGTCTGTCCACTCACAGTCTGGATGGAAACAAGGCAGAGCTTTTCCTCCTAACTCAGCCATGGAGGCCCTACCGCTAATCCAGCTTAATTGTTCTGGACTTGGTTGTTCTGGTTCTGGCTGTTGCTGAATTCTTCCAACAACAGATTTTGTTCCTGGATTCCCCGTGCTGTCTCCCTTTTCTGCCTCTGGGCAATAACCACAGTGACCACAGCATCCAACGGCCCACAGACAGGAAGAAGAAAAACATGGCACCTGCGTGAAAACAATCCCAACACAAGACCTAGGTTTGGGGGGAATGTTGTTAATGAATATACACGTAGGGAGCATTCAGAGCAAACTGGAAGTTTCAAATCAGCACCGAACTATGCTGCAAACCCAACTTACAAGCGTTTGGGAATGTCAGCCCGGCGTTTTTCACTGGAAATGGCACCTTGTTATAAATTCTTCAAACGGGTTAACACAAAGCGAGGAGAACAATAAAGGCGACCCTGCAGTTTATTTTTAGAAAGTGATGTAGCTGCGTGGATTTTTAGGAGAATATAAAAGAAAGGATCTAAGTCTTGGGAACTGATAGGGCTCAGTTATTTACCATTTTGACTGTTCAATTTCCGCCAATAGAAACAGGAAGGAAGCCGTAAAGGGCCTGTCCATTGAAATGAGACCAAAGTAAGAATGCAAATAAATACTGGGGGCCGGTGGTTATGGTAACTAAAAAGCTCAGAGATTTTTCACATCCTCTCCAGGGAAAAGAATATTTAATGCTAATTTTTCAATGGTGATGGATGGCATTTAACCTAATATGCAGATCCCAACAAGAAAATAAAAATTTCCATGCAGAAAATATTTCTCTGCTCAATGCCAGTTCCAAGGCCTCAGAAGCCTAAAAAGGCAGAAGCGTTTTTGTTCCAGTCAAACTTGATTGAGGGTCTTAAATCATCATAATGAGATTTTCAGTGGTAACAGCATGTTCCCTGCTTCTATTTTCCTCATATCTGAGGCTCCCATGAAAGGCTGGTTGTGGGCAGAACATGGCCATGTTTTCCTCTGGGACAGACCCTGAGGTGCACTGGGGTCTTGGGCTTGTTTGTTGCATCCTTTGTTCATCAACTTGAAGCATCCATGGGCGCCACAGAGGCCCCGTGGGAGGGAAGGGACCACGCGTGGACAGGCTGTCACGTCAGGCCGGTGTGGCCTCGGCATTCAAGACAGCTGTTCCTGTTTGGCTCCCAACTTCAAAGCCTCCCGCTTTCCTGAACACGCATCCCGAGTTTTATTTTCCAGGGCTACAGACCACGCCATCCCCAAGGGCACTAAAGGTCAGGCTTTCATCCCAGGCCGAAAGGAATATGCACTTGGATCCTTTCCTTTTTTGTTTTCCTTCGGGGAAGTCATAAAAACCGCTTTGATAATGAGTAAACAGCCAGCATTTCCTAACACTCATAAAACATAAAGGCGACGGGAAAAGCCAGCTTTGCTTTCAAGTCCCTCGTGGGCTCATGTTCCCGGGGGCCACGTCTTCTCCTGAGTGTAAGCGAATTGTTCAAGCTGCACTGCTATGTCTGTCCACACCGCCTGGCTCAGCCCAGAAGGAGTGGGACCAGGGTCAGGTTTCCGTGCCGGCTCCTCCAGGTAAACTCACTGGAGGTAAAGGAGAGCCAGCCTGCTCTGCGACAGATCAGAGGCTGGAGTCGCTTTTCATTACATGGAGGAACTCTGTATTTTTCCTACATTTATCTTTCTGGCAAACTCAGTAAAATCACTCAGAGTACGCAGAAAAAAAAAGAAAAGCTAAGGCTGTTTTGAATTACTTTAAAATTCTCTTCATTAACTCAAGGAAATGAAAATATTAGCGGCCAGATTTGAACCCCTAATATGTGGTTGCCCGATGCCACATCACAGGGATGAGCAAACTGATGGCCTGCCTGTCTGCTCAGCTTGATGGCTCCACACAGAACAGAAAACGCCATGGCCTCGTCTGAGCGACATGCCCGTGTCAGCCGAGAAGGCCCTGGTGCAAAGGAGGAACGGGTGGGCCTCCAGCCCCCTCCAGGGCACAATGTCATCAGGGGGATAGTAGTTTATCTCAAGAGGTGAACAGTGTCTGGTAGTATTTGACTGCAAAAAGAAAGAAGATCAATACACCAATGAAGGGAAGAAAGTGTAGGCTCCATGGTTTGCAAAGGAAGCAGCATCTTCAATACATAGACTACACACGAGTGTTCAGAGGAAAAAAAGAGAAGAGCTATATAACTAAATAATTACTTACTCACTGCAAGTACAGAAACTGGCTGGGATGAGCAGTGAAAGTATTTAAACTGAAAATCGCATCCCTGGCAAGGCTGGTGGGAACATCCAGTCCTCACCGCCAGGCAGTGCAAGCTGAGGCCTGCCCACTAGCCACACCAGCACAGGACCATGATTTGTGTTCAGCAGTGTTCAGGGACATTTCTGGAATCGTCAGGCTGATGCTAAGTGTCAGCAGGAGTGTTGGAGAGCAGGATTTTATCCCCCCACCCCAAGGAGACTTCAGGAAGTGCAGAGCTGTGATGACACCACTTAGAACACGGACACCCTAAAATAAATCCGGGAGTGACCAAGAGTAGAGACTATGGCTGCAGACTTAGCAGCAGCAGGGAACCCAAAAGAAGACAAATGAATAGGACTCTCTGGACAAAAAGGACCATCTAGCCATGGCTCCTTGGGGTAAGCAAAGAGAGAGAAGTGTGGAGCAGTGTATGTTTGACTAGGCTCATCTGTCACCTTCAAAAAGAGGTCAGACCATTGGTTTCAACAGCATTTCTGTGCTTCAAGTAATACTTGACTAAGTGACATGTTAATCGTGAGATCCAGGGATACACACTCATCTGGTGTACGGTTTGATCTCTCAACAATCATTTGGCTCCAAAACACCAACTGCTACTGATGCACACATGCCCACAGCACGTGGAACAGGAGAGTTGCATCTCACACCCGGGGGATGGAATCTTCATTTGGTGACGATGACATCCTACTATCTACCCATCCATCCTGACCAGGGTCACGTGGTCCTTCACCATTCATCCTGCTCTGCCAGATTCTTAACCTGACAGGCCACCAGGGAACTCCTTAAAATTGTTTTTAAAAACAGAGACGGTGTCCTCCGAATCAGAGGACATAGTTTACCTCCAAACGTAGAAAATGGACAATGCTTAAGGCCATTTGCATTTTCTAAGGGAAGTAAAGCATACTGTAATAATAAGTATTTTAATATTGGGTAGTCAATGGAGCGTACGCTAGTGCTCACCGCTATCCATGTGGGTACGAACACCACCCCGCTTTGCTCAGACATCAGCGGGGGGCTCACTCTGGCTCCAGAATGTGAACAGTGGGGCACCTCAGTGGTTTCTTGTCCACGAGGCCAGGAGTGAGGGGACAAGACTGTACAGTGTAGGAGGAACGGAGTCACCATGTGGAGCAGAGCAGCCGGACGTGCTGCTGGACCCCATCAGACTCCGGGGCAGAGCTGAACCCTGATGGCGCTGAGCCCTGAGGGATCCGGGATTATGTGTTGCAACAGCGAGCATTTGTCACTTTCTAACTCACACACTCCAGGAGAGCTGTCTATGGAGTTTGCACTACTGTCTGATGAGAACTGTTTTCACAACGGACTGAACCCCGTGTCCCTTTGGATGGCGCTTGACCTGTTTCCCAATCTCAGTCACCACGCCCACAGGGCAAAGAAACCAGAAGTTTCTCCAAAACGTTGGAAAACAAACACAGCCAGATATTGTGGTGCCAACTTGATGTTGTCTGTGAAAACCCAAGCTCCAACAAGATTCCACACACCATTTTTTTTTTTTTGGTCTTTTTAGGGCTGCAACCAAGCCAGAGCCACAGCAACATCTGATCCGAGCCGCATCTGTGACCCACACCGCAGCTCATGGCAACATCGGATCCTTAACCCACTGAGCGAGGCTAGGGATTGAACCCATGTCCTCATGGATGCTAGTCAGATTTGCTTCCACTGAGCCATGACAGGAACTCCTTCACACACCTCTTTCTTGACAGTTTTGTTTTTCCCACATGGTCCCTTTTGCCCGAAAGACCTCCTCTGCCTGGCTCAGGCCCCCCGCGCTCCACGCCCCCATCACTGTCCAGTCCTCTCCGCCATCCCTCTGTCCCCCTGGTATACAGGCCTCCTCTCCTCTGATCTGGCAAAACACACCAGTGACTTCCCAACTGGCGGGTCCAGTGCCTCCTTTTCAGTCTGTACCTACTTCACTCTTTAGCATTTGCATTGAAAATCCCTCTGTATTAAAATGTGTGTATGTACATATATCTCCTTCTCTTAGTTTCTGAGATCCTCCTGCCTGTGGAGTCTCTGCCTTCTCTTTACCTTCCTTTCAGACCCCACCACCACCACACCCTCCTTGCCTATTAACGTCTTCCGGACCCTCTCAGCTCGTTTCACCAACTCAACCAGGACTCACCCTCCTCCTTAGTTTCCATAGCCGTGAGCACTAAGCCAGTGACATCACAGGTTGTATCTCCAGCTGACCCCTCTCCTGGGCACCAGCCCCTTATTTCCAACCATCCACTAGAAATCTCTACCTAGATGACCTTGGGTCACTGCACTAAGTGGCCTGACATCCCACCTCCCCAAGCCCACCGGCCTCCTGTCACCTGTCTCTCCACCAGGAGGGCCCAAGCTGGTGACCGTGAGATTCCTCCTCCTCGTCCACCGCGAATGCCTATTCAAAAGTCCTTTATGTAAAGGAAAGCATGGGCTTTGCTGTCAAACACCTAAGTCCAAATTCTGACTCACCCACTATCTTGTTTTATGACTTGGGTCAAATGACTTAATCTCCCCGAACTTCTAATTTCTTATCTGTAAAATGGGGATAATTACTATGAAATTCTCATGAGTGTCGCAGTCAATGGAAAATGTCCAGTGGAGGCAGACCAGATACTCAGTAATTTTAGTTTTTTGTTCTTCCAAAGCCCCGCATCCCCGCTGCCTTGCTCAGGACGCCGTCACCTCTCGCCTGGCTTATTGTGATGGCCTCCCCTCCCCTCTGCTCCCCCGTTCCTCCCCCAAGCAGGTTTTTTCCGTGCCAATACTGTGTTTTTCTAACTCACCGCCCCCAGCTCCTGCCTTCTCTGGACTCCGAGAGATGAAACTGCTCATACCCCATCACCCACCTTTCCCTGCCACGTTGTACCTGTCCCAGTCAGAGTCCCTGCTCTGCACAGCCCGGCCAAGAGCCCTGGGACCCACATTGATGCCAGACCGAGTCCAGGTCTAAGTAAGCAGGCCTCCAAGCCCACTCCCCTCCTTCTGGCCACAAAATGCAGAAGGTAGGGAAATGTAGTAAAATAACTTGACATTAAGAGAGAAACTCCTTGGTACCAGAAGTAAGGAGCTCAGATCAGAGCAGTCAGTAGGAGATGAAACTGGGGGCTTCAGCCTGGAAGCTTCGAGGGCTCCACCGCCTGCAATACAGGTGTGGGGTTGGAGGACAAGCTGCACGAGAGAAGTGGGACCCGTGCTGTCCCCCAGCTTATGATGGAAGGGCTCCCGGGGGGGCGGGGCTAGGATCTACCACAGGGGCTTAGAGCCCCAACTCTGAGTCCACGGGATATGGGGCCCGAGGCCAGGCAGGAGCAAGCAGGTTGCCTTCCTGTGGGGCCACATCCGAAACCAGGTGACCTGTGACCCCCAGAGGCTGTGCCTGCCTCTCAGAAAGGACACTGTCTCTGCAGGCGGCAAGCCATCACCTTGGAACTGGAAGAACTGGATAACCCTAAAGCTCTTTAAACCAGGGGTCTCATTAAAGGCTTCCAGGGGAACTTTACCCATCACCTCACTTGCTCGTTTTGGTTGTGGTCTGTGCCACTCACGGAATGGAAGTGTCCTGTGGGTGGTTCCCTGACCACACAGAGTGGGAGGCACTGAATTAGCATTTGCTGGAGGGATAAAAAGAACCTCTGCTCTTTACACACCAGAGAGCAGCTCCAGGCCAGGCAAAAGGCGCCACCAGTAAACCCTGAAAAGAAATGCAATTTTCATTCTTAACCCTGAATTCATCACTAAAACTTTTTAATGGAAAATCCCCAAAATAATAGAGAAACTAATGAAGCTCCATGTATCTCTCACCCAGTCCCAGTAATTATAAATTCAGTCAATCTTGCTTCACGAAAGATTTTTTTAAGTTCGAAGAAATAAAGAAAAAGATGCATAATGAGAGAATGGAAGCCCCCAAAAAATGAGAATCAAAATGAAAAGCAGCCATATTGAAAGTGTAGAAATATAAACTATAATCAGTAAGCTTTTAGAAAACCCAGGTTGATGGACAGTTGAACAGAAAATTAGACAAAACTCAACAGATAATTAAAGTAGAAAATACCTCTGAAGAAATCACCCAGGATATAGGACAAGGCACAAAAAGATGGGAAACAGAAAAGAGAAATTAGAGAAGCTTGGCGGTTCTAACAGAGAAGGCAGGGGTCGTTCCAAAGTGGGAGAGAAAAGTTCCCCAAAATGGAGAAAGGCTCTGGACCCTTAGCAGAACTGCGCAGATAAAAGCGCTCACAGGCTGGTGGTTTGAGACTGCTGACCCCAGTGACCCTGGAAAGGCCCAGCCCCCAAGCTTTAAGTTTGCATGAGGCCCCCCGGCCCCGGTGACACAGGCAGAGAAAGGACAGCATCTCCTGGCCCTGCCCAGAGGTCCCAGCTGCGGCTCTGATCTACCCAGAGCGTGTGCTCGGTGCCGGGCTGGGCCAGGCCTGCACAGGAAGCTCCAGGTATCACTCAGCTGGGCAGGGAGTGCAAAGTCCTTCCTAGACTGATAGTTGGTGTTTGGTTTGGATCCAGAGGAAAAATAAGATGTTTGGGCTAACAGAGGTGATGGGGAGAGCACAGGGCCCCAAAATGAGAGCCCAGGAAGGAGGTGGCTTTGAATCACTTGAGGGGACACGCACCCTGGGACCGTGAGCTGCGAAGCGAGCGACCTGGGGGCCGCAAGCCTCCCTCCCCCTGGGCTGCAGGCTCCCAGCCAGGGACCCATGGGGGACAGGCAGGCGCTGGGCTGTGGCTGCGGGAGGGCCACTGGGCAGGTGCCTCAAGGAAAAGGGCTTAGGGCTTAGGGGACCCCAGGCATCTGCTCTCAGGCTGCCCTGCAGGAGTGACAACAGGAGAGATGATGTCACGCCTCCCCAGCCACGGGGTGACTGGAGTACGTGTTCTGGGTGGTAGGTAGTGGGGAGTCCCCTCGCCCCAGGTGACTGACTCGGGGACCTTATTTTGCTGAGGAGGCAACACAGTTGAGAAAGAAAGCAAAGTTGCTGAGAATGACAGGAGGGATTTTCAGGGCCGGGCCAGGGCCGAGTAGAAGAAACAGCTGGCAAGAGAGAGAAACTGTGGGATTCAAGAAATGTCTGGCGTGGAGTTTAATCTACTCAGAGGTACAGGCTGTGATTTTTCCTCTCCGCCTCTCCCAGACACTTTCCTGAAGCTTTCAGGGAAATGTTCATCTCTTCCTCAGCTCCGTGGGATGGGGTTTGCTTTATGGGGTGCTGATTCTGGACTCCACCAGGTGTGGGGCCAGAGTTGCCTTCTCCATGGCCCAGCCCAGCTGGGATATACTTTTACACAAGGTGTTTCTGTGGAGTCTCCCATGCCAGGCTCTCAGGCCTTGGACCAAAATGCCAACTTGGCATGAATAAAGGAAAATGACTTCTTCCCTTATCTCCACTCCCAGAACTCTGCGATTGTAGTTAGAGCCCAATGATTTATTAATAATTTCATGCAGTAGAGGACTTATTGAGAACTTTTGTACTTTGTTTTTCATGGTGGCAGACTCATTAGGGAAGAATAGAGCTAAAAAAAGAAAGAAAGCCCGTGAGTTGCTAGGTGGGGCCTAGGAAAATAAAACCCAAAATAGACTCATCCCCCAGTTCTGGGTCCACGGAGGAAAATTCACCCAGATTGTTTCTGAGTAGATGTGGGTGAAGTCTGGGTGGTTCAAGGGCAGAGGGAGGGTAGTTTAAGGATTGACAAAGGAGTAGGAAAGGAAGGAGCAGGTGTGCCGAGAGGGCTGCTGAGGGCAGGGGTCGGCGCTGCCTCAGATGGGAGGGCCGTGTACAGGCTTTAAGGCCTCAGAACCTTCGTGGTCCAAATGGGGCACTCACTCTGCATCAACAAACACTCCCCAAAACTTATAGCCCCACATGGTGGATCCGTGGGTTATCAGCTTCCTGGGCCATTAGGCCCTATGCAGTGATCATCGACCCAGGCCACCTCTCATTCTCGAAGAATCTGAAGACAGGGCAGGAACAGGGAGAGAAAGGTGGGGTGGGGTGGGGGGAACACTAAAAATGCAGGGACTGTCTCCTCTTAAAATTTTGAGAACTTTTTCAAATTATTTTGAATTTCATAAACCATAGGCTGGCTTTCATTATTTTCTTTTTTCCCCCCTAGGGCCGCACCTGTGGCATATGGAAGTTCCCAGGCTACAGGATGAATCGGAGCTGCAGCTTCCAGCCTACACCATGGCCAAAGAAACACAGGATCCGAGCTGCTTCTGAGACCTACACCATAGCTCAGGGCAACACTGGATCCTTAACCCACTGAGCAGGGCCAGAGATTAAACCCGCATCCTCATGGATACTAGTTGGGTTCTTAACCTGCTGAGTCACAATGGGAACGCCCTATAGGCTGTGTTTCTAATTCCCCACTCTGAGGCTACTCTCAGAATAGATTAACAGTGGGGCCTCCGTGAATTATTCTGCTGATTGGGGTACACTCGAGTCCCCCACTGGTGCAGGTCAGGTCTATTTTGGTCTGTGTATAACTGGAGTGAATTTTTATTGCTATCCCAGACATTACTCTGGGTCACAGGAAATTATTCTTCTGAAACAGTGACCCTTGGCAAAACCATGGCTTGTCTCTAGAACAGTGTGGATCATTCTGCCACAAGCACCAAGAAGAACATTGATCGAAAAGTCCAGAGAGGGATGAGTAAGCAAATGGTCCCGGGTCCCTGAAGGGAGCGGCTTCCACCACAGGCGTGGATGCCTTTACCTGGAAAGAGGAGGCTCTGGGACAACAGGGTGAAGGTGCCAGGGAAGGGCCTGGCCCTGTCGCGAGATCTCGGAGCACGAAGCTGAAGGACGGACCCCTTTGAGTCTAAGGGAGGTCATCTTGGTGACGACTGGAAGGACATAGAGTTTCTTGCAATAGGTTGTAAGCATATGGGGCAGATTATGCTGAGAGCGTCAGGGGAAAGTGTAAATGGATTCAGATACGTTCATGCATGATAGACCTTATTAGCAGGGTGTTGTGGGAAAAGCCGGGCACGTGCCGTAGGCATCAAAAGTCCATTCAGGAGTTTCCATAGTGGCTCAGTGGAAACAAATCCAACTAGAAACCATGAGGCTGTGGGTTTGATACCTGGCCTCGCTCAGTGGGTTAAGGATCCGGCGTTGCCGTGAGCTGTGGTGTAGTTTGCAGACGTGGCTAGGGTCCCGCGTTGCTGTGGCTGTGGTGTAGGTCGGTGACTGTAGCTCCAATTAGACCCCTAACCTGGGAACCTCCACATGCTGTGGGTGCAGCCCTAAAATGACAAAAGACAAAATAAAAAAAAAAAATGTCCTTTCAGACCAATAGGAAAACTGTAACACTCGAGCAACACACATCTCCCCACACCCAGGCAGAGACAAACATGGATATGGGAGACCGCTAACCTGCCATCCTGTGGCATTTATTAGGTTCTTATCCTTGTACAAACTGGAGTCACGAGCCTTGGGGTTTATCTACATTGAATGGGATTAAAAAGAATTTAGAGACAACGGTAGTGTTGTTTGAAAAACTGGTTTTCGTTTCTGAGAGAAAAGTTACATTATCAATACTAAACAATATGTAAATACAGACAACGCCTCCCAACCCAAAAAAAAACAGGTAAGTTGCATTTGTTTAACCCCTAGAGCAGAACACATGGCCTCGATGTGTGCCAGTTAGAGTGTATTAGCACCAGCCTTCAGAAGCTTATCTTGCCCAGGACCAGAGGAAGGGTGGGCTTTAATCCAACCTTGAGGAGAAACGCAAGCGAGAGAAGAGTGGGGCTGCTGCCTCAGCCACAAAGGGAAGCGTCTCTGGACCAAACACGAGACGGCTGCACTTGCCATGGTCTGGGGAAGCCCTGCCCCTCCAGCATGGCTTGGACAAGAGGTCCCAGGAGGGGCAATGACCTGGAGGACACACAGGCAGGGGGGTGCAGGTGGGGGCCGGGGCCATTCCCTGCTCCCCCATCCAGGGCACCCCGCACTAAACTTTTCTCATGCTTTGCCGGTTAGCTGGTTTGAGTCTGGGGTGAAGGGTTGTGGATCTTGATGTTTGAAATGGAGGCTCTTTTATTCCAGGATTTTGTTGGAAATGCTAACCTTAAATAAAAGGGTTTAGGGATGTAATGGGATGGATGGGGAGTTTAGGGTTTGGGGACCCAGTTTGTAGACGCAAACTGTTATATTTGGAATGGCTGGATAGGGAGTTCCTGTTTTGGCTCAGCGGTAATGAACCCGGCTAGTATCCCCACACACCCTTCAGAGAGTGGTTTCAGGTGACAGGTCGGCACCGGTCCTCGCCATCAAGGATCACTCTGTCCAGGTGGCTGGGATGGAGTCAGACCCTCGCTGTTAGGAAGCGCCCTCTGCAAACTCTGGCCATAATCTCTGCGGTCCCTTCTGTAGCTGACTGCAGGCAACCATGCCAGGCCCCTGGTGGTCACCTCTGACCCTGAGCCCAGCTCCTGCCTACACACAGACACCCCCTCCACCCCCCGCCACGAGAAGCCCCCTCGCCCAGGACAATCACTTCCATGCTTGAAGGAGAAGGAAGTGAACTGCTCCTTCTCTGGGGCAGAGGAGGAGGCAGAAACACTGTACCATTTACAGCCCCTGCCCCTTGCGACCCCATCTTGACGTTTCCTTGGCATCCAAAGGACTGATCTTAGCCCACTAGCCAGCAGAGCATTGAAAGATGTAAAAGAGACGCAGCCAAGATTCCATCTCTTTGCCAAATTCCTAAGCTATAGATGTCCAGATAGAAAATGACTTTGAACTTGTGAAAAAAAGTTTCACAATTTTATTTCTATGTTATCTCAAAATATCTGTTTAGTTTTATCATTATACACAATGCTATCAGTATAGATCATTTGCAGTTGGAATATGCTTTAGCCTCTGAAAATCCAGTGCAGTTCTACCCTCGCAGGGTGGAACGTGTTCAAGGAGGGCAGAAGCATGACAGTGAATGTGAGCCTGCTGGATGCTGTGGCTTTGAGCCTGCCTTGGATGCTGCAGGCACCGGGCAAAAGGGGGACAGCCGCTCTCCAAAGCCAGTGCTTCATGATGCTACAGGGCTTGTCGTGACCTGCCACACACGCAGGGTCTGTTTGCAGCTTCGCTCCCAGGGCAGCAATGCTACAAATGAGGGGGATGTGCCATGTGGCTAAGGAAAAGAAGACAGAGCTGGTCCCAGATGCCACAGAGGACACAGCTGGAACCAGAAAAACAGACCCATGACCCAGAGAACCTCAGTCTGAGGCTGGTGCTGCACCCTCAGGCCTCTGCTCTCACCGTCTGGGGCGGGACCAGCTGGCTGGACCAGCTAAGAACTTCCAAGGGGTTCCCTGTGCCGCCAGGCTGAGAACACCCGGTGCAGAGCCAAATACTACATCAAGCAGTGTTCCTACCAGGGTGTGGCTCAGTCACTCTCCACAGATCCTTACTCTGTCTTCACAGCCCTTCCCCTCTCCCAGCGCCTCATTAGTAATCTGAGAACATAAACTCTAACCAGCCCCAAATTACCATTCCTCATTTACTGGGCTGGCAAATGCCCAGAGATTTGACAATCAGTCTGCAGGCGGGCTGGGGAAAATGGGATGCTGGTATATGGAGGGTGAAAAGGTAAGGCTGACATGACTCCAGGAGGGGCACTTTGGAAAGATCTAGTAAAGTTTCAAGTACACGTCCCCTCTGACCTAGCAATTCTACTTCTGGGAATGTATTCCACAGAGAATTGCACACATAGAAAATGGCATATTTACAAGGCCATTCATAGCAGTGGTTCTTGCAATGACAGAAGACTGGACACACACCGACTGTCCATCTGCAGGAGGCGAGGGAAATAAGTCACGACGCTGTACCCAGTGAAACACTATGTGGCAGTGAAAACAGTGGGGACACTGTGTAAAGAGGTGTGGAAAGAAGTCAGCGCCTGCAGTGGAAAGGGGAAAGGGTGAAGGGGGTGAAGACACAAACTTCCTGTTTAAGTCCTGGGGATGGAACTACAGCATGGTGACAAGGGTTAATAATACCATATTGCATATTTAAAAGTTGCTAAGAGAGTAGATCTTCAAAGTTCACATTATAAGAAAAAAACTTGTAACTGTGAGGTGATGGATGTTACCTAGATATCGTGGTGGTCATTTCACAGTCTACACAAATATCAAGTTACACGGTGCACCGAACCTAATATAACATTATGTCTCTTATTACATCTCAATACAAGAACAAAAAAAATTTGAAAAAGAAAGGTGCAGATGATATAATGAGAGGTAGAGGAGGGAAAGAACATGTCTGCTCATATTTAGCATAAAGACACTGGACTGATATACAAGAAGCCAGCTGAAGTAGTTCCTTTTATGGAGGAGGTGTGAGGTTACAGAGAACTGCGTGGAACGGAAGGGATACAGGAGTTAGACCTCTGCTCACGCTACGACTTGTTACACCTTATTATACTTCTATACTTTTGAATCATGTAACTATACTGCCCCTTCCAAAAAAATTAAATTGGGAAAAAAAAGAGTTAGAGACACACATACATAGTGATCAAACATGTGTATCAGAACTGGATGAGTCCTACTTAAGGATTAGAGTCAAGATTCTGGTCAAGTAACCAGATAATACAACTAATACTTCTTCGGAACTTACTTCACTTCAACAAAGGCTTATTTTCTTTTGGGGGTTGGTATGCTCTAAGTCAAGAGTTTGTGGGGATTTTCAGTGAAATGGAATTGTTAGAAGTCATAAGAAGCTTGTGTTGCTTAGGAATAAATGGTCCTACTCTTTCTTTTTCAGAGATGGGTACTCAAGTTCAGAAGGCTCAGTTCTGAGCTCAAGGTCACACACACGGTCAGGGGCAGAGGCAGCCCTGGGCCCTCGGTCATCCTCTGTGTACACCCCCAGGTCCCCTGGGAAGATGGGGCGAAACCTGAGATCTGCTCTGGCTGTCAGCTCTGGCCGGGGCCCTGTGAGGAGCAACGGGTCCAGAAACCAACAAGGCTTCAGTCTGGAGAGGGGAAAAGGCGAAATTTAATAAAAGTCAATCTCATACCACGCCTAGCAGGTTGGAAAGGGAGCGGCTGTTCTCTGTCTTTACTGAAGAGCAACTAGAATTGATGCCTCCACACGAGGCAAGGGCTAGAAGGAGGAAATCCCCAGTGGTTCTAGAGGACGACGTCATCAAAGGGGACCGTGGTGGCATGTCTGGGGGTCTCTAGACGGAGTTTTCTTTCTCCTCAGCACTTCTCCCCAGTATGTATCATTCAACACATGTGTACAATTTGAGGAGACCCTCAGCTACGGCACCACTGTGCCCATGTCCCTGAATGCAGAGACTGTGTCCCCTTCAGCTGGAGGAGGGGGGAGGAGGCAGGGATCGCGGAGCCTGGGGCAGCTCCCACTTGGTCTCTGCCAAGGCTGAGGTCAGAGGTCGGGTGCTGGTCAAGGCCTGGCTGGTTCCACTCCCAGCCCTGTCCATAAACAAGTTACCTGTGAATCTAACAGGTGACTCAGGCTTGCTGCAATGTGGATGCCACTCAAATCCACTGCCCTTGTCACTGTGCCCGGCACCCTGTAAGCTCGCTGGAAATGCATTTTGTAACTCTGCCTCCTTGTTGGCCCACAGCTAGACTGTCCTGAGTCGCTAAGCTCTGACAAGTGGGAAGAGGGTGGATGATGTGGGAGGGGGGGCCCTTTAAGGCCTCCTGCTCCTTTTCCTCCAAGCCCTTCCCCCTCTGCTCTGCAGGGACTTGATGCACATGAGCCTGCAGGTTGCGAGGGTGACAGCGCCATGCAAGGAAAAGCACCGGGTTTGAACATCCCTTGGAGAAGAGCTAGTCACCTGTTTGGGACTTTTGCACAACAGGCAAGGATTTGTCACTCCTTGGAGCTGCTGGCATCAGCCCTGCTGAAGTGGCACAAAGTGCCCCAAGCGACACAAGAAAAGCTGTCCCACTGGATATAAACATTCGCTGAGTGAATGACTTCTTGCATCATAAAGAGCTACGGGTCATTATTTTATGAATAATCTACTTGGTTTGCTACCTGTTTTACTTGAATTAAACACTAAATTGAATCAGACAGTATTTCCCTCACTGTGAACCATTTCTTGTAAAATATTTGACACAGGATATTATTTAATTAACATGAAACAATGTACTTCGGCATTGACAAAGAAGTTGGTATATTAAGCCCTTTCACTCACTGCCAAATTCCTGATCTTTGGAGCACCCTCATCTCTCAGGCAATGACTGAAGATGAGAAAATAACCCCCATTTGATTCCGTGTCCACATGCCTTCTTCACAACCATATGGCAGCCCCATGGGAAACCCATGTTGGTCACTCACTTTGATGCCCAAGCAGCCTACACAGCATAAGCCTTTTTCAGCTTCAAGCCAGCTTCTGTCTTAATGTTCAACATGTGAATCATATGCTGAGTCATCACGTTGGGTTTGGGAACCTTCGTCTTGACCCCTTGAAGTCTGTCTCTTTCACAGATATGTCGTACTCTATTTCCTATCGGTAAGAGGATCACTTCCAATGTCCTGTGGAACATGTTTTTCTAAGACCAATTCAAAGACATCTCATAAAACCCTCTTCTGATGAATAAATAAACTGGATGTTGGATAGATGGATGGATGGAAGGATGGATAGATGGATAGATAGTAGGATGGATGGATGGACGGAAGGAAGGAAAGTGGATAGATGGATAAATAGTAGGATGGATGGATGGATGGAAGGATGGATAGATGGATAGATAGTAGGATGGATGGATAGATAGGATGGATGGATGGATGGAAGGAAGGAAGGAAGGATGGATAGATGGATAAATAGTAGGATGGATGGACAGATAGGATGGATGGATGGATGGATGGATGGATGGATGGGAGCATGGATGGGTAGGCAGATGCTGGTCTTCAGAGCCTCTACACATCAGAACTCTAGAAACCTCAGAACTTTGGGGGCCTCTAGATACTAGGCTACAGGAGTTTAGAATTTAGACCAGCTGGCCATCCAAATGGTCAACCGTGCCCCCCAAGCAACATTCCAAGGACCTGTTGAGAAATCTATACTCCAGGCACAAGCTAAACCATACAGACCACTTTCTCATAAACAGGGAACTATGCAGGAAAAAAAATCAAATACTGGATGACCTCATGCAACATTTGCCTTTTCCTTTAGGAAATTTGAAATGTCTAATCTGAAATTTAGTTCGGTTAGGTTTTATGTGCATCTTGAGTTTGAGATCATATTTTCATGGAAGGTACCATTTTTTATTCATTTTCTTCTCCCCTCTGGCATGATCTTGGACACTTTGCCAGGCTTTTTAAGCTTGTAAACATTGCCTGCTTGGCACCGTCTAGGACTGGTCTGTGACTGGCTGAATGTACACCTGCGTGGCTTTTTTCAAAAGCAGCAGCACTTGAAGTTAGAATGACAGCACGTGGAAGCCCAGCCAATTGGCAACGACCTCAACAATAAAATATTAATATGAAGAAACAGTCTTTTCTCATCTAAAATACTTGTAGCAGCTTCTCCGAGGAACTTTCTTCACTGCCTGATTCATTCATGCTGTTTGGAATACACTGGATTCCATCTGCATATAGCCCTGTAGGGAGGAGTCGTGGTGGCTTTGGGCCAGCAGGTCCTGGCAGGCTCCCGCTGTACACTGCTGTCTGATGAAGGACTTGGCATCTGAGCTGAGGTAAGCCTTTTCGTGTCGTTATCCAGAGTGGGCTTCCTAGTAAAAGGCACTCCCTGAAAAGACTCTTCCCAAAGAGGCTGCCACAGAGCACACCATGGGTAGAAAGTGCACAGGCAGCCTACTTATGTTATTTCATGGACGTGGTAGGACCCACCAGCTCCTCCAGGGCCTCTGGACCTGGGATCAGACCCCCTCGATGTGCAGGTGAGAAAATCCTTGAAGGTTCAGCGACAGCCAGAGAGCTGTTTGGCGGCAGTTGGTGCTGGTAGGAGACTATCGTAGATGGACCCACCAGAAGCAGCAGAAATTCTGTATCTTTCCCAGTCTGTCCAAATTTTAGATCAGCCGTGATGATAGAGGAAAACCACGGTAGAAGTGACCTGCACAGCTGCTGGCCGTGGCGAGGCTGCGAGGAGAGCAGGGAGCCTCTGGGGACCTGGGGGCTGGTGAGTGAGGAGAGGCCACAGGGTCCTGCCTCAAAGGACCCATGGGGCTTTCAGGGCTCTGCCAGCTCAAGGGGCCGTCAAATCATCCAAGAGGACCGGTCAGGCCCATGGGGTCAGGCTCACTCCCACTGGGCTTTGACTCTGGGGAGGAAACAGCTCTCCTGAGCAGGGCCCTGCAGCGGTGGGGCCAGAAGATGGACCCCACATGGTGGCCTGAAACTCAAGCAGACCGGCTCCACCTTCCGTCCAAACCCACCTTTGCTGCACGTTGCCCAGAATGTTTCCTCCATTTCCAAGACCAGAGCTCTGGGAAGGCAGGCGTCAGCAGCAATGGAAACTACCTTTAGGGTCAGGGATCCATTCCCTTCTGCAAATGAAGGCTTCTTGGGACAGCAAAGTGCTCATGAGCATCTTAGCCCACAGGGCTCCAAGTAGAGGAATCATGCCTCCCAGGATATAACAACTTTCTGGGCCGGGTTTTGCAAAGTCTAATGTCATTTTCCTGTCCCCAGGTCAGTGAGGTCCACCCTCAACTATCAAGGGAAGGAGAGGCCCCAACCCCAGGCTCTGTCCCATGGCCACTGCAAAGCAGACCAGCAGACCACTGGGCTCCATACAGTTCTGCTGTGGGTAGGGCTCCTGGCTGCAAAGCTGGCTGCTGGTCTTACCTTTGACTCCACGGGGGCTGGAAAAGACAATGAACACTGCATTTTAAATCCAAGTTTTTTCATTTATTTTTCCTCTCTTAGCTCTATCTCCCTTACACACTGACAAAAAAGAAATGAGAGAGGAAAAAAAATCATTTTCTGAAATTGTGTTTATGAATTTCTATCCCTGAACAATGATGTATTCAAAGTCCGGACAGATGGTTTGAGCTTCCAAAATTGCTCCACTTACATCACCCCTATTTTTAGGGCCACACTGCAAGTATCTTGCAGGCAGAAAGAATAGTTGAAATCAGGGATATCCCAGAATATCCAGGCTCTATGGTCCAGCAGATCTCTGTTTCTCCAAGCAGTGAGTGCTGGCATCAGCCAGCGAGGCGAGTGGGACAGGCGCTTTCTTTGCACCTGTCTCAGGGCTCCGAGGACTTCTTCCCTAGCACCATCTGTGCCTCTCTCCAGCTCCCTGCCTTTGCCTTTCCCAGGATTCTCTGCCCCATGGAGTCTTTTTTCAAGTTAAATTGCTTAACTTTATTTATGTTTTTCTTTTCTTTTTAAGGCCATACCTGTGGCATGTGGACGTTCCTGGGCTGGAGGCTGAATTGGAACTGCAGCTGTGACATACATCAAAGCCATGGCAACACTGGATCCGAGCCACATCTGCCACCTATGCTGTAGCTTATGACAATGCCAGCCAGGTCTCTAATCCACTGGGCAAGTCCTGGGATCGAACCCGAGATAATGTCGGGTCCTTAACCCACTAAACCACAACAGGAACTCCAACTTTATTATTTTTTTTTAATTGAGATGTAACTGACATGCGTTGTATTAGTTTCTGGTGTGCAACATAATGATTCAGTTTTGCGTATATTGCAAAATGATCACCACTCAAGTCAACATCCATCACCTCACATAATTACAGGCTTTTTCCCTTGAGGCTTCCAAATATGCAAAACAGCATTATTAATTATAGACACCATGCTGTGCATTACATTCCCAGGACTTATTCTGTAACTGCAGGTTTGTGCCTTTCGATCTTCATTTTATCCATCCCCTACTCCAGCCTCTGGCAACCACCAAATAAATGAGCTTTTCTTTTTTTTCCATAAATGAGCTTTTCCTTTTTTTTTTTTCAGTTTCCACTAAAGGAGGAGTGAGACCCCTCTGCAAGTAAGATCATATGGTAGGGGTTTCCTCTTTTATTCGGCTAAATAATATTCCATTGTATATGTCACTATGATTTCCCTATCCATTCATCCATCAACAGACACGTTGTTTCCATGTCTTGGCTACTGTGAATAGTTCTGCTATGAACATGGGGGAGCAGATATCTTTTCAAGTTAGTGTTTTCATTTTCTTCTGATAAATACCCAAGAGCAGAATTTCAGATGATTTGGCAATGCTATTTTTAGTTTTCTGAGGAATCTCCATATTGCTCTTCTCATAGACTGCACCAATTCACATTCCTACCAACAGCATAGGAGGGCTCCCTCATCTCCTCATCCTGGTCAACACTTGTTATTTGTGGTCTTTTTATGATGGCTGTTCTGACAGGTGTGAGGTGACAGCTCACTGTGGTTTTGGTTTGCTTTCTCCTGAGGATTAGTGATCCTGAACATTTTTTTTTCATGTGCCTGTTGTCCATCTTTTTGGAAAAGAAAGGACAAAAGTCAAATCCTTTGACCATTTTTTAACTGGATTACTTGGTTTTTTTGCTATTGAGTTCCATGAGTTCTTCATATTTTTGGATTATGAGTATATGAGTTGCAATCTTTTCTCTCGTTCAGTAGGTTGCCTTTTCACTTTGTTGATGGTTTCCTTTACCGTACAGGAGCTTTTTAGTGTGTCACAGTCCCACTGTGGAATTTTGAATTCTTGAAAGAGTGAGCTCCACCACTGACCAGACAGCACTTTACCTAAATTCCCCAAACCTTTGCTTTCCTGGGACACAGTAAATTTTCAGTTAATCTTGGCCCTTATTAATGTCAGTCTTTCTGCAGACTCTGAACCAAATGGAAAGTAGGCACAGGAATGAGACAGAGCTCCAAACAAGAGCATCTGACAGATCATGGGACAGAGATCAAAGAAAAGCTCCCAACTCTTTTTTCCTCAGCAGGGACTGGAGGGGAGAATTAGGGTGCAGCGTGGCCCCTGCCCACCAGACCTGGACAGCTGTGACCTGCCCTGCACCTTGTAGAGGATAGAGTGCCCAGGGCCCTGAGAGAGATTGTGGCAGGTCAGGTAAGGAACGCCCAGGTTTGTTTACCATCTGGAAACAGACCAAGTGGGGAGGTCTGAGGCCAGAAGGCAGGTTCAAGGTGAGGAGGAGAGGTGCTAGCTAGGCCTGTGTGCACCCGCCCTGCCCCCCACCCCCACTGCCCCCGGGGTGAGCAGGGGGCAAGGAGGGGAGCAGGGTGCCTTCTGCTGGGGGCTTGTGTCTATTCCTGTTCCCTCTGGCCAAAGATGAGCACACAGGGCCCTTCTTACTAAGACAGTTCCCTGCAGATAGATGCGGGAGCCAGCACACACTCACTGGACACACCCCCTTCTGCACACTTGGCATCGGTGTCACTGGGTAGAGCTGACAGAAGGGCCCCCAGGTTCAGGGACCTAGGTAGCGCTCTCCTGGTAGTCGCTGATACGGTTCAGAACGAAACTGACATCAAAATGAAAGCCAGGGCTCCACTCCTGCCAGACAGTATTGGCTTCAGCTTCAGACTCTGTACAACAGCAGCTGGAGAATCCAGCTAATCAAGGCAGGCGTAGGTGCCACTCCCCAGGGACAGGGCAGCCTCATGCTGGGCACAGGTGTCACTGCAGGGTTGTTCTCCAGGCCGCCTTCCCAAAGGACACATTTCTCAGTTGGCAGCTCTGGGCCCCGGAACTTCCCTCCAGAGACAGGAAGGCTCCATCTTTTTTTCCTTGGTTGAATTTTCTCTTTCAAAACAAAAGGTCCTTCAGGGAACCACTCTGCCCCTAGGAGCAAGGTCCCCAAGTGCTCCCGGCTCTGAAAACAGAAATGCTTGGAAGCCCCACTGTTAGGCCACGGGGCGGCGGGGGAGTATAGGACGGACGAGGGCCGGGCGCCTTCAAAGGACAACCCATCTGGAAGGGCCAAGCACGGGGGTGTTTAGACAACCCTGGGCACAGGAAATGTGAATTCTTCAAAAACAAACAAAAACAAATGAAACAACAAAAGGAAACTGCATCATGAGCCTAACGTGATCTGAATGAAACCACATGTGTCCTGGGGGAACAGAGCCTGGGGCCTGTTTTTGTGCACAGGCCGAGCCCGCCCCACCCTGAACCCCACACAGCAGCTCTAGGCAGACCCCATGGGCCTCCCTTCAGCACCCTGGGGCCTCAGCCCTCTGTCCTTCTGCACAGCTCCCCCATCCCCAGGCCCCTCACAATGTGACCTGTGGGGTGGGGTCTCTCAGTAACCTGTAGCGGAGATGCTGTGTCACTTGGAAAGCTCTCAGCCGGGAGGGGGGGACGGGAAGGGCTGGGGAGGTGGGCACAGATGAGGGGGCATCGGCCCCCAGGCTGCGGTCACTGAGACCCTGTAGGGCCGCCTCCTCCCCAGGGTGAGAAGAAATTGCAGGGACTCCCACCGAAGGACCTGCCCTCTGCAGTGGCCTCAGTGACCACCAAGTCCAAGCTGCCTCTGAGCTTAGAGACAACTTGTATTTATTGCACTGGGGAGGGGGGGTTAACTTTGAGCTTCAGTGCCTGGACTGCGGCTCCATCTTAAGGCTGCCCCATCCCGGGGGAATGAATGGCAGGATTACAGGCCACTCCCGGGTTGTGGGGAGCCTGGGCCTTGGAACCCATGCAGGCAGCCTGGCCACCTCACAGACAACACACCACAGTCCGACTCTCGGGGACAGTGGCCCTGCCACCCTAGCTATCCCAGGCCTCTCACTGTTTCATCATTACTCTCTGCTCTGTCCATAATGTTCATGAATAGAAGTGGCACCTCAGGTCCCTCCTGGTTGGATGAGAGCCCCCACATGTCCTCCGCACACAACAGACCCTCAATGATAAATGTGTCATAACTGGTGGCACTGTGACCTGCAGCAAACTCACCAGGTGTCCCCACCAAGCTAGCCTGCCCTTCTCGGAGACCTGCTCTCAGAACCTTTAAGAAGCATCCTGCGATGCTCCCCATATGGTCCGCATAAGGCTCCAGGAATGCTGCGCCTGGCGGGGCCGGGGAGCAGAGGCTAGAAGGTGCCGCTGTGCAGGCCCCCAGCCCCAGAACCGTCCTCGCTCAGTGTTGCCTCCGCCAAGTGAGAGTTTCTGGAATTTGGACACAGACTCAATGCTGCTGACTGGAGGGCATGTCAGCACAGTTTATGGAAAAAATATTTTAAGGAGAAGAGTGTTTGGCCACTTCCCTGAGTGGTAAACACACCGAGAAAAATTCAGCGGGGGCCCCCAAGGCCACGTACCAGGACGTTGAGGTCAGGTGTGTCCTCCTGTTCTGAAAACATTTGTCCACGGGGAAGAAGGACCACATGGGGACTATAGGAAAGGGCTCCAGAAGGCAGTTGCCATGGAGTTTAACCTAAAAATGGCCTCTTAAAACACCTAGAATACTGACAGCCCATAGAACCACGAGCTATAAAACAGTACTGGGCTGCAGTGACCTCAGGGAGTCCTGTCCCATCTGGGGACCATTTCTGAACAAAAGCTTCACACCGGCCTGTTCTCAGAACCTGCTGAAAAGGCCGAGACTCAGAAGACAAAAGGTCAGGTCTGGTCACAAGCCATTTGCCCCTGTGTCCCCTGAAGGTGACTCACCTGTGGTGTCACACTGTGCCATGAGACCTGCCCTGCCCAGCTCTCTGGACCTCAGTGAAGAGACAGGTGTGTGTGTTCAAAACAAGGAAGTGTCGGGAGTTCCCTGGTGGCCTAGTGGTTCAAGCCTAAGTCAAATTCCAAAACCACTTTTTATGGGAAGTAGAAACCGCAGGAAAGAGCAAACAGAGAGTCTATCTTTTTTTTTTTTTTGACTTTTTGTCATTTTAGGGCTGTACCCGTGACATGTGGAGGTTCCCATGCTAGGGGTCTAATCGGAGCTGTAGCCACCGGCCTGCACCACAGCCACAGCAACACAGGATCCGAGCCACATCTGTGACCCACACCACAGCTCACAGCAACGCCGGATCGTTAACCCGCTAAGCAAGGCCAGGGATTGAACCCGCAACCTCATGGTTCCTAGTGGGATTCATTAACCACTGCGCCATGACGCGAACTCCCAGAGAGCCTATCTTTTAAAGTAGTAGCTAAGTCATATGGCATGAAAACATGAGATAAGTCACGAAAATCAGAGTCAAATAGGTATCCTCAACTCCCTTCTCTCCTCACCGTTCCTCTTTTCCCCCTTTGTGGAGTGAAGAGGAAGAGAGGAGCCAGCCAGGCCTTGTAAAATGAGGCATGCCTGCAGCAGTGTCAGAAACGACCCTGCGAGAGCCACAGGTTTGAGACGCAGCTCACATACTACTGACTTAACAGGAACCAACCGTGTTGTCTTTATGATACTCCCAGCCAGTTTTGAAAAGAGGCCCTGGACCTTATTGTCTTGCAGAGCTATGTGCTTCCATGCACCCAGGGCCGGCCTGCGGGCAGCGGTGCCTGCAGCCGCCGCTCTCTCCCAGGAAGCGATGCAGGCCAGGGGCCCGTTAACAGTTCCCGAGTGTCACCTGGCACCTGCTTCCTTTGTTCCTCTGGGAAGGGAATGCAGGCTGCACGGCCACGTTTACTGCAGTTTGCTGGGTTGGAACTGCAGAAACTGGGCCAGGTTAGTCATGTTGTAAGATGTGCCCTTGACACAGAGAACCAGGGGGCTGTGGCCGGCTGTGCCCTCAAAACCACGGGCCCTGCAATCTGGGCCCCAAAGCAGCCACCAGATGCCATTTAACACCAGGGCCCCGCAGTGCTGAGTTTTCCGGGAAGACTCCTTGCACCCAGGGGGTAGGGAGCAGAGGGCATGCAGGGAGGAGTCTGCGCAGAAAGAAGAAAACTGCAGACACAGGACAAGGTCTCATTGCCTCTGAGAACCTTGGGAAGAGCCTAGATTTCCACATCTGACACCAGAGCTGATGCCTGGTTTTCAGTTTGGGCAGGAATGAGGTAGGGTTGAAACAGTCCTGGTGAGGTCATCACGGGGAGGACAGGACATGTCACCTGGCCGCAGCCAGAGGTCAAGTGCACAGAAAGTATCCCCCCCCAAGTGGGGGCACCGTCTGGCTGCCATTCCCAGGGATACTTCATCGGCTCGTCCTCTTTCCAGGGTGGACCAGCCCGGGTGCCTGCGGGGGCCGGGAGGGGGAGCGTCAGCTTATAAGACAATTTGACCCTTGCCAGATGTGGGCACCCGGCCAGCTTACATAATTCAGGCTCAGCTTTGCTCAAGATGGTGTGGTTTTAAAGGAGCCTTAGAAGTTGCGCTGTAGTCTCCCTCCTCAGCTTCCCCGCATCCTCTCCTGCATCCCAGCCGCGGGCTCACTGGCACCTCATCGGGTGCACTGGACACAGTGCATAGGACTGTCCCCAGTGCCGGCTCCAGATTAAAGTGAAAGGAGCTAGGAGTGTGTGCGCTGCCTTCCGTGGACCAGGCTGTGTTTTCCACATGAGTACCCCCACTCAGCTGTCAGCTCCCAAAGGCCCAGCAAAGCTCAGGAATGCAGGTGGGGAGGACAGAGAGCCTAGCGCGGTGGGAGCTTGGGAGCAGATCCAGCGTGAGAAGCAATCCTGCCTAAGTTAAAGTCGCTCTTCTCATGTACGGAGATCAAAGCCCTGTGCCGAGCACTGTTCGTTGAGGACCGATGTGTTCATCCTCCAAATCGACCAAGATGGGCCTTTCCCACTGGTCAAGAGGGGTCATAGGCTCTGGGAGCTTTAATTCCTGTTTCATGTCTTTGGAGGGAACGGGTCACACCGCTTTTCACGAGGGTTCAGACTGTGCGTGCTTTGTCACCCGGGTCTCATCTGGGAGGCCGCAGGGCTTGGCTGAGGCACATGAGGGAAGACATGTGCCCAGGGAGCTCTGGGGGTGCCAGAATCTCTCTGCCTCCCTGTCTGTCTCTGACACACACACACACACACACACACACACACACACACACACAGCTGGCCCAGCCTCTCCCAGTGAGGACAGAACGTCACAAACCCAAAGACGTTTCAACTTTCCCTCCTGGTTGAATTCCTCCAACTGGCTGTGGCCAGCAGGCCCTGCCACCCACACGTGGGAAACAGAATGTGCAATGTTTCCCTGGCGTCGAGTTATGTCGGGGAAGCTGGCTTCCGACGGGAACACAAAGCCGGCATTTATGAGCTATCTCTGGGCACCCCAAATTGGCGGTGATTCGCTCTCTGAGTTATCTCACGGCTGATAAATAACTGAGCTGATAAGGAACCATGATGGTTTCCCTCAGTTTAGCCGAGATCAAAACCAGCTCTTCACTGTCTCTCAAAACCCACACTTTTAAGGGACTGAAAAATGTCCAGAAAGATTTTCTTTTGGTCTGCGTTTTGGAGGGCGTGTCTGAACATCTGTTTCTCTGACAGGCCCGGAGGCAGGATGGACAGGGCTTCTCCCCAGGATTTCTGGACTGACCAGCAGTAGAAAGGCTGAGAACCATCCTGGACCTGATTTTGCAGTCCAGTTTCAGACCATGTGCCTTGGGACATGGTTAAAGCCAGTGTAATTCCATCAGTGATGTCAACCGTGGTCAGCAAACAAGAGACAAAGGGTCACT
Source organism: Catagonus wagneri (assembly GCA_004024745.2). Taxonomy (NCBI): domain Eukaryota; kingdom Metazoa; phylum Chordata; class Mammalia; order Artiodactyla; family Tayassuidae; genus Catagonus; species Catagonus wagneri. The sequence goes on along the minus strand of PVHT021183608.1, from coordinate 20,202,997 downwards.
ATGATCTGGTCCAGAAGCTTGTCCGCTGACTGGCCTCGATTAGGGCTTTGGTTGCCATATTGAAAAACCCAAATGGCCATTCCACAATGAGAAAAACATTTCCTTGGTCAAATTTAAACTGTTTACAGATTCAGATTCACCTACTACAGGGTCCCAGGCCGTGAGCGGACTGAGGATGAGGTGTTTCCCCCAAGGGCAATGTGTGTGGTCACTTCCCTTGCCTCCCAGAGGAGCAGAAGGTCAACTGGGGCCGCCTCTCAAGCCCAGCTGCCTCCTGGCGCAGGTGTGCGCGTCTGCAGGATCAGGGGGCCCTGCTTTCTGACACCTGCTCTTGCCTCTCCAAGTTCATTTCTCCAGGAAGGAGTAGGGAAATTCCAGATTTCTCCAAAGGTGGTGACAATTTCTCCATGACTTCTGCCTGCGGGTTTCTCCTTGAGCAAAGGGTTCAGCCTTGATTCCTTGCTTGAATGGTGCCTGAGTTAATCCTGAGTTACTCTGGGGACAGAGGCAGAAATTCAGCTTCCTTGACAGAGAACTTTCGACAGAAGTGGATTTGAATGAAGACATTTAAGGTCTGTGAGGATGTCTTGGGAGAAGCAGCAGGGTGGGGAGGTGCTGAGGCCCAGGACCACCACCTGCTAAGGTGCCCCCTTGACCTGAGCTCAGCGCCCTCCTCATCATCCTGAACACGGTAGGATCACTGATAAGGTCCGTGAATTCCTGGCTCACAGGAGGCAATCCATAAACGATGACTTTTATCATCCTTTGTTTTTACGTATTGGAGGCAGCAGTTTGTTACGGTTACTTGACTTCTGGGGATTAAGTTTGTTTTAACCAGAAAGTTCTAGTTGCTTCTCTCCTCCATGTGGAAGATGTTTCTGAAATGTATGCAGGCACTTATTTTTCCTGCCACAAAACTGAACACAATTGAATTTTTCTGCGATGATGAAGGGCCCTGGGAGGCAGTTCTGAGAGCGCAGCCCTCTCACTGCTCAGCACTTAGATGCAGACGCGGGACGGGCAGACCCTGGACAGGCACGCACCCCAGTCACGCAGCCCGGAGTCCACTCTAAATCAGTCTCCGGTATTGGGGTGCTTCACTGGGGTTGCCTCCTGCTGATCAAGGCAGATTGGTGGCCTGCAGGGATGGCAGCGTTCCCAGCAGAAGATTGGCTGCTCATGAATCCGAGTTTTGTTTATTCTTCATTAAAGATGCACATTCGTCTTCCCCAAGTGGAAGAAAGTCGCGTCAGCGGCAGATGCACAATTCCAGCCAAACCCAAGACAGGGCTGGGACTTTGCACTCAGAACTCCTGACAGCTACCTGCCTCCCGGAATTTGTCTGGAACCTGGAGTTCTGTCTAAGGAAAGGGAGGTGGAGAGGTGGGGGTGAGGGGTAGCAGCCCACATTTTCCCCATTAATTCCTTGGAGAGTTTAGAGGGGATCAGCCACAAATTCTCGGGAAGGAGACGCAATGAGTCGGGTCCAGGACAGTTGGGTTCCGAAGGAGGAGCCTAGTCTGAAGCAGGACGCGGCAGCCACTGTGAATGCCACTCCAGAAGCTCGGTAACAGCTTCATCGGTGCCTTGGCCACCACTCGGCCTTACCGGCCGGCAGTCTAATGAGTTAAGTAATAATGAGTCAGAAACATACGGACTGCATTTCCCTGAGAAAACAGACCACTTTGAAAACGAAGGGCAAAGTGCTTGGGAACACGCTTTTTGGTTCTGTCAAGGCTAGAAAGGAAGTCCAGGCTTCAGCTCTTCTTTAAATGCCAGCTGTGAGCAAGCATCGTGAGGCAGAACTCTCTGGGGGCAGAGGGCAGGGGTCATCTGACTGTGAACCTCCCAGCAGGGGACATCACCGAGATGTGCTTCCCAGAGTCTGCCAAGGCCTGGAACATGGGATCTGCCAAAAGCCGGAAAGAATACACCCAGACAGGCAATCCTATTGACTGTTCCCCACAGGGGACAGGGAGCACTGAGTCCTCCGTGAGAACGCTTTTCCCCATCCCGCTTGATTTTTCACATTCTGGGTTGAGAAATATCAATTGGGAATTAATGCAAAGGTTTGCTGTGTGACTTTGGCAATAAACAAACCAAAAGCTTCAGAGTGTGTGGCTATAAATGGACTCTGCTTTAATCAGGCCACTTTTAGCAAGTTTTCCAAAGGTGGTTGTCCAGATGGATGGAAGAGAAACACAGAGACATGCTTGGGGCAGCTGGGAGGCTGGGTGACAGGGTGTTGGCAGAATCCTGGTCCCGAACCTCTGCCCCCTGGGTCGCCCAGACCTCTGGGGATTTCTGTGCATGAGAAATCAACCTGTATGACTTGAAGGCCCTGAGATCAGAGGGCTGTTTGTTACCAAACATAACCTGTCCTGTCCTGACAGACACATCCCATTCTTTGCCCCATCTCACTCCACCCATGTTTCTGTGTCTCAGCCCTGGGGTCCCCTTTATACCCACTTCTCCTTTTACTGTCTTTTTGCTCCTCTTCCCCCCACCCCCACCCCCACCAGCCCACCTGGGTTCCTTCTGTATCTTTTTCTTTATTCCAGACATGGGTTTGTATCTATAGCTCACACAAGTAGACTGGCTTGCACTTTCAGCAAAGATGAGAGTGCATAGTTTGAAGAAGGAATAGTCAACACAGACATGAGAGAAAGGCCTTAATACCCAGTGGTCAGAAACATTTTAAATCGAGAACAAAAGTGGGGAAAGAACGTGCATTTGTTCAGCTCAGGACTCAGAAGGGAAGGGTCTTTCCAACACCTTAGTCTGAACTAAAAGCCCACATCAGAGAAGAATGCACAGACTTCTCTGGACAAATTGGAAAGAAACCACCAAACTACCCATAGCCTTGAACCCTTGGGCTGCTTAATGGGAGGATAAAGAGGGTAGAGCACAGTGGTGTCACAGCAGTACTGCAGCTCAGAGGAAGTGAGAATTTCAAGGAAAAATAAAAGCAACCCCCTCTCTCAGTGCAATAACCTTAGAGTCCCAGCAGGACACAAACCACATGCTGCCGTTGTGGATAAATTCTGAAAAGCATCTGAGGGTCAGTGTTAATTACACTTGGCAAGACTGCACCCTTCACCCTCAAGACAGGAAACCCCGACCATTAAGTGCATTTAACCTCCACAGTCCTGAGGGAGCCTTTCGGGGGGTGGGGTCGGGTTCTTTCATTCATTTCAGGCAACAGTAGCCCCTGAATCCAAAGGCCCTACAATGTGGTTCCTGCAGTCGGGAGGCCAGGTGAACACCGCTCCCGAGTCCCCAAGGGCACTAAATAAAGGAATTAAATCTGCTCTAGTCCAAGTGCCCTGGCGTCTGCCAAGGAGAATTTAAGGCAACTCAGTACATGAAGCAGCCTGCGCGGAGTTTTCCCCATGCTTGGAGCTCGCTTCTGTGGTGACAATGAAGCTCTGGTCTTGGCGGGGGACAGGGGAGAGCACGTGGGGCCGAGCGGGCAGAGTCTGAAGAGCCAGGACACTGTGTCCCCACTGCTTTTTAACGCATGCCTCTTGTCGAGAACTATCTCACACGCTCCCCATAGGGCTTATTAAACATCAAAACACACTTTGTGATGAAAAACCCGTACAACTTGTTAGACGCTATTTGACTGCTCCTCCCTGGGAATCACAGAGCTAGACTTTCTAGCCCCTTTGTATCGATAGTTTTCACTCCATGTTTTCAGCCTCCACCCATATAGCCAGTTATTCACTCAGCAAGTATGTACCCAGGGCCTACTGCCCACTGGGCTGGGTACTAAGTCCTAGGAGGATAAGGTGGAATTCTTTATTGCAGTGTTCCTGGCTCCACGGGGGGATGGACAGACAGTTCTAACACACAGCGAGTAGAGGTGAGGGCTGGCTGAGAGTCAGGTCCCTCCTACCCTAAAGGTGGGAGTGGGCTGTCAGGGAAGTTTCCCCACCCCTCCTCCATCTCCCATCCAAGCCTACTTATCAACCCTTCATTCAGGTGAAGACAGAAATCACAAAGTTTCACAAGATCACTGAAGCTGAAGCATCTTGATTGTTTGATCCAGTTTTACCCAAATTCACAGTGCAGAAAATAAGGTCTCTGCTTAGTGGCAGAAGAGGGACGAGAAAGCTGATCCTAAACACTTGCTGGCTTGTGGGCTCCCCTTCCAGGTACCCGATTCTGCAAAATCACCCAAAACGGCAGTCCTGGATTTGGGTCCCAAGACTGCCCTGTGCTGGGCCCGGAAGGGAGGCCTCTAGGTACCAGGAGGAGGCCACTCCCTGCCCACCTTGCCTGATGCCCCTCTCGGGGCTCCCGGGCTTCCCCACCCCCTGGCCGGGCTCCAAAAGCAGGTGTTCAGAGAGGCGAGAAGGGGAAGCTGCCAGCTGCCTATGGCCTGGCCCTAAAGCTGGCATAGCATAGCTTCTGCTGTGCTCTGTTCTTATACAATTCAAGGCGAAGGGACAGAGGCAAAGAATTTGAGATCATCTCTAATTCACTCCATCGGCCTGAGTCACTTTGCATTTTGATAAACTTCAAAGGCTTAGTTAAAAGAAATAAGAGCAAAGTGCAAAAGTAATGGGAGCAGCTGGTCGCAAGGCTGTGGTCGGCTCATCCCAGGGGCTTCTGGCTTCAGCCGCTGATGGAGTCAAAAGGGGTGAGGCCGAAAAGACAGGCTCTTCAGGTCAAGGATGTGACCCTCAGATCCATGGTGCCCACACTTAGCTGCATGTCACAGTAACCTGACCCCTCATGAAAATACAGCTTCCCATCACCATCTTGGATCCACTGAATCTCAATTCCCACAGGTGTCTAGGGAGTGATTTTTAAGAAAGACTCCAGATGAAGAAGAGGCAGCTTGTAGGCCACATCTGTTCCCAGGATGGCTGGCTGCTGGTTGAATCAGAGCCCCACACACTTTTACAGGTATTTTTCAAATGATGAGATTGAGGTCTTAACCCCCAGCCCCCACCACCCCCCACCACTGCCCCAACTACAAATTCCACTTTGGCTGTGAAAACTCGTCTGAAGGTAAGATAAACTGAGGGAACCGAATGACTGCTTCTGGGCCAAGAGCTCAGCCCTGGGAAAAACCAAAACAGCTGAGGCCTGAGGACGGGGCAGAGGGACCGGGCACCCATTCGGGCTTCAGCACAGCTCTCTGAAATTCATTCATGCTGATGCATGAATCAGTAATTGAGAAGATCATACTAAGGGAAATAAGTCAGACAGAGAGACAATTATCATATGATATTGCCTAAATGAGGAATCTGGAAAAAAAGATACAAACAAACATATTTACAAAACAGAAATGGACCCACAGACATAGAAAACAAACTTATAGTTACCAAAGGGTGAAGGGGGGAGAGATAAACTAAGGAGCTGGGATTCACAGATACACACTTCTATATATAAAATAAACAACAAGGATCTGTTGCAGCACACAGGGAACTCTACTCAAGATCTTGAACTCACCTTTAAGGGAAAAGAATCTGAAACAGAATCACTCTGCTGCACGCCTGAAGCTAACACGATATTGTAAATCAACTACACTTCAGTTTTCAAAAAATGCACTCTTTTCTCCTGCTGTGCATGTACCCAGGTCTGGAGAGACAATAGTTTGCTTATCTGTTCAAACGTGGGTGGGGCTGGGGAAGTAAAGAAACAGGGCTGAGGAAAGGACTCTCCTCACCAGCAGGAGAACCAAGAACACACTTCACTGTGGATCAAACATCAACAGATGTACATGCATACAGGCAGCTGGAGAATGACTACAAAGTTAGGGGGAAATCTGACATATTTACACACCGAGGAAAAGAAAGAAAAATCATTTATGTGCCAGAGACTAAACCACCGCTCCACTCCATGTCACTTTTCCTGTAAAGGAACCTGGAGCTCAATCCTGAGTCTGTCTGCTTGGGTGGACAGACGCCTTTCCCGGGACCGCTGGAGCCCAGCTCCCCCCTGGAGAGATGGACTCTTCAGAGCAAGCACCAGATTCGCAGTGTCTCCCAGAAAAACGCTTGAGAAAGGGACAATGGTCCTGTGGCCTTTGTAAATGGAGCAACGGTTTTTCACTTAGCCTTACAATGAACATGTGGGTTGTTTCCTGTTTGGGCTACTTGAAACAAAGCTGCAATGGACATTCATGTCCTGGACACACGTTTCTGTTTCCCTTGAGTAACTTGACTTAGGAGTGGGAAGGCTGGGTTGGGTTACAGACTAAGCGTACAGTTCACTTTTAAAGGACTTGCCAAAATGTTTTCCAAACACTCGGCCATCTTGCATCCCCACCAGCAAGTTGCTCCCTGTCCTCACCAGCACTTGGCGTTAATTTAACTGCAGCCAAGCCAACGAGCGTGTGGTGGTATGTCACTGCCGTTTCCTTCACCCTTCCCTGAGCATCACTTCACACACTGGGCAGACGTTTGTGCACTTTCTTTGTAAGTGTCCTGGTCTTTGGCTCATTTTTTCCTTGGGTTATTGGTCATCAAGTTGCAAGAGCTCTTAGTATGTCTCCTTACAAATCCATTCATGTTTTCTCCCACTCTGACACTTGTTTTTTATGTTCTCATGGTATCTTCCAAAGACCAAAAAATAATAATAGTAATTAATTTGGATGAAGTCCAATTAACAAAAAGTAAAAACTGACTTCAGGTTTCTGGCTCCAGAACAGATTCCAGAACTGGGAGAGCATACAGTTCTTTGGTTTAAGTCACCCAGTTGGCGGCAGGCAGTGTTTACAGGAGCCCCAGGAAATTAATATGTTCATTATGTGGATTAAGGTCTGGCCTTTGCATGGGTGGGTCAGAGTTAGGCTGAGACCTGTGTGGATTTGCACCTAGAGTTGGGGGGTTTTCTGCCTCATTCTCCCAGTTCCTCTGGCAAGCGCTCCTACTAAAGTTCTCTGCGTCCCATGGTTGAGGGGGCCATGTTTCCAAGTCCGCGTCCACTCCACCATCTGCCTGCTTTGCCACTTTTCAGAGCCCTCAGGTAGCTGTTTCTGTGGGTCTCCCAGAATGTTAAGCTGCAGTTGGTGAGGGGGAGGGGCGGGGGCCTTCTCTGCTCAGGGGAACCAACTCTGGCCCACCTCGGTCGCCAAGGCCAGCTCGGGGAGAGCCAGCCTGGGACAGACCCAGCCTTGGAGGCTCAGCTCCAAGGCCTGTCTGGATGTTCCAGCCTGGAGGTGGGGAAGTGGAAAGCAGGTGGCAGGATCTTGGATCCACAGGCAATCGCAAGTACTTTGCAGCGTGTGTCACCACACAGTGTACAAAGTCAATTCTGCTCCCAATTAACTAATCAAGAAAGCAGATGGACCTAGAGTAAGAAGGCAGGAGAACCTTTTAGGACAATGCATCCCATTTGCAGCCCTGTGTCCCAGGCAGGACTTGGTCCTAAAGACTGAACCAAGGTCCAGCCATGGTCCCCATCCATGTGGGGATGACGGGGGAGAAGAGCAAGTCTGCCTGGATTCCCAGGGGTAAGAAGTGCGTGCAGGAAACGTTCTGGAAGACAGAAGAGGGATGGTGCTTGGGGGAGGGAACGAGAGGAAGATCCATAGCCAGGTGATGATAGAGCTGAACTTGAAGGATCCTCAGATTTAACAAACGGAGGGTCAGCAGGGCTCCAGGTGTGAGGGTCCAGGCTCTGGGTGACGAGTCTGGGGTGTGCCCACAGAGACTCCAAAATGTGGCAGCAAGAGGTAAGGTGGCCTGATGGGGCCCAGATCACAGCAAGGTCCCACCCAAGGCGGGGACCACAGGCTGGTCCCCGACGCTGTCCACCCCCTTCTTCTTCCTCACTAGGATGGGAAGGGCAGGACGAAAGCCAGGGTCTATCAAAACAGAAATAAAGGGAGGTCTTGGAGGCAGAGCTGGGAGCCACACTTGCCTCGCCTTCTCTCCCCTCACTTCCTACATCCCAAATCTTTCAGTCACATAAGCTGGGCAGGGTTCCTGCCACATGGAAGGGCTTCTGCCACATGGAAGCTCATCCCGTGGGGAACATGTTTTTCTATGACAAAGAGAAAATGGCACTGGAGGGGTCCACTTGCCAGCCCATATTTCAAATATCCAGTAAAAGCTGCCTAAGGCACTCACCAGGGCCGAGGGAGTCTGGAGCTTGGGGTCAATGCCCAGTCCTGCTCCCCCAGGATGGGGTTGCCAGCATGTCCTTAAACATAATAACAGCTCACAACATTTGGCTGTGCCTTATACACATGCATGCATGTTTATAATATACATGTGTATAATATATACACACATGTGGATAATATTTAAATTAATGTTTTCTCTGTTCATTAGGAAACATTTGTGTTAGTGATGGCAAAAGGCCTTTTCAATTCTGAATTCTCAGAGGCTTTGACACGTGTCTGCTGATGATGATCCATTTGTTCTTGGTTGACTTGCAGTTGATGCATTCACTCATTCAACTATTCATGAACAACAAACATCTTGGCTGCTTAAGTTTTAGGGTATCAAATCCTATCCAGGTGGTTTCAATATACACTCTCAGGTAAAGAAGACCCTCTGTGGAGTTTCCTGGTGTCTCACTGGGTTAAGGATTCAGTGTTCTCACTGCTGTGGCTCTGGTCACTGCTGTGGTGCAGGTTCAATTCCTGGCCCAGGAACTTCTGACTTCTGCAGGCACGACCCAAATAAATACATAAATGAATACCCTCTGTGACCTTGGAGACTGACACCAGGTATTCTGAGGAGGCACGTCTGACTCAGGCAGGACATAAGTACAAAGGTGGTGGGTAGAGCCCTCTTGTAAGGCTGATTTGCAGTGTTTAGGTTTCCTCTTTCTATTTCCTTTCTAGGGTAGTGGGATGGGAAAGAGAGGTGGAGGCTGAGGGCCTGGCCCAGGATGAGAGTCCGGCTTCACCTCTGAGTCTGGATCCAGCACACAGCAAAGATCCCAACTCCTTCCCGTCCTCACATCCAGCCCCTGACTGAGTCTAAAAGTCTCCCAACTGCCACACGTCAGTGTAACTCTGTCGAGAGAGAGGCACTGAGCATAAAAGACAATGCTATCTGGACTTGAGAATAAACCTCGGATCTGAAGACGAGTGGGGACTTTCTACTGGTTCCACACAGCTGTCACAGGTGGGTAATTAGTAAGGTCAGACGTCACACAGAGAGAAAGGATGTGCAAATGGTCCAAGTCTCCCAGTGCCTTGCTCCCACCTTGGAGTTTTCTTCCATGGGTTTAATTCATCAAACTAAGAGTATGTGTTTAGTTTCTCTGCTAAACTAAGTGAAATGATTGCTGCTGTGATTACAGTTCCCCAAAGAGCTCTCATATGGGACCTCCTAAACTGGTAGTCAGGAAAGGAAATCTGGTTGGTTTGTTTTCAAGATGTTTATGTGCCCTTTACCGAACGCTGCTTGCTTTATTACAACTTTTTGTTTTTTGTTTCCAAAGAATGTGTAGGGCTCTGGATAGGAAGAGGCCATAGAGGAAGTTGCAGAAATGCAATAGTAGGGCCTACTGGGCTCATAACATGCTGCTCACTTCTCAGTGAAGCTGACTCGGGGACCAAGGCCCTGTGGACTAGGCTGAAGTCTTCTCAATGGGCCAGTGGATGATTTGTTATCGTCTGAAGTAATAGGAAGTCCCCTTGCAATTCTGACCCAATGGCTGATCTGATTAGATGGAACATTTTGTTGCCACTGTTGGAATCCACCTCACTCTCCCTCGCAAAGACACAGAACAATCAGCACCAAATATTCTGACCCCTTCATTTACCTAAGAGAAATGGGGTGGTGGCTGGGGGGAGAGGGTAGGAGTGGGAATTCATGCTCCGGGGCATGCGTGTTTCCTAGAATGGCTGCACCCATTCACCAAACAGCAAATGTGTAGGAAACACCCACTGTGTGCACCTACCAAGGTGCTGGGAAGCTGGCCGTGCTTTCGGCTGTGGCTGCATAGACGCAAAAGGGACCCAGCCACCACGGAGGCATGTCCACGGGAGGCAGAGACTAACTCTGCCTGGAGAGAATTGGACCATAACAAATCTGGCAATGGGTGTCTTTTCTTAATCCCCTACATTTAAGACTGGATGAGCAACCAGCTGGAAAATTCAGGATAAGCCCACTGGTCCCACCCAGGCAGGATTAATCTGGGGTCTCCCCTCTTGGCACTTTTTCCATTTTGTTAAGTCAAGCCCCCATCACATGGTCCAACAGGAAGCGGGCTGTCTGCCTGTCTGCCCCTAGCCCTGCTGGTCTGCCCTGCCCCTTGGTGGAACATGAACGAACTGCCGCCTGGTTCTGGGGGTTGCCCTTTGTACATGAGTGTGGAAGGAGCATGGCACCTTCCACGGGTTTACACCAGTGTCTTCCCACCCCCACCCTCACCCCGACCTGGGCTCAGAGAGCAAACTTGAGTCCTATGTTTCTTTACTTCCTGGTAGTAATTGGCTATAGTAGAGCAAGACACTGAGAGGTCACTTCCACACTCTGGCAATGTCACTGACAGATGGGACAGGTCAGGACACCACTCTGACACCGCTGGGATACAAACAGAAGACGTACAGCAAACAGAAGCTTGAAAAAGTGTTTGCACACATGTGCCAAAATAGATTCTCTAAAGCTGTTTACAGTATTCAAGATGAGCTAAATGGAGTCCTTTGAGGAATTAGTTTTTTGAGTTTTTTCCAAACATTTCTATGTTCCTTTTTCTTTTCATCAAGGCATTAGTTTCCCACCTTTGGTACAAGATTAAAAAGCCCCGGTGGTCCTGCTTCCTTCTGTATGTACAGAACAAACAGTGATTCATCGTGTGGGTAACGTGTCCAGACAAAATTTGCAGAGAGATCAGGGGTGTGTGTGTGTGTCTGTGTGTGTGCACGAGTGTGTGCACATGTGTTCTGTATGTGCACATGAGTGTGTGTGCACATGTGTCTGCATGTGTGGGTGCATATGCCCCATCTGTATATATTTGTGGGTCAATTCAGACAATTAACATTCTATCTCCTGCTATAGAAAATGAATATTACTTATATCATTAAACATTTACTTCCCAGAAAGGGTAAAGAAAAAGAAAAGAAACTCTTTGCTAAAGAAAATTGTTGGTGGGGTGTGTCGAGGGCTGTAAATTTCCTTTCTTTACTTTGGAGGTTATAATTAATAAAAATTGAGATTATTGAAATAGAGAATTATCCCTCTGATTTTTCCCATTATGTGAACTACTTAAAATTATTCAGAGTTTGGGGCTTTGTGGTTATTTTCATTGCACTTGTTTCTTAATAAGAATATTATTTTGCCAATATTTTGAAGTATTTGTTTTTATAGACACTGGTCTGTCTGTGCTGACTGGTTTGTACGATCCGTTTAAGTGATACCAATCACAACGAGGGTAATGGTGATAATAGCAAAGGCCAGACAAGATGCCAAAGACCTTCACACAGCGTTACCCATGGTGACAAGCATCCAACACAGGCTTTATTATTCTCCACCTTACAGGTGGAGAACGGAAGTTCTGAGAAGCTAAACGACTCTGAGAAAGCTGGATCCCGTCTGAGCAACCACATCCTCCCTTTACCTGGTAAGCCTGAGAAATTCCATCCACATTCCACCATTTCAGTTTCTACAAAAACGCGCAGACAACTTCAGCCTGGAGAATTCCGCAAACCGCAGACACGTTCATCCAATGTCCAACTGGACAGAACCCCACCCGCAGCCCCTGACGATTATTATCAAGACCAGGATTCATCACAACACAACTGCAAAGCTTTTCCTTCTGCATCCTCTGTTCGGTCACCATCTCCACCCTAAGCCCCCTGACGATTATTATCAAGACCAGGATTCATCACAACACAACTGCAAAGCTTTTCCTTCTGCATCCTCTGTTCGGTCACCGTCTCCACCCTAAGCCCAGGGTCAAAGACTGCCAGATTTAGAAAATGTATATATTTCTAAGTTTGTTTCAAATACTGCATGGGATATACTTATACTAAAAACCATATACCTCTGTTTACCTGAAATGTAGACATCTGCTGCTGGATACAACAGTCCCAGCAGGGGGCCCCACCTGGAACCCTCATCTTCACGCCCTCGGCATCATCAGCTCCTGCTGACTTTACCTCCTGAGTCTGTCTTCCCTCCTAAAGCTGCTGCCTCAGTTTGGGCCCTCACCGTCTCCGGTGTGGGCCATCCTTTCCAACACGAGTCTCCTGTTTCTAGGTTGCTGGTCGCACAGACTTCTGAAGGAAGGCCCTCCCCCACCACAGAGCCGCTGAGCCAGGCTTTTATAAAGGCTCTCTGTGCCCTCCACCCCCACCCCTACAGCCGCACATCAGTCACCCAGCTTCCGAAAAGACAGCATAGCCAGGACTCAGTCCGGTTAAATCAGGACCTTCTGTCATGGCACCTGAACCCTGGTCCATTTGCAAAGCTCCCTGGGGTGACTCTAACATGGAATCGAGCTGGTGCTGTCACCAGCTCCAGGCTGCTCCCCCCAACCCCGCCTCCGCCAATTCACACTCCAGGACCCAGACTGGGCTCTGCTTCCTCCTCCTCGGGGCTGGTCCTCATCTCCATGCCTTTTCCCTCTGCCTGGAAGGCGCTCCCCGCCCCCAGCCTTCCTCTGATCGCTTAACTCTCGTTCGGGTTTAAAACTCAGGTCAGACATCACTTCCTCTGGGAAAATCTTCCTCCACCTGCCCTCACATCGATTTTTGTTTCCGAATGATTGCATTCCATAGAATTTTGTTAAAGAATTTGTTTATAGTATTTTAACTATTTGAAAATTGGTCAGAGTACCTACTCCCTTCCATGGCACTGAGAAATGACAACGTACTCAACTTTGACCTCTGCACTTTTACTTTAAGCAGTTCTAACTTCTGATGGCCAGGGCTTCTTCCAGCTCCCACTGGGCGGCCTAAGAACTTCCTAGAAAGAAACCTCTGAAGTTTTTTCCCTCATCCGCTATCTGCTCACCAACCTCCAGGGGCAACTGGACTGGACGAAGCTGGGGAACTAGGTATCGTCCTCACTACAGGGTCCCCCAAGGCTCTGGCCGCGGTTAATTTCACTCAACCCCAGAAGCCTGTGCAGAGGTGGAGCCATAACAGAGCCAGCATAGCCCCCTGCCGGCTGTGACGTGCGGTCCCAGCCCCTCTCCATCCTCCCCGGGGCAGGCACCACCGCAGAGGCGAGCGTGGAGAAGGGGGCCCGGATTCCACAACCAAGTGGAAAATCCACACCCTCGTGAGTGGGCTGCGCTGGCACCACGGCAGCCAGTCAGTCCTGGGTAAACAGAAAACTCTAGGTTTGAACCCTTGCTCTGACACCTGTTAGCAGCGATCCTCAGCCATTTTCAAGGTCTCTTGGCACCAAGGAGTCAAATTCCTGTGGCTCAAGCGTTGCTATGAAGACAGGACTGAACTACACGGAAAATTCCTGAAGACGCAATCCCTCAGGCACTGAGGTTTGCAGCCCGGCCTTCTGTGCCCTTCCAGAAGGAGCTGTGAAAACAACCACTGCCACAGCCACGGCTACAGCAGGCCCCCCCGTGGGGAATGGCATCTGTCCCTTGGCATCTGAGAGCAACTGTGTGTCCAAGCCCTGAGCTGAGAAAGGCCCCTTCTGTCCCTGACTGGGTTTTGCTAGGACAGAGCACCAGCCCCTTCACCACATACATCCAGACAAGTGAGCAACAGCAGGACATCCCAGCACGGACGAGTCCCTCCAAGCTTTGCACTAAAGTGACTTCAAGTTTCCAGAGACCCACTTGGCCCCACTTTCCATCGTTTTGACCTGCCTGGCGATTGTCCAGGAAATGCATCAGCTTGTTGGCCAGGGCGGGGGGGGGGGGTGTTCAGCCCCAGGCACAGGGATGGGTCAGGCCTCGGGGGAGCAAAGCGAGGGGACAAACGGCAACGTGGAAGGACCGCCTCTCCCCATCCCCTCTCAGCAACGGGGTCGCCTGCTTGGCAGCTGCTGTGAACACACTGGAAATACGGGCCGTGGGGGTCTCAGGAGAGAGTGAAACGCAGGCCTTTCAACACAGGATATTCTCGCTAATCTCCAGGCCTAATCCACTTAGAGCGTGGCTTTTAAGTCCCATTTGAAGTGACACAGCGGCCGGGACTAAGACAGATAAGCCCTTCCCACTCGGAGGGGCTCAGCAGAGCAGCAGCACCAGGCAGGTCGGCCCCTCCAGGCCTGTCCAGTCCCCAGCACTTCTCATGTGTGCTTTACATTTTGTCACTGGGGACACGGCCCAGGGAACTGCGCCCCCATGAGCTGGGCCCCTGGCTTTCCTTCTGTCACTGGGAACCAGGTGGCACTAAACTATGGCCAGCCACCACTGCTCTGCCAGGAACAGCTCAGAGGCCCCGAGGGTGATGGAAGAAAGTACCAGGGGGACCTGCTGCTCTCAGGCTGACTAGTTGCATTGTCAGAAAAATAGTGGCCACACTCTAAAAACAAATAGATGCTCTGGGTTGAGAGTTTCTGCCAGATGTTCATTCAGATGCAGAAGGCAGACAACGCTCCCCGCACAGCCCTTCCGGACAGGCCGGGCTCTGGTACCCCATGACGTGGCAGGCAGGACCGCCAAAAAACAAAAAAGACAAATAAGTAAAAGGAAAGTAAACCTCCAGAGTTATTATTTCCAAAGACATAACAGAACACAGACAGCAGAGACGTTAACTCACCGGGAAGAAAAATAGGTATTTAAGTCATTTCCTCTCTGCCCCACCTGACTTTTAAATCCATCTCCACTTTAAGAACTTGAGTAATTTTGAGAAAACAAATTAATATTTTGGATCCTTTAAATGAACACAGTACTTGCTTCCCTTCGAAGGATGTGAGAATTGGAGTCAAAGCTTCTTTCCGCAATCTCCCTTTCCTTTGCAAAAATAATACTGTGTATGTATGGTGTGTACACTCGTGTGTGTGTGTCTTTTCTACCACGAAGTTTGTAAACTGCTGACCTACTCGGTCTGCCTAAATGATGCAGAGAGTCAACGTGTAATCACAACGTACAGTGTTGGGTCTACACACAAACATCCTGCTTGAAACACAGCCTGGATGTCGCTACAGCTGCTGTGTGACACCGAAAAAGACTTTCACCTCTCTGGGCCTGCATTTCGTCATCCAAAACAAGCCCACTGCAGGAGAAAATCTTGAAACCTGCTGGCCTATTAAGTTCTATGAGGTTGGAAAAGCCATGGTTGACTCAACAGCAATGGTCAGGGCTCATTTCCTTTCCAAAGAATTCACGATCACAGCCACATCCCAGCAGGCACATGGAGGGACGACTCCATCTGCCAAAACTCTTCTCACACATACACTTTAAGGAACACGTGGATGGCAGAGCCGTGTGAGAATCATCTCGACTCACCCGCGCATGGAAACCAGATCGACTGACGTTAAAGTCTGAGTTTTGGAGTTCCCGTCCTGGTGCAGTGGTTAACGAATCCGACTAGGAACCATGAGGTTGCGGGTTCAATCCCTGGCCTTGCTTAGTGGGTTAAGGCTCCGGTGTTGCCATGAGCTGTGGTGTAGGTCACAGATGCGGCTCGGATCCTGTGTTGCTGTGGCTGTGGCATAGGCCAGAGGATAGGCTCCCATTAGACCCCTAGCCTGGGAACCTCCATATGCCCAAGTGCGGCCCTAAAAAAAAGGAAAAAAGAAAGTCTGAATTTTAAAGCTGAATCCTGAGCTCCTCGTAGCCCAACTTCTCTGCTCACCTGTGTCCCCAGTGTAGCACCTGTGTCCACGGAGCCCCAGGGAGAGGTCTGTGATTGAAGTTAGGCCACTACCCAGGCCCAGGTGAGAAACAGACACCAGCAAATACCATCTCAGACAACTCTCGGAGGGCTGGTGCCCTTTTAGGAGAGTTCACTGCTCTTTGGGGGGATTAAAGCATTTCATATAAATCCTGTTTATGTTTTCCCAAGAGTGTTTAAAGTATTCAGACACAAGTCAACCTGCCTGGCCTCCTAATCTTAGCACGGAGATAAAAGGGACGTTTTCTTTTGATGTAAGAAGCTGCAGCTCTGCAGTTCTTCTGAGTTCCCCTGGAAGGGCCCATGGAGCCCCGGGTGGGGCTGTGGAAGAGGAGCCGGGGCCAGAAAGCCGCAGCCCTGCCTCCCGTGGGGCCCCTCTCAACTGCCCTGGGGTCTGACACCCTCTCTGGGGGCCCCTGTGCGGCCCTGGAGGAAGCCCAGTCTCCTCACTGAGGCTGAACTGTCCTGAAACCTGAAACCTGCCTGAACAAGTCCCCGTGCTGCCCTCTGGGGCTCCCTCCCAGGCAAAGAGTCCTTCTCCACAAACGCACCTCCCCCATGGCCTAAATTCCCCACGCCGGGAACACACTAATTTATATTAACATCAAGGTTTAAATTAAGGAGGAGGGCTGTTTCAAGAATCATTTTGATAGAAGGACTCTGTGACAAAAACTCCCAAAGTGGAGGCCAGTATGTACGGGGGCAGGGGGCAGCCTGGATGTGACAGCCCTAGAGACCACCAGCCTCCAGCTTTGCTCCCCCAGGAAAGGCCCTCCAGGGAAAGTGACCCCAGGCCCCCCCGGAACCCAGCGCCCAGGGGCAAGAAAGGCCACGCATCTCCAGCCTCACCCAAAGAGGGAGAATTTCCTGACAAGCGAGGACGTGGACAGGTCCCCTGAGGGACCCCCTCAGTCCCCTCACTGGGGGCCCAGGCTAGAGTGGGTTCGGATGCCTGGGGTCAAGGCAGGCTTGTTCACTGCACGCACTTCAACAGAGCAAAGCTGTCTTTCAGGTGTTTCCCCCCAACAGACTGAAAACAAAACCGTGGATTCACACCTGCTGCTTCTCCCCTAAAGCAGGTCCAGGGAGGCAAGGCAGCTACTGCAGTCCTGCTGGTCCCCACGGCTGTCCTGCTGGTCCCCACGGTGGGGCTGAGGCACAGTGGCTGGGAGATTTTTCGAACGAGGCACACATTCCCCACACCTTGGCCTTTACCTTGCCCTGCTGAGGGGCTGAGTAAACATCACCTATTCAGCCCAGCTCCCTCCCCGTGTGCACATCTCCTTCATGATCTCTGGGAGAACCTTGGGTTCTCGGCATATATACAGCACAGGAATGAAGGCGCTCTTCCTGTTCTTCAAACAACCAACAAAGACAGCACCGTGCCCATCCTGGCCACCCGCACAGGGCACACTGTCACCAATAAAGGGGACGCTGGTTCTGAGAGGTGGCGCTCCCAACACCTGGGTAGTGACCGCCTAACGCTGGGCTGTGTTAAGAGCTCACCCGCCTTGTTTCCCGAAGTTCCCGTCATTTTCTCTGAACCGTCAGGAAGACTGAAAACTTGTCAGCGTGACCACTCAGATTCTTCCTGCAGAACCTCAATGCCGTCACTCTTTAGAGTAAGTGGTCTAGCAAGCTCCAAACCCCTGTGATGCTAGCATTTACTGATGGATCAAATATCTTTCTAAAGATGTTAGAGGCCCCACGCCCAAGATACCTGGAATGTGTTTTGCTTCTTCAAAAACCAGAACAGAAAACCCTGCCTGGGACTGGGCACGGGTCAGGGCTTGTAGCAGGAGGTTGTATCATTTAAAGTTATTAGAAATTAAAACGAATCTGGAATTAGGGCCCTAGTTTGATGCTTCACTAAGGAAAAAAAGATACTAGCTGGTCCTAGAGGAAAGGAGGTTTAGCAACTCCACTGACTCGGGGAGGTCAAACCTCAGCCCCTGCTTCCTCCCCAGCGTGCGTGCCTAGGAATGTTTCTTAACTCTACATATCCTGCCCCTCCAGCTCCTTCTGGAAAGATATGATGACTGATGTGGTGTTTTACAGCTTTTCTTCTTGCCAGAGATTGGCTCATAGACTTGGGGATTCAACAGACAAGTCCGTGTCTTAGTGAATGTCCAGCAAGATATTCTGTCCCCAAACACCTGACCAAGTCAGGAAATGATGCTCAGAAGATCCCCCCAGTCTTGTTGTAGAAACAAAGTGAATTTAGGAAGAAAGTGGGCATAGAGCCTGAATGAATGACACTGTGGAGGTCACATGTGAAGATCCACTTGTCATCTGTAAAAACGCCACCAAGCAGCCGGGGTTCGTGCCTGAAATTAGCCGACTGCCTGCTGGCCCGAGGCTCTGGGCTGCCCTGACTCTGTCCACACTGCCCGCCCCTTTCCCAGCTGACGCCTCAGGGGAGAGGAGGACTCAGGGCTAACTGTGCTGTGCGCATGGGCCCTGAGGTTGCCCTTCCACCCCGGTTGTTTCATGTGGGACCAGCTCTCCAAGTGCCCTCAGATGTGAGGGAGGCTTGGTCGAGAACTTTGCCAGCGTCCAGGGAATGTTTGCTCCCCAAATACATCACCTCACAGGCTGGCGGGAGAGGCTGGTCCTGGGCACTGGCCAATTTGTCCCCCAAATACTGGGACAAAACAACTGGGCAGAGGACCACTCCATGAAGGGCGTGAGAATTGGATACAAAATGCTGGAGTCCCCAGCCTTTCCAAGCTTGAAGGTGCAGCCTGGACAACAGATCTGTATGTTCTACATGGGCGGTGGTGTGTCTGGGACACACTGGTTGGGGGAAATATGTGACAGCCATCATGACAAGAGGCTGCCACAAACAGTGACTTTTACATGCATTTGTGTTTATCAACTACAACAGTATCTACTACATTTGAGATAAGCATGAAAAATACCATGTGTCATGTCTCCAAATATAAGAACTAGGGACAAGGATTCCCCGCCCCAGCCCCCAGCTCACACAGGGGTCACTTGCCTGGTCGTTCAGACTAGACGGTTCTGGTTATTTTAGAGAATCAAAATGCAGCATTCGCACTTTCTTTAAACTGAGCACATGTGCACACACACACAGACGACAAGAGCCTGCCTGTTCTGACTGAGGGACACGCTGGGAGGCGAAGGCCCAGAAGCACCGTGTCCCCCTTCCCCTCAGGACCCCTTTGAACTCTTCCCTGGCTGCCAGCCGCACCCGGACAGGGCTTCTGGCAGAAAAAGGCTCACTCCTTCTGGACCACCACATCTGCTGCTTTCACCATTCACGGGATAACCTGTTCTTACCTGGTCACATTTGTCACAGTCGGGGTGTTGGCATCAAGAGACCTGCCTGCCATGTGACAGAGGACGGGGGACCCTCTAAGATAGAAGCAACTTAGAAGCTCATTATATTTCGGAAGGCATTTTAAGTGATTTCCCTTCAGACGTGAATTTTTGTCACTCTGGAGATTAATATGAGGAAGCCCACATGTGTTTACTTTTTCAAACACAAAGGACACTGGACATTGGCCAGGTGAGATGGCTGAGGTGTGACCATGACTCCTCTTGCAGGAAAGAACGTTAGTAAATGGAGGTGAGCACAGACTATGATGGGACCAGAACAGAGCGGGCACCTCACACAGGAAATGGTGGCTGAATGCCATTCCCTTTCTTTTCTTTCTTCTTTTTTTTTTTTTTTTTTTTTTTTTTTGCTTTTTAGGGCCACACCTACAGCATATGGAAGTTGCTAGGCTAGGGTTCTAATTGGAGTTACTGCTGCCAACCTACACCACAGCCGCAGCAACGTGGGATCTAAGCCACATCTACAGCCTACACCACAGCTCACGGCAGCGCCAGATCCTTAACCCACTGAACGAAGCCAGGGATTGCACCCACAACCTCATGGTTCCTAGTCGATTCGTTTCTGCTGTGCCACGAAGGGGACTCCTGAATGCCATTCCCTAATGTGTCAGCCTGAGGTTACTCCGGGATGACTGAATGGGAACTGCTCATGGATGTTACCAGGGCCCAGGAAGACCCTGCAGGGACGTGATCTTGCGCAGGGGTGACAGTGGACCGCATCCGGGTTTTCTGGCCTGGCTGAGCTGCATCACAACCTAGACAATCAGAAAACCTGTTGCAACAGATAGCAGGCTGCTCTCTTGTTAGAAGCGCTCGGATGACACAGGCTGAGAATAGGTTTTCCTTTGGGAGCTGAACACGGTGGAGCTGGAGACCCAGAAGGAGTGAGTGGTCTCCAAATGCAGACCCATGGAGCATGGCTGGGGCCACAGCAGGACCCAGGAGACTGTCGGGAGGCCAGCAGCTGAGCCTCCATGGCTGCCCTGGCCCCAGGAGTCCCTGCCCTTTGCAATCGTGCACAGGGCAGGAACTCTCCTGACATGAGGACAAGAGCTGGAGCTGTGGTTTGGGCTCGCTGAGTGCCCTTGGGCCCCCAGCCCCTGCAGAGTGGCACTAGGGTACGGGGAAGGCCCTGGGCCAGGGGCTGCATGCTTGGAGGCCTAAGCACAGAAGGTGACAGTGAGAAAGGAGAGCAAGCTGGCTCTGCCACCTTCAGGGCCTAAGACCCTTGAAGGGGAAGGGAGGACACAGGCTAGTCCTCACACACCTGGGGGTGACGTGAGGACACTGTGCAGCCCGCCCTCCCAGGCTGCACCGGGAGTGGACTGATGAGAAGATGCAGGAAGTGCTGTCCACTCAGCCACGAAGGAGCCAGAGCAAGAGGTACCAGCCCAGCCGGGGCCCTGGGCCTGCCTGGGGTGACAGCCACCCCAGAAGAAGCAGACCACGCACCATGGAGAGAGGAGGGCAACGAGGTGGCCTAGAACCCAACTCCAACGAAACCTGCTTTCAGTCCCACAGGATGTGTCCAGGCCCCGCACTCCGCTCCCAGCAAGGGCAGAGGCAGACAGTCAGCACACATTTCCTGTAGTCAGGCCCAGTCTCAGTGCTTGGTGTGTGTTGACTTATGGGGTCTCCATTTCACTGATGAGGAAAATGAGGCAGGAAGGACACGCCACTGCTCAAGGTCACGAGGCTCCGAGCCCAGGAGCTCCAGCCCCGCATCCTCCGTCCCTGGAATCCACCAACAGTTACCTGATTCTCACTCAGATTCCAGCATAAACCGGCTGTGAACTTCAGCTAAGATCACGAAGAAGCCTGAATGCAGCTCTGAGTCTTCAGGAGGTGGAGAAGCAATTAGCAGGTGGAAGGAACTATGAGGAGGCGTCAGAGAGACACGAAGGCCTTAGGAGGTCACACTGGGAGGGTATAACCACCACGGCAGAACGAACAGGGACCGTATGCCCAGGACTCGGAACCACAAGAAAACTCATCAGAGTAGGAGTTTTCCTAATCAAGAAGCCCTGTCGGTTTATAGACACTCTTCCAAAGGCAGGTTATGGAAAGCTCATTAGCTGAGTCATCTGGGATAGAACCAGACAAAGAGTCCGCAAACGCCTGGGGGCGGGCTCCTACACTTTGGACAAAGCGACCTAACCGGTCTCTTCACCTCCCATTGTAAAGAACCCTCGGCTCTCCACACAAAGCTCCTCCAGCAGTTCATCATTTTCTCTTCTTTCAAGTGTGGAGAAATGAGGCTAGAACATGATGACACTCCAGAAAATTCACAGTTGTTATACTGAATTATCCTAAAATGTTCCCATGTTCTGGGAATACAGGCAATGCAGTTTTTTAAAAATGTAAGCACGTGTAGAGACAATCCCATGGAAATATCCTTAATGGTGTGGCGAACTAAAAAAGAAAGGAAAAGAAAACGTACTATGCCAAATCTTGAAGATAATCTATTTGGTGTCACAGAATAAAACCTGTTGTGTATAAGGAAATTCTAGAAATCAAAACGCCATTATTGCAGAAATACAGTTTTTTTGTACCTTCCCATTTCCATTAAGTTAATTATTCAAATTCTGGGGAGGGACAGCTATATAAAGAAACACCCTACCTGTGATGGTGACAGGCTTTTCTGGTTGACCATCAGCTACAGCACCCAAGGCAGACATCCTGGGGATACACATGGCCTCACACCTCCTCCTGCTCCCCTACACCCCACCCCCGTCTCCCTCTCCCCTCCCCGATCCCTTTCCTCTTTCTAACTGCAAGAATAACCACGGTTATTCTCCAGAGACTGCAGCAGGACCCCTACATCTGCAACACCACTGATCTCCAGGCCAAGGTTCAAAGTCCAGCCAGGGCCGCCCTGCAGCCAGACACCAGCCCCCTCACTCATGCGGGCCCCTCCTCTCCAAACGTTTCTCTCCTCCCTGCTCTGAACGGGGCTCTTCACAGCACAGGCTTGGACCAGCTGGGCCTCACATTGAGACCCTACGCATGGCCAGACGGATGGCATCCTAAGTCTGCTGGATGCCCCCGCGGCCCTGGCCGGTCAGATTTTGGGTCCTAAGGGATTTTGAACGTGGGTGGGAGGGGTGCTGAGCCTCAAGGCTTGTTCAGTGGAGACCTCGGGGGACCCTGGGCCCTGCAGTCCCTGTGGGTTTGGGGGAGGGGGTTGTTCCACTGCTGAGCACTCTCCCTACCCCCAGCCTGGATCGTCACAGCTCCTTCTCTGCTTCCTTTTCTCCCTCTGACCTGCCCTCTGCACCGTCAGTGTAACTAGAGCTCTTTGTTTGCTGTGGATTTTTTTAATCAAGAGAAATAGGAAGAAAAAAACATTTTACCAGAAAATATTTTCTCTATCTAGATGACCTCTGTTGATATATCTTTTGCTTACCAGAACCCACTGAGGTCAGAGTTCACAGCAGCCAGTGCCCCCGAGGGTCTGGTCATTAGCCAGTGTGACCGTGACCCTGAGCTTGGATGAAATTCGTGGAACTCAGGTGGGGGTCAAGGTTTTTTCCTTCTGTGAATGGCTCTTTTCTCCCTGGAGCACTGGAGATGCGGGTAGGGTTTGGGTGGTGGGAGGGGCTGGGTCCCAAAGGAAGAAAGGTGGGGGCAGGTGCCGGGGGAAGGAAACAGTCACAGAGAATCTGGAGGTGATGGAGGACACACCCAAAGATGTAGGCAGACTATGGGACTATAGCTACAGGCAAACAGGAACCTTGTGGGGTTTTGCTTTTAGGATGGCATGAATCTGACAGTTAATGCTTTAATGACTTCAAGACCAGCCTGCCAGCAGCATCTTAGGGCCCATGGGGCTGTGGTTTAGTAGAAAGAAAATTCAGAATCAATCAAGAGACTCAGCTTTGATGTTGGCCGTCTGTCCGTCTAGGGGTCACTTGACTGAGCGTCCCCCTCTGTGTGGTGAGTGCAGCGTGCCCTGCGCTGTGGGTCTGGCTGGCAGGAGCAGGAGCCCCTAAGACAGTGTGGACAGAAGCATGTCCATGACCCTGAGACCCACACGCCAAAGGGTGGTTCTTCTGCAGCTGCATCTGGTTCAGCACGAGGTTATCAGTCTCATCCGAAGAGACTGATGGGGTCCTGGCTTTAAAAACAAAGTCTGCTTCCCAGAAACCCCTCATTCTCAGGCAGAGAGGGCTGGCTGGTGACCCTACAGTGATGGCAAATCAGACCGTAAATTTTGATCTCTAGTTTGCCCTAAGCTCACCCTTTGAGCTGGATTAGGCCTTCTACCTTGGCAGCATTTTAGAACTACCTGGAAAGTGTTTCTATTTTTCCATTTGGGGGAGACCCACCCCAAACCAATTATGTATTAACTCACATCAACTTATTATTAATTATTAAATGATGATCTCTGGCAAGCAGCACCCGGTCACTGGGGTTTTGTTTTTATTGCTGTTGTGTCTCCCAGGTGGTCTGGTCTACAGCCAGAGCCCCGTTAGAACCTTGCCCCCTGCCCCTCGGTGGTCCCGGACAGCTGTGGTCACCTACAGAAGGACGTGCTCCAGCCACCTGACCTCTCACCTTGCACGTGTGCTGTGACTGTGGGCGAGGGGAGTGTGCCCACAATTGTGGCTGTGATTCATAGGAGAGGAATGGATGCTAATGGCTGTTTCAGAAACTCATGTCTGCAGCACCGGCTCTGTTGCTAATGAGAAGTGGCAGATGCGCTTTTTGAAACGCCAAGTACGTACCAAGTAAGATGAAAGAGCTGGAGACCAAATTGCCCCGTCTCCCAGACACACTGACTATTGGATTTGACCAGCCAGCCTCTGGCTGCCCCGTCCAGATGTGTGAGCCCCACAGGGGGCCCAGACTATGCACACAGAAGGCTTCTTGCCTCCCTGTGAACAGAATGGGGGCTGGGGCAAGCTGTTCATTAGAACTTTCCACTCAAGTGACTATGAAAATACATGTAGAGACAATTTGGGAATAAGGCATAACTGAGTTCAAATAAAAAGACTGACTTTAAGGAGTTCCCATCGTGGCGCAGCGGAAATGAATCCAACTAGGAACCACGAGGATGCAGGTTCGATCCCTGGCCTCGCTCAGTGGGTTAAGGATCCGGTGTTGCCGTAAGCTGTGGTGTAGGTCGCAGACACAGCTCGGATCCTGCGTTGCTGCGGCTGTGGTGTAAGCTGACAGCTGTAGCTCCAATTGGACCCCTAGCCTGGGAACCTCCATATGCTGCTGGTACAACACTAAAAAGCAAAAAAAAAAGACTGACTTTAATTCACACTTTGGTGTTCCAAAATGATGTATCCACTAAGAACTAGTATTGAAATTCCGAGTGTAGGCCTGTGACAGGAGCCAGACTGATTCCAGGCAGTCCTAAACCAGCAGACACGGTGGCATCCGACTCCAGGGAGGGCCTAGGGGTTGACAGCGCGCTTTCCCAGGCCAGCACGGCAGCACCATTTGTGGCCTCCTTGCATCTTGCTAGCGAGGACCTCCCCCTGCCCAAGTCTCCCAGTGTCAGTGCGAGGCTTCCAACAACTCTGTGAATTAATTAGATGTTGAATGGCCACAGGGACGCTCCGAGATGCTGGCTCTGGGATGCATCCTGTCCCCCGCACAGCAGGTGTCTCCCACACAACCTGGCTGTGCCAAATATTTGTACTTTCCAGAGTAACCCTGGTGACCCAGGATAATGAGCCTTCCTAGTCCTGGCCTGCAGCTTCTGCCCCAGGAGGAGTGGCCTCACCTCTGCCCTCTGCTCCTCCAGGCCCCTCCCAGGATGCCCTCTGACCCCACACCATCACCTAGGGATGCCATCGCTCGAGGCCCAGCCATTGTCCCTCTGTCCTTCCCCACCAAGGCCACCCTGCCTTAGCCATCCCACCTCAGAAGAAGACTAGAGGACATGCCACAGCCTCTCTAAAACTAAAAAATGCCTGAAACACTGAGCTTTCTCATGTCCTGTGCAAGCCAAACCTGCCCCAAATCACCGTGAAGCTATTGTAATCTTTATGAAAAGTTCTTAAGATCATCACACGCTCTGCTTGGATCCTTAAAGAAGGGAAGGGCGGCGTCAGCAGAGGTCGGCTGTCCCCCATCTGGAGAGCAGGAGACAGCAGAGTCCTCAAGTAAAGCAGGCCCCATGGTTTGTCCTAATTTCACCTACACTTTTCAAATGCTTTAGAAGAAAAAATGTCTGGGAAGTCCAGTGGTGCCAAGTTTAGAAAACAAGCTTAGTGACCAGCACAAGCGAAATGCCATGGGTCCCAGACAGGCCCTTTATATCTTCAGAAGCCCAACCTTCCTGCCTCCTCGGGGACATTAAAAAATACACCCAAAGAATATGTTTTCAAGGCCACTGCCACTGCTATTGCCCTGTTAATTGCTATTACGGCTACTGCTAGAGTGAGTTCTGTGTTTTCCCGCATCTGTCCAATCCCACACCTGCCCAGCATGGGTTTGCACAGGAAGCAGATGTGCACATGCTGATCTGAGCAGAAGACACTAAAGCAGCAGACGTGCATGGGGGTGAGTGAGCAGAGGTCGGGTGAGGATCAAAGGTAGGCAGGCGGGCCCCATGGTGGCAGATGGGGGCACAGGCCTGGGAATATTGACCACTTCCCCAGTGACACCCAAGAAAGCCTGGCCTGGAGGAAAGAGAAACGTGAAGAGCATTGAAGAGCAAGGCCACAGTGAAGGACCGGGAAACCCAGCCACCGCCTCCATCCAGGAAGAGCAGCAAGGTAGTCCTCAAAATTCAGCCAAAATTCAGCAAGTGCTCCCGGGTCCTGCCAGGCCCACCGAACACCCAAGTGTGCTTTCCCTCCATTACTGATTTCTACTTCGAGGCAGACTTTCTCCGGTCCACGCGACATCAGGGTCCTGGCACACGTCTCTTTCCCTCTCACCAAGTGATGAGCTCCCCAAAGACAAGGCCGAGGCCTTACCCACCCAGCTTCTGCCATCCAGGCACGCACCTATCACACAGCAAGGTTCAGTGCAAGGTAACTGAACTGAATTAAGGACCAAAAGGACACATTTTTCAAGACTGAGAGTTGCAGTGAAAGTGACTATTGACAGCAGGTGGAGGGACAGAGCCCAAGAGCAACCCTGGCTGAGGGCCCGCCACTCTGCACATACTCGGCCGCCTCCACACAGACTCAGCCCTTCCAGAGAGGTCTCCTCCCCGCCCATTAGGATTCAAATGCCCCTTAAGAGGGGTAACTATTGACCTTTAAGTCTTGGTGCCCCTGTCCCTGCCTCTGTGGAAGGCAGGAGTTACAGGAAGGCCATGAAGCTGTGACTTTGCTGGGCCGCTGGGCAGAGAGGGGGCCAGACTTGGGGGGGTTTCATTTTACGTTTCACAGAAACTGAAGCCATGTGGTTAAATGACCTGTCCCATGTCACAGAGAAAACTCAGAACCCCAATTTGATTGTTCCCATTTAAATCAGATGACCCAGAGCACTTTCATTAACAGTAAATAAATAAATAGATGGATGGGTGATAGATAAATAATACCAAAAACGTAAAGCCACAATTTATCTGCAGATTTCTCCACGACACAATCAAGAGCAAAGTGGGGCTGATTTGAACACAAGGTCTGGATACTGGGCGCTAAAACCATAATAGCCTTCTTGACGTCAGGGAGAAGCTCAAAGACGTGGGGAGACAGGAGGGTTATCCATTATCTGAAAAATATCAGCAGGTAAACATCTGACTCTGGCATTTTTTTTCCCCATAAATAGGCAACACTGGTGAACAGTTTAAAGTGGAATTCTCCACTTTAAACAGGGCGGCTGCTGTTGATATAAGTCTATTTATAGGTCATAGTGATCAACGTGAAGAACCAAGAACTAAGGAAAGTAAACAAGAGAGAAAACAATCCCACCATAAAATCAGTCTGCGTCTTTTAGAAAGTTTATGAGACAAAAGGGGAATTTTTCACAGGCTCAACACACACACTTAAAATGCTGACCTCTCGCCACATGGCAAGGTGGGCCGTCAGAGCACATGGTCCTGGGTGGCCTCCCCAGTGACATTCAAGTGACATAGGGTCCCCAGGAGCCTACTGTGGCCCCAGTGAGAATTCCTTCTGTGACAAGTGCCTCCGTTGCTCCAGACTCGAGAGCTCTTGGACTCAGCCATCTGCCAGCTCTGGACGTGCGTAGGCGCTGGAGTAATGGAGACAGGAAGGGAGTCTGGCCGCTTCACGGCAAGCTCTCTGCACCTGTCAGTCCTGGATGAAAACTGGCCAAGGGGAGGGCCGCCATGTCCTCCTGTTTGGCCACGTTGCCCTCGGGGTCATGGAGCAGTCACGCATCCACTGTGGGGAAACGGTTCCCACTCAGGAAACCCCACTCTTCTTTTATAATCTTCCAAAAGTCAGTACAGACTCTCCAGGCACAAGCGCTCAGGCCATCGCTTGTAGACAGGAAAGGAGGCCAGGTTGACACCTGGTTAATGTTTACCCACCCTCTCCCCCAAATCTGCCCCGTGGATGATCTTTCTATGTCTCTCTTCTCAGAGCTGAAAACTAAACAGAAAGCATCTGCCAAATGCAGGGGCCCAAGCGGACAGCTCTATGCAGGAGGCGGGGGCCCTGCCAGGCTGGAACCATACGGTCCAGATTCTCTGACCTCTGCTGTCAGCCCTTTCCAGCTTTACTGAAAATTCTGTACTGATGGATGGCATCAGTCAGAAGCAAATGATCTCCCCATGTCGAGTCACTTCAGGAAGTTCTCCATCCAGACTTGTTCCTTTACTATTTTTTCCCTATAAAATGCAAATATTTCTGTGTGTCAAGATTTAAGTCCTCGGAATTACTGTCCTCCTGCTTCCAGCCTCGCATCCCCCGCATCCCCCACACAGGTGCCAAATCAGAACCTTGAGCCTGTCATGCCTCCTCGCACTGCCCTCGGTGACTTCCCATTCCCTCAGGACAGGGTCCAGCTCCATGTGGCATAAAGGTCCCCCCTGAGCTGGCCTTATTCTCTCCATCATCGTCATCACTTCCCCCACCAGCTCTGTGCTTCGGCCACAATAACCATCACTGTCTCCAGCCCCGGTGGGAGTGAGCAGCCGCCATCATTTTCACTGCTGTTCCCACAGCCCCACCCACCAGGCAGCACCTGCTCGCTGTGGAAGCACTGGCCCAGTGTCCCCTCGGCAAAGCTGGCTCTGCCCTCTCTCCTCATCTTCTGCACTAGTCAAAGGCCAGAGTGCTCTCTCCCTCTGTATCCCCAGGGTCTAGCAGAGGGTCTTACGGAGTATTTTTAAACATTTGTTGGCTGATTAATACATGAACACCAACTCTTCAGTTTGGCACTCAGTGGCTGCGTCCCCAAGAACCCAGGTCCCTATTCACTATTAAAAAGAACAGCAGAGACAGTTAATACTCACATGGTGTGGATGAAGCACTGGGTCCTGTTCTACGAGTCTTACACGTCCTAAGGCACTTAACCCTCCCAACAGCCCGGAGAAGGAAGTGCTATTCATCAGTCCTCTTTTCCTGAGGAGGAGCCCACAGCACTAATTGCAAAGTGCCAGGTTCCACAGCTAGGCCAGGGACTCACACCCAGGGAGAGCCGAGGGCTGCATCTGGAGGGCCTCCCGGGGTCCACACTTGGACCCTCCATATGCCATATCTGCCAGGAGCAGGTGCCAGTGATGCAGCTCCAGTTCATGCATCGTCCCTCCAAATCCAGAGGTGGTCACCTTGGATCTCTGCTTGTACCTTAAGACTCAGATTGACCAAAGTGCAGGCCAAGAAAAGGGTTTAGCCTCCCCCTAGTCATAATGACGAATGTCCACGACAACTATGAAGCAGAGGGTCTTCTAAGGACATAAATGTATTAACTCACTCGGTCCTCTTAACCACGATGAAGTGGACACTATCACTAGCCCCATTTGACCAGAAAGGGAGCTATGTCACTCTGATCATCACAGACCTTGCCCAAGGTCACCAGGCACGTAAGAGGCAAGGCAGGGATTCCAACACAGACACCTGGCTGCAGACGGAGCAGCAGAACCTGGCCTCTCCAGGACACTGGGCTGGGTCACTGCAGGTCGCTGGCCAGGTGGTTCCGGTCCATGGAGGCAGCCTGGCTTAACTCACCTCCTGGGCCTGAATGTTTTATCCTCTCTCCCCGAAACTCAGCGCTGTGCTGCCCTGGCGTTTACACATGTGCCCCTGCATGATCTGTTCTCTTAGGTATGGAGGGAGCCAGATTTGCATTTTCCTCCCAGGAACCTCCTCCTAGGTCATCAGGAACGACAGCTGAATACGGGGGTTGCCCAGCCCCGGAGCAAGTAGCATTGTGCCACCGCTAGTCCATGTCTGCCAAACTGATGCCATTTGAAAGCCTTGGTCAGAATGCAAAGGCAGTCTTCATTACCTTGCTCTCCAGAAGAGAAGGCTGGGTGGGGGAGAAGTGGTGGCTGGTCCACGGTCTGTGGGTCAGAGCCCCAACCTTCCCATGATGGGAGGCACGGCTCTGGACGAGGTCCACTGCTGTGCTTACTGGAATGTTCACCACCTCGGGAAAGACCCCAGGGAGATGCAGAGAGGGGAACACAGTTGTCAGGCCTGTCAACGCTGATCCTGGGCCCTGTATTTATCTCAGTTTGTCATCCTGGCCCTTCTCATGGCTGATGACTAAGCAGACTTCAAAGGAGTTTTAATACTGTTTTCAAGGATTTGTGGAGGATTTGAATCTTAATTGTATTTGCCCACTGTTATCTCTGAGTGCCTGGATGGATATAAAATCCAACTCATTTCAAATAACCTAAACATCGGTGATGTTTTGAGAAACATGAGGCGGCCACTGTGACAACCATGCTGGCCGAGTCTCCTCTGCAGTGGAGGAGATGTCCAGGCGGCGCTGAGACTTCTCAGAACTCCAGGTGCAACAGGGATCGCAGTGCTCGGGGTCTCAGCGGCAGCTGCGATTCCTCATTCCCTTAAACCGCAGTGTCACGTCATAAACTAGAAATAACGTGTGCGTGTGTGACTAACGCCCCTCACAAAGGAATACAGGAGGCTGACTGCTTTCCAAAAGCTCCTCCCCACTCAGACATGACAATTCTCTTAGTACAATTTTGCTCACATTTGTTTTGGGGAAACAAAGGAAAAGAGAGCTGTTCCCTTCGCTGGGTGGAGTCAGACCATAAAATTCTTCTGAAGGAAGTGTCTCCTCCCCGGGCTTTAGAGTCAGAGACTCACCTCGGAGTCAAGGAGTCCCCCATCCTTGACTTTGCCTGTGCACCCTGCTCCCCAGTTGAGTCATGGAGGCTGGTGTGTAAGAGATTAATGGCAGGCTTTGCTCAAAGAAAATGACACTATTTCTGTTAAACCCCACAGGCACGGTTAGTTAACCATTTCTGGAGTCATCCACACAAAAGCTCATTCATTAGGTTTGCATACCTCAGATGCACCTTTCACCATATTTTGTTTGGAAGCCACTGTTCGCTTCAATCCAACAATTACAGGAAGATGTTATAGTAAAAATCTTTATTTCTATTGTTTAGGGCCTCTTGACTTCATGCATATGTTTTTAAAGACATGTTTATCTTCCTCTCAAGCTTTTGAATTTTAGGTTGTATTCTCTTCTCTTTATTCCTATAAGTAATCTTTCTTCCCTGATTTTTGTTGTTTAAGATCAGAAGTTACTACCACTACTCTTTCTTGGACTTGGCAAAATAAATGACTCATAGGTTACAGCCGCATTATAAACAGTATTATCAGCGTCTGAGGGAGAGGAGCAGAAATTCCTGGGATTATAAGGTTAATTCATTGGAAAAATAACAGCATGTGTTTGTCTTCCAGTGTGGCCTTGGCCACTCCTCTACTCTGTATCATTTCAGAAGGTATTCGGATACCTTTATTTCTTACGGAGACTGTTCTCTACATCATTGGGAACAGTATGACACAGAAAAGACTGTTACCGACTTAGAACCAGGATCAAATCTTGGCATCATGTGACCTCGTTAGAGGTTGACCTTTCTAAGCCTATTGCCCATTTGCAATAAAATTCCCTGACTCACAAAGTTACTGTCAGGATTAGATGAGAAAAGAGATGGGAAGAATGTAGTCAGTACAGAGCCTGGGACCCGTAAGTGTAAATGAGTGCTAGAAGCCGTGATACCCATCGTAATGCTCTGCAACAGATTATTCAGCTTTGTTCTGCAAGACTTTGAGTGTCATGACATCACAGTTTCTTTCTTTCTCCCTCCCTCTCTCTCTCTCTCTCTCTCTCTCTCTCTCTCTCTCTCACACACACACACACACACACACACACACACCCTTCCAGGTACTACTGCTGCCTTCTCCACTGGCCTCTCTTCCTCAAGGTAGAGTCTGCAGTTCCTGACCTGGAGCTGAGTCTTCGCTTTTAGGCTTCCAGGCAAGAATGCACCAAAGGGTCCGTGGTTTCTGAAAAGGCTCTTACTTCAAGCCACAAGGCCTACGCTACAGCAGACACCGTCAACATCCTTCTTGGTGAAACATCTCCCAATAATATCCAGACGCCACTTTTCAGAAGCCTCACAAGAGCAAACAAAGGTAGATCCTTGTCCAGTGGAAGGTGGGGTGATGCTGAGAGAGATAAGAGGGCAGATCTGCCTGATAAGTGGCAAGCCTGCATTTTCAACAGCTCAGCATCTACTTGTCTCTACTAGGACTGTCCCCTTTAAGGCCACGTATGGTCACTAGGAAGGTTTCTTTTCTCTCCCCACCTCCTCTGCCAGGCACGAACCCCCTTCCTACAGACCGTCTCTGTAGTCATGGCTGGACCCACCCTGAATCAGAAAAACCAGGCCTCTCCTCTGAGAAAAAAATCCATTCCAATCTATTTCATGAAAATTGTAGCGATGCCAATTTGCTTTCTTAACTGAATTTTGTACTTTCTGATCAGTTTGTACTTTTGTATCTTTCCTAAATGGTCTGGAGGGAGACATATATATATATATATATTTTTTTGTACTGAAGACAATAGTACCAACTTTTAATTTTAAAAAATAAAGATGAAGGAAAATAAGAAAAACTAGTGAAAGCCCTGGAAATAGTCCCCCAGAAAGACCTGGAGAACTGCCTACGGGATCTCAAACTAAGGCTCAGCCCTGCTTATGGCCTCGGCAAAGCTACTGCACACCGTAGAGGGCAGCCCTACAGACAGTCTGAACACGTTTGGTAAAAAGCAGTCAATGCTGCCCCATGAAGGTGCTCCTCAGGGAAGCAGCCTTACACAGGGACCTCTAAATATCCTTTAACGAAGTCCACGCCACACAAGGAAGGAAAGGGCAGAGGGTGGCCTGGCCCTGCCAAGCTCTCGGGAGATAGTAAGACCTGCCTGGAGCCAGGGGCCAGCAGCCAGCAGGTAGTGACTTGCTCTCTTTTCAATAAAGAGGGTTCTCTGGTGTGAACCAGGCTGGGGGCAGCGGGCGGGGCCGGCGGGCAGGTGCGGGGGCTCGGCCCCTCTTGAGCTTGCACAGGGCCAAGGCTTTGGCTAGGGGACCACGCTGTCACTGGGGGTGGCACGCAGGGCCCTAGGGGGCAGGTGCGCCCCAGACAGCGCCTCCCCCACAGTAAATTCCATAATTACAGGTCACCGAGTGGGCGCCCCTTTGAAGTGAGGGACTTTCTTATTATTCCTGCAGCGGATACAATTTGGCTGAGATATCAAATGCAGATAGCAAAAATTTAATTAACAAATCAAAGCCTTTATCTGGGGTTTTTAGAACTGCGGCCAACAGTCTTCTTGATCTCCAGAGCGCCTGTCAGGGCTGAAGAGAAGAAAGCAGCGCCTTTGTAGTGCGGAAAACTTTTCCTGATGATTTTTCGCTCAGATAAGCCCTCCCCCCTTAACTGCCCACTCCTGGAGAAGAGGCTCTGAAGCCCCTAGCAAAGGAGCTCGTTTTTTTGAGAGCAATCTGACACCCCCCACACCCCGCCTCTGGTTAACCTTTGCCTCTCCCACAAGCCAGGTGGTGAGAGACAGTGGGCCTCCTGTGGAGGAGCAGCACACCCAGGACTGAAAACAGAATCATTTGTACTAGGAAGCTAGTGTGGACTCAGTCTTAGGAGATGTGGAGACAGTAAGTACAGATAAAGTAGGATGAATGGCTTTTAGATAAGAGTTTACTTTTTCTTTTTTTTCTTTCTTTCTTTCTTTCTTTTTCTTTCTCTTTCTTTCTTTCCTTCCTTTCTTTCTCCTTCCTTCCTTCCTTCTTTCTTTTTTTTAAATGGCAATGCCAGATCCTTTAACCTACTGCTCTGGGCCAGGGAATCAAACACTTGCCTTCACTGCGACCTGAGCCACTGCAGTTGGATCCTTAACCTACTGCACCATCATTGCGGGAATTCCACTTCTGCATCAGCCCTTCTGCACATTCACAAGTGAAGCAGCTAATGCTGTGCTGCCACCCACCTCAGATGCAGAGGAGGAAACTGAGACTTGGAAAGGCAGAGAATAAACAAGGTAACAGAATCCAAATTGTGGGTATATGTGCTATGTTAACATAGTAACATCATCAAAGTGGAATCTCTGAACGGGATTAAAGGTGATGTTTTTCCCTAGTTTTTGTGCTTTGCTCTAGCTTTTAGGTTTTCTAAAATTAACATGTGTAAACTTATAATGACAAATTACTACAGAAGTTAGTTGAGCTCTCGAAGGCAGAGATGGGGGCCTTGTCTCTGATGCTCGGATGTGCACTCCCGGGCGTGGCCATCCTGCCTCTCTCTAGGCCGGGATGGATGGAGGACGAGGGTAAGGATTCAAACTGACTCCAAGCACAGATTCTTGGAAGGTTCACTGGGAAGCAAAGAAGCTTGCACTGGGGATCAGAAGAGATTCTCTGAGAATCAGGCAAACCCATGGGGTTGGAGAGAAAGTGAAATGAGCGATGTCTTAAGTGAGAGGGGACGAGTTTCCTTCTGCCTCCAGGAAGAGTCCACTGGCAATCAGTCCAGGACACGGCGAAAGGAGTGTGTGGTCCAGGACGACAGCCAGTGATGCCTGAGTACTTGTCCCCCAGGAGGCCCAGACCCTCAGCCCAGGAAAACAGCACCCACAGAATGGGAGCTGGCTGGCCTGGGAAATCTAAGATTCCAAGGGAAATACTGACATGAGGTGGGCTGCCTGTTCCTTCCCCTCTGGGAGACCTGTCCCCTCCCAGAGGTGGGATGGTCCCATGGCCCTGTGCACTGTCCGTTAGAAAGCTGTTGTCAGGATGTCACATCAGTCTATGATTGGCTTATAGCTTGACCCACACCAGGGTTGCGCCGCTGCGACAGGCTCTGGCACCCACTGGCCAGGCAGCCCCTCCACGAGCAGCACCTGCCATCCGGGGGCTGTGACTCCAGAGGGGATCAGGTCAGGCAGCACGGGGCTCCTGCTGCCCAGGCCTGGTTTTCCTGATGTGGAAGGGCTGCCCCCTCCTCCCTTCATCCTGCAAAGACTCGTCAGAAGTGATGCAAGGATCCTGGCCTCAGGGAAGGGCCTGGGACTGAGAGTGGGTCCCAGCATTTGAGTCTGGGCTCAGCTCCCAACCAGCCATATGACCTTGTAATATGTAAGTCACATTACATATAAAGCCTGCTTGAAGGACACTGAGCCACCAGAACCAGGAGAATTCGCTGGACCCACAGTACAAGAAGGAACCAGAAACAGACTGGCCCGCAAGGAACTGGAGCCTGGGCAGCCCCTGAGTCATCTCCACCCCTGCCCAGCAGCCTTGCAGAAGCAAAGGGAAACCCTTGAGGCAGAGAGAAGGCGTCCAGGTGGACCCCAGAGGTACAGGAAGGCACCACGAGCTACAGGTGTGTGGGAAACAGAAATTAGTCCTGGAGTTCCCGCTGTGACACAATGGGTTAAGGATCCGGCATTGTCTCTGAGACAGCATGGGTTCAATCTCTGGCCCAGCACAGTGGGTTAAGGATCTGGCATGGCCGCAGCTGTGGCTCAGATTTGATCCCTGGCCTGGAAACTTCCATACACCGTGAGTGTGGCCAAAAAAGGGAGAAAAAAAAACCTGATTGTATAAATAAGACTTCTGCCCTGAAGGGTTTTTAATATATATAAAATGAAAACACACACAACAAAATTAAGGCAGTGGGTAAATGGGTGTGGGGTCAGCACCTGACGTGAAGCTTCTGGTGGCCCAGCCTCTCCTTCAAAGACATCCAACTCGAATAAATGTACTGGAGTTTCAGGGAGTTCCCTGGTGGTCTAGGGGTTCAGTGCTGCAGCCCAGGTTCAATCCCTGGTCTGGGAACTGAGATCTCACATCAAGCTGCTTCATGATGCAGCCAAAACAAAAAAACAAAAAAACAAAACAAAAAAAAAAACCCCAATGTACTAGAGTTTCACCTCTTACGCCACCACTGCTTCCTATTTCCACACCACCACCCCCCCGAAGCCTCGGGAGTATCCACAATACCCTTAGGTGGAGGCAAGTGCCCCTTGGCCCTGGTCAAGCTGGCTTTGTACTCTGGGGGATGTGACACTGAAACAGGCTCTGTTCCCTAGATCAGTATTTTATTAGGCTGAAATCTTCAGATGAAATGGGTTGGCTAGGTTGCATTGCTGCCCGCCAGGAAGTCTGTGAAAACTATTTTCATCTTTGCTAAGAGGTAAAGTATTTGTGTCTTTAATAAGCATGGTGGCTGAGACACAAGCATGCTTATAAATAGCTTCACCAAAAATGTGCTCACACCACTTAAATAAAAGGAATGTGAGGCCCTCCAAGTGCCACTTGGACTCCCCCAGCCCATGGTGGGTGGGGTAGAAGTTGCCACCGCAAACTTGAGGATGACCGTGCCTCTTCCTTGGCTACCAGGTCTGGCTAGGGGAGGTCCCTGATTCCCCTTTTGTCATGACACCCCTCTCCCTCGGTCCCCAGGGAGACGAGACAGAAGCCACTACTTTCCTGCCGCAGGTAAATAAAACAGAGGGTCTTGGGTGGGGGTCGAGTGACCAGCAGGTCTGGGCACAGTGGCACTGCCAGTGCAGCACAGGACTCAGGCTGCACTGCCCATCCACACAGCGCTCCTTCCAGGACCCTCCTGAACTCCCATTTTAATCACCACGAGTGTAAACACACACCCCAAACGTGACTGTCCAGCTGGGAGATTGGGATAAAGCCGCCATTTGCTGTAACCACTAAGCCACTCAGTTTAGGGCACTCAGGTTACAGGGTCTATGCAGGCTGAGTGGAACTTGAAGACCCAGGACACTCTCACCAGCCCATCTCCCTTCTTTACTGCGAGTTAACAGCAATGGGAGAAAAAAAACGTGTGTTGGCACCAGGAACAGTTATGTGACCAGATCCTTCGTGCTCAGCACTGCAGCCCACAGCCGGGGGGACACGGAGAGCTCGCAGTACAGAGGAGCTGAGGCCATTAAAGCACTGAGAGAGCTTCACTGCCAGGGAACAGTAAATAAACACAGGGCACCGCAGAACACGTAGGTGTCCGGGATTCTCCGGGAGACGACAGCATCCCAGAGCACTCTGGGAAGAATTTTTGGCATTCAGTGTCTGCTGCATCCGCGTGAACACATCATCCCTCTGGGAGAGGTAGGGCAGATCTAATAAAACCCTTGGTTCCCTGATTTATGGCTGGAGAGGCTTTTGCACTGGCCCTCATCCACATGCGGCAACGAATCCTGTGATTTTTCAAATGCAATTGAGTGGAGTGAGGGGGTGACAGACAGTGAACCCAAAACCAGACTCACACACACACTCAACTTCCCGAACGTATGGTAACCTAGACTCTTTCATAAACAGATCTCTCGA
This sequence comes from Catagonus wagneri, assembly GCA_004024745.2. Classification (NCBI taxonomy): domain Eukaryota; kingdom Metazoa; phylum Chordata; class Mammalia; order Artiodactyla; family Tayassuidae; genus Catagonus; species Catagonus wagneri. Next base: position 20,166,125 of record PVHT021183608.1, on the reverse strand, counting down.
CACGTAGTAGCGATAGAGTTTATGTTTAGACATAGACCCAAGTTTTTGCTGGAAAATGTTTAATGAAAATTTTCAAGATCTACAGCATTATTAGGTGCAGACTATTACATTGAGAATGGATAAGCACGAGTTCCTGTCATGGCTCAGGGGTAACGAACCTGACTGGGATCCATGAAGATGTATGTTCAATCCCTGGCCTTGCTCAGTGTGTTAAAGATGTGGCACTGCAGTGAGCTGTGATGTAGGTCACAGAGGCAGCTCAGATCTGGCGTTGTTGTGGCTGTGGTGTAGGCTGGGAACTGTAGCTCTGATTCATCCCCTAGCCTGGAAACTTCCATATGCCTCGGGTACAGCCCTAAAAAGCAAAAAAAAAAAAAAAAAAAAAAAAAAAAAAAAAAAAGGAATGGATAAGCAATGAGGTCATACTGTATAACACAGGGAACTCTATCTAATCACTTGTAATAGAACATGATGGGAAAGAGTATAACAAAGAGAATGGATATGTACGTGTTGACTAAGTCACTTTCCTATACAGCAGAAATTGACAGATCATAAATCAACTATACTTTAATTTTTAAAAATGTTTAAAACATATTCTTGTAGGAAATTTTAAGTCCTAAACCACCAGTTAAGAGTTTGATTATCTTGCATTTTAAACATTCTAAGATATGATTACATATTATTCCCACAGTTAGTTCTGGGGTCTTCCCAAGGTACCCCTGCAGTCACCGGGGGAGGGCGGGGGTCTGCCTGTATAATCAGTGAGACAGGCCACAAACCACTGGCAGCTGGCGCCGGAAGGGGCAGGGCAGTGCTTCCCCCCACCTCTCAGTCAGGGAAAAGCAGCCTACTGGTCAGGGGTGGGACAGAACTACCAAAAGCACATAACAGAGTTACAAAAATCCTACAGTTGTAAGTCTCCATTCTGCTGCTTTGGGCCAGGGAACAGTGGAGTCGTCATCGGCCTGGCACCTGAGTCAAGACCATGGTCAATAGTGCCCAGGCCACCGGGTCGGGGCAGCTTGCTTTCACTCCATAGACACAGTTTTGCTTCCTTCCATAGCAGGGGATTTCTATCATGGTCAACAGCAGTTTCTTTCAGAGTCAACTGAGAGCATGGAGGCACAGCCTGAGGCTGTAGCAGGGGAGTCTGGGCAGCCTCCATGCCCTCTCAAACTCTCCCCTGCTCTGCTCTGCCTCCCCCAGCCGGGTCTGGATTTCTGAGAAAGGCTGGACACAAGTAACTGGTCAACCACAGGACTCAGGGGTGTGTGGCAAGTCACACCTGTATGAACATTTAACTTGCCTTTCTATGATAGCTAGACAGACAGCGATACATAAAGGCAAGGTAAATTCGTACATGTAAGTTTTCTAACTTACATTATTCCTGGGTCAATGTTTAAGTATTCAGCAACTCGAAACAATGGCTATTTGGCTTCTGATTGCCGAGAGGGTGAAATCTAAACTGTATCATTTGAACTTCAGTTAAAACTCACAGGCTTTTCTTTCCTTAACAGAGGAACACCTTTTGAATATTTCTTACACTTAACAAACTTGAGTCAGAGCAAAATTTTCCTACATTGGCAGGGATCAAGGAAAAGGAGAAATTTTGTGTGCACATTAGAAAAAAGATGCCCTAACATAAAAGGCATTTATCTGTGTGAGAGAGGAAGGATGGTGCCCTGAAGTGTGTCTGTTTCCAAAGGGAAGAAGCTAATAGCGGTCAAGACTTTAGTCAAAGAGTTCCTCAGGTGGTTCATCTGCCCAGGACTTGGGCAAAAATAACAGCAATGTTATAATGATAAATAATGTTTCATGAACACTTACCATCTGCCAGGCACTCCAGGGAGATCACCTCTTATTTTAACTCATGTAGGAAAAAACTGTGGAAGATCTTTAAATGGGCAAAAAAGCTAAGTGGCCATCTGACCAATGGAAAGCCCACACACCCCTGGGGATGTTTGTTTCCGACTAGACAGTTCGCTCTATAGAGATAAAGGTTAGCTTGTAGATAACTGAAGCAACTTATCCCTACCCATAAAAAAGCAAAGTGTACCCAGTGAAATGCAATTAATTACTGCCCTCTGGATCCTGACCAGTTCTGCCAGCTTTGCATCCGTCCATGCGTTCCTTTCATCATTTCTCACTGTGGAACTTCAAGGCCCTTTCAAGGACATTGAACTCAAAGCCTCTGGCCAAGACAAGAATGACCAGACCTTTACCATCACCCCACCTGTCTCATTGTAATGCCCCCTCCTCCACCTTGAGCAACTTGTCCTACTGCTTCCTACCCCCTACTAGGAAAGGTATGTGGCCCACTCCTCACCCTACCCCTATAGGGCCTTGTAGGTCCCCAGCTAACCAGCAAGTGTATTGTTAAGACCCCCATTTCCCCAACCAATCAGCAGGACAGCAAGTGTATCCTGAGACCTCTCCTCTCCCTGGGCTATAAAAACAAACACGACCACTTGCCCAGGGTTGGCTCTCCCTGACCATCGGTAAGTCGGCCCACTGCACTAGCAGCATCTCTCATCTTAAACTCTTCTCCTTCACCTTGGTAAGAGTCCAGAAATTCATCCTCCAACCCTCGTGCACAGACCTTGACACTTACCTGACTCTGGACGTGTGGTGCGCCAACCAGGGGTAACGTCCAGTGAATCCCTCATTAACTCTTATGTTAAGTAAAATCTTTGATCAGTGTTCCTTTTGAAATGGTATGAGTCATGATTTTACTCTGTTTTAAGTTTTAGCCTTTAACACTCTCATCAAACCTGCATGACAACACCCTGAAAAATGGGAGCAGGTCCGATGGGCCTTTGGCAAACAGGGACAGGCAGGCAGAGGACAAGGAGCGCTACCCAGAGTTAAGGAAGAAGCTTTCCTCTCACCTCCTTCACCCTCCGTCCTGGTACCAGTCATTCTCCCCCAGCCTCCCTGCTGGAGATCCCGCGCTCAGGGCCTCTCACTCGGGAGGCATGAGGAAAACTCCTGAGCTGGGAAACTACATTCCTAGACAGATGATTCTCCCGTTGAAAGGGATTTTCTCTCTGAAATGTTACCCATCCTCCCATGAAAACAGTGTACTCTTTTCTCTACAAGAATCTTTTTAATGTCAGAAGGCAAATACCTCCTATCACTCTGTCTTCTCTGGAATAAAAACATTAACCTCCAAATCTGAGCTCGTTTCCAGACATGCCCCCAACTGTCTCGTCCCTTCCTGTTGCTGCTGAGTTCATAACATCCCTCTGGAAACATGGCACCTGAAATGGAACCAGTCTTCCGACCCACCCAGAACCTGGATCCCCTGTTCTATCTGAGCTCTGGAAATGTGTAGGGTGGTCACAGCGGGGGGTGTGCCCGTGATTTGCTAAAATCCCTTTGCATAAATGAAGCCAGCATCAGTTCTTTTTGCCCCTTACGTTCACTATGGAGAAAAGGAAACTCTTTTTAACGTGTATACTTACTTATTTCTAATCAGAATCATTAGAATCTTTATTTCTAAAGCTATCAGTAATCCTTTTCATTCCATTTTTTACTGAAAAAAAAAACTGCTGTCTTCTGTTTATGTTAATAAATTACTTTTATATTAACAAATCAACTCTAATGATTAAAAATTTATTAGGCCATCTATATGATTGAATACCCTGTAGTCAGATTATTCAAGCACATAATAAAGAATTAACAGCCAATCAGTACTGATGGCCATTCTTCCTCCTTGTTTATGAATTCATGCTGATGAATTCCACGTTTCAGACCAGCCTACAGAGGGAAAGCCAGCCAGTTTTGGGAACCCATCAGAGTAATAATAAGAATCTCCAGTTCCCTAAGATTTGAACAAAACTGCATAAGATGGAGTTCCCATCGTGGCTCAGGGGAAATGAATCTGACTAGTATCCATGAGGAAGCAGGTTTGATCCCTGGCCTCGCTCAGTGGGTTAAGGATACAGCATTGCCGTGAGCTGTGGTGTAGGTCGCAGACAAGGCTTGGATCTGGCGTGGCTGTGTTGTAGGCCAGTGGCTACAGCTCTGATTTGACCCCTACGCCTGGGAAGCTCCATATGCCTTGGGTGTGGCCCTAAAAAAAAAAATGCAGAAGATTATCTCAAGGACAGAGCACCCCCAAAAGCCCCCACGCCTGTAATTAAAATGATCAGCTGCCCCCTCCCGTGTCTATCTTTCAGCCCTTGGCTGGCCGGGCAGCCGTGGCAGCCTAACCTGTAATCAGAACTCAGGAAGGAATAACAAAGAACAGGGGGACAGGAAACTGTGGCTAGCTTCTCTACCAGCCAGCCCTCTGCTAACTGCGGCTTCAACAACTCAGTCAACTGAATCTGACTTCTCTCCCTGTTGAGCTCAAACAAGAGCAAGCAGACGGACCCTCCCCCAAGGTTACTGGCACCCCGTTATCCTTACTTTTCACACCACTGTTGATCACACACACAGAGCGCCCAAGCTGCCAAAACAACTGCCGGGGGATGGAAAAGCACTGTCAGACCACTGGCTCATTGATCCTCACGATAGCCAAACACTGACTTTTCTTTCAACCACATTGATTAAAATAAAGGACACTTTAACATCCTGTAGAGACAGTGTCTGAAGTTCCCAGTGCTCTTCAGTGTAAACACACTGCTTATCACACAAGCTCTCCATGACATAAAAAGGCCCCTCTGATGCTGTACAGCCATCATAATCATGGGGAAACAGATATTGCCAGAGTAGGCAATAGGCCGAAGGTCACTAGCAAGGTCAAGGATGAAATCAGATTTGAAAGTGAAAGTTTCCACTTCGTTAGTCATTACTCCCCAGTGAGACTCCAGAACATCCTGTTAGACCTTGTTATGTCTACACTCAAAGCAAATTTCTATCATTAGCAAGTAAGGAAATCGTCTGAGCAACATCACAGAATTCACTTACACAACTTGATTATCTGGGTATGGAAATGAGGGTGACTTTTCCAATGTCAAGTGACACCTTCAGTGTTTCCTTTTCATTAAATCTGGCCAACTCCTGGAGTTCCCGTCGTGGTTCAGTGGTTAACGAATCCGGCTAGGAACGATGAGGTTGCGGGTTCGATCCCTGGCCTTGCTCAGTGGGTTAAGGATCCGGCGTTGCCATGAGCCGTGGTGTAGGTTGCAGACGCGGCTCGGATCCCGCGTTGCTGTGGCTGTGGCAAAGGCCGGCAGCTATAGCTCCTGTTAGACCCCTAGCCTGGGAACCTCCACATACTGCGGGTGCGGCTCTAGATAAGACAAAAAGACAAAAAAAAAAAAAATCTGGCCAACTCCTTAAGACTAAAATGAGTTCCTAGTTCACACTGATTTCTCCCCCTTAGGAGAGAGTGAGGTAGGAAATCTTGACAGAACTTGACCGTTTGTTCTGTACCCCTAAGCCTTCTCTTTCTGAGTAAACAGTATTTACAGTAATTAGTGCCCCCCCAACCCCTTAGCTGATGTCCGGAAAATTGCTTCATTCATAGAAGGGAGGCTTGGATGGGCGATAAAGATTTCATCCGAACAGAGAATCCAGCCGGCACCCCTTAAGGCAATGATTTAGCAATAAAGTTAGAGCAATTGTGTGGCTATTCCAAAGGTCAACAAGGAAACCCTGAGGAGCTGTGCATGTGGATTCCACGGAGGAACAGATCTTCACCCAAGCACAGTGCAGGAAAACTCAGGAAGACCTTCTAGGCAACAAAGCTGTCCTCAGGATGGGGCTGATCCAGGAGCTCACAGGAGCCAGGGACCAAGCCATCCTGCATCAAGCTGGCCAACATAACAAGTAAACCATGCTGTCTTGGGACTCTGGAGGCAGGAGCTCCAGGGTACCAAAACACAGAGAGCGAGCGGCTCGGACCATCATGTCCAGACCCTAAGATCAAAGATCAGTTTGGGGCGAAAGGAAGTTTTGAATTTGACAGGATTTTCCCAGACACGTTCGAAACAGGAATAACCTGACAGGCTGAAAGCAACACACCCCCTGCATGCAGCTCTTTAGGGCATCTAGGTGAGTGCTTGGGGCCAGTCCTCCTGGACCTGAGGCAGTGCCAGCTTAAAGAAACCCTGCAGGGTGAACACTAGCCCTCGACCCAAATCCACCAAGTTGTGGCGAGACTTAGAAGTTAAAGGAGAAGGGAGGGGAGACAGATTAAAGTAAGCAAACCAATTCCTTGACATACGCCTTATGAGTTTTGACACTTTGATAGGAAGAATCTGTTACTGTGCTTAAAAGTTCCAAGCATCACCCCGCAGGGTATGGGAGAAAAGAGCAAGGAGTTCAAAGTGAATAATTACCTGTTATTGATGTATTATATTTAAAGACCCTGGCTAAGGATTAAAGACACTCTCAAGGCCGTTAACAGCCTGCAGTAAACAAGTCAAGTTTCAGACGGGAGGAGGAGAAAAGAATTTCACAAGGATTTCCTTCACCACCCGGGAACCCTCTGTAGGTAAGGCGAAGTGTACACATGTGCATTACACTAAAGGACTTATTTAGACCAGAAATCAATCATCCAACATGCTAGAGCTTCAGCCTGGTCCCTGGAACCATACCCTGTGAGTTTTACTCTCTTTCAAGGACTTTGTCTTATTAACAGTTAATTCCTGGCCCAGAGAGGGATGGGCAGCTGGTTGCTCTGTTGGCTGGTTGGTTGAACCCAATTTCTTTCTTCTTTATACTTTTAGTAAAAAAATAAAATAAAATAAAAAAGATTATTGTGGAGTTCCCACTGTGGCTCAGTAGTTAAGGAACCTGGCTAGGATCCATGAGGATGTGGGTTCGATCCCTCGGCCTCACTCAGCGGGTTAAGGATCCGGCGTTGCCATGAGCTGTGGCATAAGTCGCAGACTCGGCTCAGTTCTAGCATTGCAGTGGCTCTGGCGTAGGCCGGCGGCTGTAGCTCCGATTCGACCTCTGGTCTGGGAACCTCCATATGCCTCGGGTGAGGCCCTAAAAAGCAAAAAATTTAAGAAAATTAAAGATTTTTGTCATTGAAGTCACTGGTAGCCCCCAGACCAGCCATTTCCTCAGAGACAAGCCCAGAGAAGGGACAGTTTCTCCCCAGCCAGGTCCCCGGAAGCCCTCGGGGTGCCCCCCTGAAGGAGGCCCTTGACGAAGTTTCTGTTCCCTCCCTTGTGGTATCAGATCCTCTGATCGCTCAGCTGAGGGCTATTATTCTAATGAAAAACACTTCCAGGAAATCAGTCCAAGACAGACTTAATTTGATGTGGAAAAGAATTTCAAACGCACATTATGTCCATCGGAAATTACGATCAGTTTCAGCTTTCAAGTACCCAGATCTGAAGATGCACCGTCCTTTGAAGGAAACGGGAGGAGTGCTTTTTAAATTTCTTTTAGGAAAAAAAATGAAGATGAAGAAGGAGAGCTCCCCCCACCCCGGGGCGGGGGACAGTTCTGATCCACGTAATTACAAGCTGCGGATGGACAGCGCCTGGTGCCTACCGCAGCCGCCCAGGAGTGCGGAGCCTGTGCATGGGGTCCCACTGGTCCCGGCCATCTGCCCCAACCCGGGCCTCTCCAGCGCACCGCTTCACGAGAACCTCAGCCTCTCAGGCTCAAAGCACATGCTCCGTGCTTAAGAATCAAGGCCTCCTGGACCTGCCTTCACTTGCTGCTCCACGTCTAGCTCCCACGTGCCCTCTGCAACCATGTGTTGCAGCCAGGCCTGTCCAAGGCTTGTCGCCAGTTAACACCCAGCCCCTGGCCAGCCTTCCTCTCTGCCTCTTCCACATCAGAACGGAGAAAATCCCCCATATTTAGAGCGAAAAGGGACTAAGTTGCAAAGTAATAAAATGAAAAGCTCTCTCCATGTAATGCGATGCCACTGCCTTTCCGATTCAGATTCAGCATCGGAACCCAGCTCCAAACCCTCCTCCAGGCCCCACCTCTGGGCTGGACTTCGAGGACACAGTTACGCCAGGCAGGCCTTGCCCTGCAAACTGCACCCTCACAGGGGGTACAGATACACGAGAACCATTATAGTAAATGCCATCCCTCCACTGACATATTTTTTCATTCTGGTGAAATACATAAAATTTGCCACTTTAACTACTTTGGCATTACTTACACTCACAATGTTGTGCAACCACCATCAGCATGTGTTTCCAAAATTTTCATCATCCCAAACAGAAACTCTCTCCCTGTTAAGTAATAACTCCCCATCTCCCCTCCCCCCAGCCCCTGGGAACCTCTAATCTACTTTTCGTCTCTATGAATTTGCCTGGTCTAGATATTTCACGTAAGTGGATACATACAGTATTTGTCCTATTGCTTCTGGCTTATTTCACTTAGTATAAGGTTTTTAAGGTTTACCTATGTTGTACACATATCATATTTTCATTCTTTGTGTGGCTGAATTATAACCCATTGCATATATACCCCATATTTTATTTATCCACCATCCGTCAATGGGCACCTAGGTTGCTTCTATCTTTGGGCTGTGGTACATAGTGCTGCTATGAACACTGGTGTACAGGTACCTGGTAGAGTCCCCAGTTTCAATTCTTTCTGGTATATACTTGGGAGTGGGGTGGCTGGGTCATCCCTTTATTTACATTTTATGGATGAATGAACGAATGAGGGTTTCCAGCAGCCACATGAATTTGGGCAAGGACACGAAGGCCCAGCGCAGCCTCAGTAACTCTGTGCCACCAAAGCTGTTTGGGGATGCAGAGAGGCCACTGGCCAGAAGTCTTTTTTAAGGATCTCTGTGCAGGACATTTCCATTTCCTCCACGCGGCAGGACCACCATCCGTGTTCAAATTCCACCCACACCATCTTAACCCATGCTGCTAAGATTGATCCTGCCCAAAGAGTCACTTGGCAAAGGTAAGGGACTTGGACCCTTGCCAGTAACAAAGTGTTTCCCCCTCCTGGAATCCTGGAGGGGCAGCAAGACTGTCTGTGGCCCTTCTGAGCCTAGGGCATTTTCTGAGTGAAGGCCTGTGGCTTGGCACTCACCTGGTAACCACAGGCATCCTTGTCAGGTGGAAGAGACATGTCCCCTGCATGATTTCTCTTTTGCTTATGACCTAAAGATACTCTACTAGACTCTTCATGGATGGATCTTAATCTCCCTTGTTTCAGAAATTACACCCAAGACCGCAAGAAATCCTAACAGCACTTCTCTTGCTTTATGTCCCAGTTTCCACTGACTTCTGTAAAAATCAACTCCAAAATGTAGTTTCCATCTTCAGGATCACTAAGCATTTTCATCTGATATTTCTTTTTTTCACTTGGTTCTTTTCAGTAAAAAAAAAAAAAAAATTTTAAAGTGTGCTTGTGCAGAAGGGTAAAGGACCCGAGTGATGTTTCTGGCAATTATCCCACTTAATCAACGACCCCAAATGTCACCCCAGAGCATGTTATGCATTGCTAAGCCATGTGTTTGCAATTGGCAGTTGCTCTTTGAGGCCGGCCAGCATATGCTTTTGGCTTTTGAATTTAATTTCAGCAACCTTGAGAGGTACAACATAGCTGGGCAGGAATCTGAACGGTATTAGCTTAATTTGGGTTCTGCAGAACCCAGGTAACCATCCACCATCTGTGCTCCAGGACGTCCACTCACATGTGCGCACCAGTCACTTGCTGGGCCTGGGTCGGAGGCGTGTGCGTGTGAAGTGCAAGGCACAAAAAAGTCCAAAGTCTGTTTGCCTGAAGGCCTGTCAGGCAGGGCAGGACTGCGTGGAAAAGCCTGGGCCTTTGCACCAGCACAAGGAACCCAGCAAGGGCTCTGCGGAGCTGCGGCGTGGCCTTTGCCCAAGCTTGATAAATTGCTTACCGCCGGGCTGTCTCTTCACATCCTTGGACATCTGGAGGGAAGCTTGAAGGGAAATGTCACTCTGTCCCGGAGAGCCAGATGTGTGCCATCACGCGGAATAAATGTCCACAAGCCATTGTCCCAGGGCTCCTCTCACCGAGGCTTTTTGGAGTCAGATGAAGAACGTGTAAGCGAGGCGTCCTCGGTGTGCTGCCGGGCACTTTCAGGAAGAGGTCAGGGTACGAACAGGAAACTCGTTTGATTGTGAAACAGGAGTTTTTCTCTCTTGGTTATAATTCTATTCTTTATTATGTAGATGTGAGTGCATGAGTGTTTACCTGAGTGTATGCATGTGTGTTGGAAAGAGCCCAAATTTCAAAACCAAGTTACTAGTCATCAGTCATCTGAAAAACATCCCAGAAATACAGATCCCTGTTCCCCAGCTGGACCTACTGAGCCAAAATCTCCAGTTTTGGAATCAGGAAGGAGCATTCCTAAAACACAGTCTCCCGCTACTGCCATCAGAGCAGAGTGGCATTTGGGAACCAGAACACAGGGAACACATAATAAGACACTAATTACTATGTTAGTAGTACTAAGTACTACTTAGTACACTGAGTACTAAATACTTAGTAGTACACTAAGTACTACTAAGTACACTAAGTACACTAAGTACTATGTTAGTGATACTAATATAGTAGCAATAATGGTTAACTTTCCTTAAGCTCTATGTGCCAGGCACTACTCTCCATATCTAATAGACACGTGATTTAGCTGATACAAGCACTGTATAGCAGAGGTTCTATAATATTTCCTTTTTAAAAGTAAGGGGTAAGGAATTCCCGTCATGGCGCAGTGGAAAGGAATCCGACTAGGAACCATGAGGTTGCGAGTTCAATCCCTGGTCTCGCTCAGTGGGTTAAGGATCCAGTGTTGCCGTGAGCTGTGGTGCAGGTTGTAAACGCGGCTCAGATCTGGCATTGCAGTGGCTCTGGCATAGGCCAACAGCCACAGCTCTGATAAGACCCCTAGCTTGGGAACCTCCATATGACACGGTGTGGCCCTAAAAGGACAAAAGACAAAAAAAAAAAAAAAGTGAGGGGTGAGGGAACTGCAGCTCCATCACAAAGCTGACAAGCACTAAAGCTGAGCATCAAAGATCCTGGTGGGAAGAGTTGGTTCTTATTAAACCACAAGCTCTGGGAAGACGTCTTTCCCAGCGCCCTCCCTCCAGCTTTAAAAGTCACTAGTTGACTAGAGCTGAACCAGGAGATTCATCTATGCACTGATTTGGCCCAGCCTGTTTGTGTCAAGGATGAGGGCATTTTGACACTGAGTACCACTGTTACTCTGGGTGTCTATTCTGTTCATCCCTACAACACTCCCAGTTTCTGGGAGATGACAACACTGGGTGCACCCCGGAAGGTGGGCAGGCCCCCTCTGTATTCTCTCCCATCCTGGTCTGCAGCCCCCAGACACTCCTTTCCCTCCCCGGCAGGAATCGACATACTGAATGTCTTATAGGTACCCCTGGCCAGGCCCTTCCTTCTTGCCTTGCCCGATGTTTACACCCCCCCATCCCACCTTTACAGACTTGAACTCAAATGTACCTCAAAATACACCGAGTGTCCACACTGAGGGTGTGACAAGTGCCACTGAGGAGAGACACACCTGCTGCTTTCAAAGTTTTCACTTAGGATAAAAAGCAAGACTGGCTCTCCCTGCACTGAAGCCTGGGTAGTTTCCCCTTACTGTCATGAACATCTCCTTTGCTCCATGTCTGTTAGATTTTCCAGTTCTGCAATAAAGGCTGTGTTTCCCCCTTTGTAACTGAGCTTCTTAGATAAAAATAATAATAATAATAATTAATAATAATCTACATTATTCCAACCCCGAATGCTCGTAGGACCAGAGCCTTCCCATCCAGGAGCTACCCCCAAGTTGTCTTCCTAAAACAATGCCTTGCTCTCTGAGGGACAGTGCAGAGCCTGGACAGCCCAATGCTGAGCTCCTGTCCTCTTGAGGCCACATGGTGGACCGACAGCAAGGGGGTGGGGCCACCTTGCCAGGCGATTGGCAAAGGGCGGCTCATTAGTCCCAACATGACTCCTAGAGTTACCAGCTGATTCTGGTATGTATAGCACTAGATGATAATATACAAGATCATAACATATAATAATCCGAAACCATGTTTCATGTCATCCATGGGCCACAGAAAACCCTGCGGTTATTCTCTGCTTATGAAGTGGGCCCTTCCCACCTCACAGGAAAGCCCCCAAGGCTGGTCCACGCTGGTGCCCCCGTTCCAGCAGTGAATCTTCCCCGCCTCGCTCCCTCCCCACCTGACGGTTCCATCCCGTGGTTGTTTTCCTTCAAGTGCTTCTCCCGGGGTATTAATATCTTTGTGGTGAGAAGAACATCTGCCTATTCCTGGAAAACTATATATAAAGTAAAGGAAGTAAATCAAATGCCCTGAACAGGACACAAAGAAACTTGCCCCAGTGTTTTTCCCCCAGGCTATTGAAAGCTTTCCTGCTGCTTCCGCCGGTGCCACAGGGAAGGCAGGGTGACAGAGGATTTTCTCCCCCTTCGTGGTAACAGGGCCCTCATCTCTTTCAGGTCAGCTTCTAGCGATGGCCACCAACCAGAAGTCGCAAACAGTCAGGCCCCGGATGCCCGCGGCCTCCTGGACAACACTGGCCAGAGCACCACCTAGAGGAAGACAGGAGCAGGGGCGGGGAGTCAGGGGGGTCCTGGGGATGCCGTGTGTGAGGATGTGTCCCCTCCCCTGTGCCTCGGTCACCCCATATCTAACAGCAAAGGATTTAGATCTAGTGATCTCTCTGTAAGCTTCCAGATCTAATGATCCACCATGCTGGAGTAATGCCAGACGCTAACAAACATGAGCAGACCAGGTCTGATCTAGTCATTTAAACAAACTAGTGACACGTTTAGTTACCGAAAAAAAAAAAAAAAGGTCTCGGTGATTTGCAAACAAATCTAAAAGATTTGCACAAATAGGGAGTCTGGGCTGATCCACCAAGTTCCACTCGCTGCCCTCCCCCAGGGCCCACCCCCTACTCTGAAGACCAGCTTAGCTTTATCTATCTGGGACCCAGTTCCTGGAACAACTCAGCTTGTTAGAAATGAGGCTGCTGGGAGTTCCCCTCATGGCTCAATGGAAGCAAATCTGACTAGCATCCATGTGGACACGGGTTCAACTGATGGCTTTGCTCAGAGGGTTAAGGATCCAGTGTTGCTGTGAGCTGTGGTATAGGTCGCAGACGCGGCTCAGATCCCGAGTTGCTGTGGCTGTGGCTGTGGTGTAGGCCTGTGGCTACAGCTTCTACTCCTAGCCTGGGAAACTCCATGTGCCATGGGGGCAGCCCTAAAAAGACAAAAAAAAAAAAAGAAAAGAAAGAAATGAGATTGCCTCCAGGAGCTAAATTACGACATAAACAGCAGAGACAGAAAGGACAGCCCCCACATACACCCAGGACAAAGGAGAGGCCTTCCTCAGCCTCCCTGGGGGGTGGGGGGGAAGGGGGTGGGGAGAGGGAGTGGGAACCAGGAGCCTGTGAGCCGTATGAGTGCCCAGCCTCCCTCCCATCTGCGTAGCTGGACCAGAGGACCCCCAGGGGGCAGAGCTGAGGCTGTAATCACTGTGGGTCGCCCCATCCCAGCCAGAGAGGGGGCCACTCAGGCGACCGACCCACCTGGTCAACTGGGACAGGTTCAGCCCCTAGGATGTCAGGGTTAGTTCCGGCCGCACAGCCCCTGTCACTAAGGCACAGAGTCTCCCAAGGATGGAGGCAGTGGCCGCCAGACTCCAGCCTGGAAGAGGCCTCAGCCCTGGGTGCTCCTGCTCCCACTGGCGAAGTCTTTCCATGAGGTAGAAACTCAGCGGGTTAATGACGGCCGACGTGTTTAGTTACTGGAAACCACTCTATTACCAGTTCACCTGGGGCTCTTGGTCTTACTCACTGCTCACCAAAAACCTTTGATTACCATTCGGCACCCAGTGCAGCCCTGTTGGCAGCAAGAGGAGGTCAGCGCAGAAGGATTTCAAGTTAAAGCACTCCCGAAAGGTGTTTCAACACAGGGACAGCCCCTGCAGGGGATGTTCCTGCCAGGAGGCCGGGCCGAGGGGTCACCGTGGAAGCCAGGGGGCAGAGGATGAACGGAGATGGTCACAGACCTGAGATCCCAGTGGGAGGCCAGGCAGGGACTCTGGACTGGGAGGGGGAGTCATTTAAAGGCGTGGAGCAGAGTGGCATGATCGGACTTGGATTTTTAAAGGGTGAATCAGGCTGCTCTGTGGAGAAGAGATGGCAGGAGGGTGGCAGAAGCTGGGGACCTATTGGGAGGTTAATGCAATAGTTCGGGTGAGGGGTAAATGCGACCTGGTGATCTAGGGCAGGATTCATCAGCCTGTCTCAGGGATCTGAGCAGGTAATTCCAGGCGAACGAGGCAGGGCGTTTCAGGGCAGATGCTGAGAACTCATGAAACAGAGACGGTAGGGGCCACAGTGCCCGGAGGCCTCTGACCCCTGACTGCGAGCCTGGCTCCTGGAGCCAGGAGACTTTCCTATGGATACCGAGCCTTGTCTGCCTAGATACACAAAATCTGTCTCAGGCAACTGTATCAATCAGTTGCATAACAACTGCATAACAAACCATCCCAAACCCAGAGGCAAACATTACACGGCATTTATTCTCAGGCTCCAAAATCCGCAAGTCAGCTGGGAAGCTCTGCTCCCTATGGTCATTCTCAGTCCCAGGCAGAGGAGGGAGCAGATACCTGGCACGTGTTTTTTCATCCAGAAGTTTGACACTCTCAGAAGGCCAAGCAGAAACCCCAGAATGTCTCCTAAGGCCCAGGCTCCAAGCTGGCACTGCCTCTCATCCTGCTGCCAGAGATGGTCGCAGCAAGCCAACATCATCCAACAACAGGCGCGGAGGGTGGGCTCCTCCTGGGGCGTGGAGGGACTGCAGAGCCATGCACCGCAAGGCGCATGGAGACGGGAGACCTGGGACCACAGAGCTGTCTACGTCCCTTCCTACCAGGACCGTCAGGGAACCCTACAGGCCTTCCCCACCTCAAAGTCCAAATCCAGATTCCCAGGCCCACCCGGCCTCAGACAAGATGGGTCTGAGGAGGGGCCCAAACACTGACGTTTCCAACAGGCCGGGTGATGTTGCCGATAGGGATCCTCCACCCCACCCCCACCCCCCATCCCTGCACTGCCAGCAGCGCGACGCCAGGGGCTGAGCCTCAGATCCAGGGACAGTGGGCATGGAAACACCACCGTTCTCTGGATAACATCTAGGATCTCACCGTGCAAATAGCAGGACGCCTTCTGAGCTGTGGGAGGAGAAGCCTATTTAGACTCACCTGAGAATAGGGCTTGGGTGACCGACACCCTGTCCCCTTGGCCTTGGGAGACCGACAGCACACACCTTGGCCCACACCCCTCAACACTTTTCCCTGTCAGATGAAGACAATGGCTTCTAAAAGCCCCAATGTGTGCGCGCTGACAGCCCATTAACAACCCCAGGGAATAAAAAAAGAATTAGGGTCATTAAATAAAGTCTAACCTTATTTCCGCTCTGCTGAGTCTAGTTCCGCTGGTTCACAGGGCACGGCACTCAGAGGTCCGGCATCCTTCAGACCAGGGTCCTGGCGGGAAGCACGGGTTCCTGCCCCTCAAGCGGGCCTTTGGCAGAAGCTCCGCCCACCACGCCGCGTAAGATGGCAGGCGGGCTGTGACGGAGCAGCAGCTGTGCGCCTGCGCCCCGAGGGCCCGCCTCCTCCCAGAGATCAGAGTCCCGCCAAACAGATGGAACACTGGCCTGCAGAGAGTGCACGTTCTAGAGCGAGCTGCTCTGCTTCTGAACCGAATTTGGCCTCGTCCAACTGTCTGGAAAAACACCGGGCTGGAGGACCCTTGCGGGGTCAGGAAGGTGGGTAACTTCTCAGCCAAGCTGAAACGTAATTGCGTGTTTGAATTATCTGTTCCCAGATGGCTTCCCCGAGAGAGGAAAGCTCCGTGAGGGCCACCTGCGCCTCCTCCAGCGTTCCCCAATGCTGGCACTTAGCAGGGCCCCCGCTTACTGTGTGCTGAGTGAATAAATGGACTGGAGCCAGATTTCCATCTCCTGGGGAAAGGAGACCCATGAGGGGGCCATCTGGGAACAGACACCTGCGGGCCCCCCACCAGCACAGACCCTGCTTTGTGTGACCTGCCTCTCCTGGTTTCACTTATGTGGTCAGAGCAGTGGTTTTCACGGCCACATATGAGAGGCACCAGGGGAGGTTTTTCTAAATCTCAGTGCCCAGACCACTGTCCAAATTGTTCAGATCAGAAGCCTCGGGGTTGGGACGAGCCATAAGTAATTTTTTAAGCTCCCATGAACCAAGACTTAGGACAGCAGGGTGTCTGAGGATGACCAACTCTATGACCACGTGACACCTGCCAGACAGATAAAGAGGCACCAGTGAGTCGGCAACCATCACTGCCACCAGCTCAGCAGCCTTTTAGAATCAGCAAACAATGCAGAAAACAAGCTTAGCCGTCGTTGCATCCGGCTGGGTGCCTCACTAACCCACTCTGAGCTGCTGCATAGTCCTGAGTCACACAGTAGCCATGGGCCCTGGGAAGGATCTGTCCCCAGGCTGCAGGGTGGGGTTGGGGGACAATTGGCAGGGGGCCAGTCTGGGGGCCCCTTGGGACAGGCCCCAGCCATCACACAGGGTAGCAGGTCTTTGCGGGACAAAGACAATCATACAGGAACCATCTGGGTCTGGGAGCTGGCTTTGGCGAGCAGGGCAATAGGGAGTCACGCTTTTGTCTGCTTGAGTAGATTTTTTTTTCTTTCTTTTTGAGGCCAAACCCTTGGCATATGGAAGTTCCCAGGTTAGGGGTCAGATTGGAGCTGTAGCCGCTGGCCTGTACCACAGCCATAGCAACACCAGATCCTTAACCCAATGAGCAAGGCCAGGGATCAAACCCCATCCTCGTGGATACTAGTCAGGTTTGTTACCTGTGAACCACGATGGGAATTACTGCTTGTGTAGATTTTGATTGTTTAGAGAGAAAAAATGAATGTCATGGTGGCCTAAATTTTTTTTCAGAGCTCACAACATTCAGAACAGGCCCCATGCCCTGCTACACACCTGCCCCCATCTCTCCATCTCTGTGTTGCTATTTCTACAGCAGCCTCCCTCCCTTCTCTCTGGCCCCTCCTCCTCCAGCCCACCCTGCACTCCTCAACATCAGGCCCTGGGTGGAGGAGAGGGGGCCGGTCAGCAGTGGGGGTCAGGATAGAAAGGGGAACCTCCCAGCCCCTCTCCACCTCAGATCTGCTCAGATCCATGTGCCCCAGGCTACATAATGTTACTTCATTTATTGTGCATCCTTGGACCAGAGGCTCCTTAAACTGAACCCGTGGACTTATTTTTTAATTATAAAGTGCAGTGTGTCTTGAGTGAACAAAAGCAGTGAGGGGACCAGGTAACCATCTGTATTTCTGTCACAAGAAATGATCTCCGGTCCACTGGGATGGCCCAGGGTGAGACAGGACTTCCCCAGCTCAGTAAACAACTGAGATCGCTAAGGATCTACCCAGACCCTATTATAAGCCAAGTGCAGAAGCTCCAGAGTCTCTGCTTCAGGCTGGCCTGGGTCTGAAGACCCTCAGGGACTTCTCGTCAGGACAGCTCTAGACAGAGTCACGCCCCCTCCCCGGGGCATCCTTCCACCTGTCTGACCCCCACCACCCAGGCCACACCTGCCTGATCTCCTCCCGCAGGAGAAGAGAGGTCGCAGCAGCACCTGGGCCCATGTGGGCCACAGACTGTGGTTCTGAGCAGGTGAGTGCCAGCCTCACAATGGGACAGGTCCAGGCCAGCAGCCTCCCTGCCTCATGACCCACCCGCTCCAGGAAGCACCCTGCCAGGGTGCCAGACCCTGCCTTCTCCCAGAACCTTTGAAGCTGCTGCCCTCCCTCTGCTCCTGCCCCCCACCATTTTGCGGACCAGCCCATCCTGTGATGGTCACCCGCCCTCAAAGGCAAAAAATGCTCCCACCCCGCACAGATGGGCCTTTAAGGATATGAGTGATTTTTACTGGACTTTGCCTGCAAATACAGTCACCCAAAGAATTCCATGCTCCAGGGTGCTGACCTGAGTCTTCAGATCACAGCTCTGCCGCCACATGTCAAGCTTTTCCCAGAACACCTCTGAAATGAGAAGAGTTCAGCACTGCACAGGAGATTTTTATGAATTCGGCTATTTTTGAAATGGTAATGAGAAGGAGGCTTTGAGAAATACAGCCTGGTAGAACCCGGCTTGAGTTTGGTCTTTAAATCTTTTAAGAGATTTTAAAATAACAAATCCCGTCCTTTCTGCCAAGGGAAGGAGGGCAGGCTGTGAGAACTCCTGGCTTAGGGGGGGGGATGTCCCTCTGGCTCCGGAGCATCTAGTAGGTGGATCCCTGCCAGTGCTCTCGGCAGAGGCTCGCCTGAGACACCGATCTCCGAGTCCCCCCTGGCTAATTACCAGGGGCCCGTCATGGCTTTCGCGGGCTGCTTTGACAGTGGATTGACTTTCAGTGAGTCCATCTTTCCTTTCCCAGCATCACTAGAGCAGGTAAATGTGAACCCAGCTTCACTGTTTAAAGGGGCCCATCCATGAGTCATATTTGTGTAATGCATTTGTGTCATTGCAAGGCACTGAAATGGAAAGCAGGCCAACCACATCGGAACTGCTATTTCACTGGTATTTTGATGGCTCGCTGCGCATCAGAGGGATGAAGCGGGTTGTCAAATGTCAACTGTTTGCAGTGGCAGATGAGTCTGGGGCTTACGCCGGGGTCTTCTGCCTCCTTCATCACTGCTTTTTTTTTTTTTTAAATTATTGAAGTGTAGTTGATTTACAATTCCGTGTTAGTTTCAAGTGAACAGCAAAGTGATTCAGTTACATATAGACACACGTTCTTTTTTAGATTCTTTCACCACTGCCTTTTGATCCTATCTCCCATCAGGAGCTGCCGAGAAGCTGTTTTCATTCCTCTGCTTGCAGCAATGCCACACCTGCAGTAAGAAGAGCCAGCCTACTTCCAAATATCTCCAAAGCAGACAATGCCGGTCTTCCGGTTTCTCTAAGGTCCAGCACCCATCCTGGCCATTTCTTACTGGACCAGCCTCCAGAGCACACCCCTGCCTCCTCTGGTCACCTATGGGCAGAGAAGGGCAGCCAGGACCTTCCCTCCCAGAGCCTTCTCAGAAACAGCTCAGGTGTGTTGCAGCCAGGTGCATGGAGCTGAGACCACGCTGAGGGATGGGGTCTTCTGTCAAGAGAGCTGGGTGAGCGACCTCTGGGGCTGGTGTGTGGCCTGAAGTCAGCAGGGCCTACCCTGCAGGAATGGAGGAAGGCCGTGGTGGGGAGACAGACAGGAGCAGAATCATGGCTTATCCAGCCATGTTCACGTGGGTGACCCGCAGGTCACACAATAAAGTGACACTTGGGAACCCGAGCTGCCAGGTCTGACTGCTGCCCCCACAAGGCAGCCAGAGGGTCATAGCTTCAGGCTCAACCTGTGATGGACTGGCCATACTCCACCCACTGAGTGTAAAAAAGCTACCACTTCACTCCTCCATCCAAGCCACATGAGGATTTCTCCTGCAGTGAAACACACGCACAGTCGCCCATCAGCCCTGGGATCTACCCCACAGACAGAGCCTAAGAAGACGCCTGATTGAAGGAGGGCCAGTGCCAGCTTGGGTTAAGGTCCAGGTCGGGCGCCAAAGCCTGTTTTGAAAGACTTCTTGAACAGTTTCCTCCATGTCCGATTTCATATCAACTTCCATGGAAGTTTTTAGAGACATGTGAATAGGAATAAAAGGATCCTTATTTTTCGTCTGGTCAGCAAATCTTGCCCCACCACACACTCACCAGATTGAGAAACTGCAATTCATGTCTGGCAGCTTACCTTGCCAACAGAAGTCAGGCCTTCAAAGCCAAGGGCCTTTACTCTCAAAGTGTGGCTTTAGGAGTTCCATCGTGGCTCAGAGGAAACGAATCTGACTAGCATCCATGAGGATGCAGGTTTGATCCCTGACCTCGCTCAGTGGGTTAAGGATCCAGCTTTGCCATGAGCTGTTAGGCCACAGATGGGGCTCAAATCTGGCATTGCTGTGGCTGTGGCGTAGGCCGGCAGCTGCAGCTCCAATTCAGCCCCTGTCCTGGGAACCTCCATATGCCGTGGGTGAGGCCCTAAAAAGACAAAAAAAAAAAAAGTGTGGCCTTAAGTGATTACACTGCAGTCACCTGGGACCCACCCAGCCCCACCCGGTCCATCCAGGGCATAGAAATGGTGGTCCCGCCCACTCTGCACCAAAAGGGCGTCTCCTACCCAGATCAAAGGCAGCTCACACCAGCTCCTCTCCAAAAGAAACAGGACACTTCACGTGCTCCTTAAAGACTCTGGTTGATGAAACCTGCCAGGTCTTTCTTCTGTGCATGCGTGTAACACACACTGATGAATACAACCTGTCCAGATGGGCGAAAACTTTCTGATCTCTTGTGACTAACAAATGGGCCCAGGAAGCAATAGTTCCCCTGAGAGCACGGTGGTGATTGTTTCCATTAGCTGACAGAAGTGTCCAGGCCGCCACGATTGCTGGAGCTGAAGCTTCCAGGTGAGGAGCAGTGGCATCCCAGGGATCGTCTGCAGAATCCCTGCCCGGTCTGCTGGGCTTTCTTACAACAGTATTCACCAGAGGCCTTCCCGTCATGGTGCAGCGGTTAACGAATCCAACTAGGAGCCACGAGGTTGCAGGTTCGACCCTTGGCCTCACTCAGTGGGTTAAGGATCCGGTGGTGCCGTGAGCTGTGGTGTAGGTCACAGACGCGGCTCAGATCTGGCATTGCTGTGGCTATGGTGTAGGCTGGCAGCTGTAGCTCCGATTGGACCCCTAGCCTGGGAACCTCCACATGCCACGGGTGTGGCCCTAAAAAGCAAAAAAAAAAAAAAAAAAAAAAATAGTATTCACCAGAACAGTTTACCATCATTGTTTACAATTCCAGTGAAATTAATTGATCCATTTTGTTGCTTTACTCTATAACCACAGGCCTATCACAGGCTAAGAGATAATCATAAACTGATTAATTTTTCGTTATTGATTCAGTCACTTAAGGGTTTCAAATTCACATTTGGTATGCCACAGCTTTTTTTTTTTCCAATACCATAAAAATGTGTAATATGTAAATTATTGGCTAGATGTCTAACAAGCTTAGAATATGCCTCACAAAATTACTTCAAATAAATATCTACTTTGATTTTGTCCTCTTCCCACTGGCTTTTTTTTTGACAAAGGATTTCCTCTTGCCAGAGAATATTCTGATAAATTGAGGAAATTAAGAAAGCCATTGATTTATTAGTTCAATAAGTATCTAATACCTCCTTTACTATTGACTCTGCTAGGTGCTCTCCCATCCAAAAAAATACATATAAAATCCCACCTCTAGCCTAAAAAAAAAGGGCATGGTCTTTTTGTTTTTCTTTTTTTAGGGCTGCATCCACAGCAAATAGAATTTCCCGGGCTAGGGGTCAAATCAGAGCTGTAGCTGTTGTCCTACGCCACAGCCATAGCCACAGCAACACCAGATCCAAGCCGCATCTGCGACCTACACTACAGCTCACGGCAATGCCGGATCCTTAACCCACTGAGCAAGGCCAGGGATCAAACCTGTGTCCTCATGGATACTAATCGGGTTCGTTTCTGCTGAGCCATGACAGGAACTCCTAAGACATGATTTAGAGTAGTCAGAAATTACCAGACAGTGGGCTAAGTTGCTGTAAGAACGATTTTGAGTAGAGGGGTTCAAGGCCCGCCCTGGTGGGAAGAAGCCTTCTGCTTCTGCCTGTTTAGAACCATAGGGCAAGGGGGTGATAAAAAGGAGGCTGACCTCTGGCTGGTTTTATCTGTCTAAAAATTGGCTGCCGACCATGCACCCTTGTCTGCTCTTGCCTCTCCCAGGCCACCCCCTCCATGGTGGCCGCTGAGTAGAGGGGCCTGTGTGAGTCACCCCACAGGGCAGGGAGGATGACACGGGCACACCGGAGCCCTGGTTCAGAGACCCCCTAGGAGGGCAGGGGAGGGCTCCAGGGCAGCAAGTTTCTGGGTCAGAGCCACTGCAATCTGGCCACACTTGGGCTTTAATCTTAAGATGCAGTTGTCTGCGGCCAGGCAGGTAGGTCACAGTGCTAAGTGACACGGGTAACAGGAATGTGCTCTCCACCCGCCTCACAGGGGCCCAGAGTAACCTCAGTGAGGCATCAGTGAGGTCCCTGCCTCAGAGTGGGGGCTGTGTCACTGGTGGTAGCGGGAGGGGCTCCTGGGACAGAGGGAGCCAGTTGCACAAAGCAGGGAGCGGCCTGGAACACGGGGGAGCTGCAGTGAGGGTGAGAAGGTCTGACAGACACAGGTGGTGAGGTGGACGAAGAGCTTTGTACTGTCCTGGGGGTTAGGATGAAAATCTGGACTTCACCTTGTGCTCCTCTGTCCTCCTGTCCACCCTTCAGACCTCATGCTGGGTACTCGGCACATCAGAAAGCATTGGGGGGGGGGGCTCAAAAGGTACAGACTCCCAGGTATAAAATAAGTGAGTCCTGGGGTGGGAGTGGACAGTGGGGTGACCCCAGGGGATAATTCTTTTTGCTTGAAAGCTGCTAAACTGTGCAGATTTCAAAAGTGCTCATCACAAGAAGAAAATGTGTAACTGTGTGGTGATGAAAGCTAACTAGACTTACTGTGTGACCATTTTGCCATAGGCACCAGTACTGAATCACTGTGTTGTACGTGGGAAACCAGTATGATGTTATATGTCAATTACAGCTCCATTTAACGAATCCGACTAGGAACCATGAGGTTGAAGGTTCGATCCCTGGCCTTGCTCAGTGGGTTAAGGATCCGGCGTTGCCGTGAGCTGTGGTGTAGGTTGCAGACGCGGCTCGGATCCCACGTTGCTGTGGCTATGGTGTAGGCCAGCAGCTACAGCTCCTGTTAGACCCCTAGCCTGGGAACCTCCATATGCCGCGGGTGCGGCCCTAGATAAGGCAAAAAGACAAAAACAAAAATTACAACTCCATTTCAAAAGTGAATTAACAGGATACCAAAAAACAGCACTTAATAGTTTTTATACTAAGTTAGCACCCCTGGAAGGTGGCATTTTGGATGGCTAACTCCAGCTGGACCTGAGGCCTGGACAAGGGGGGAGGGTACAGGGAGACCAGGCCTGACACAGACAAGAAGAGGCCGAGTCAAAGCTCATCTAGAAAAGAGAAGCTGGGGTCCCCGGAATCTGGTAGTTGAGGCACAAGGGGGACCCTAGTCTGGCCCTGGTCTCTGGCACAAATGATGGCACATTCACTGGGACGGGACCATGACACAGAGGCCGGGCGCGGGGCGGGGTGGGGGAGCGGGCTGAGGTGACACATGCTAGGAATGTTCTGCCGGAATCATCCTGCAAAGAGGCTCAGGCGAACGTGAGGGGCTGTCTACGTTCCAGCAAAGGGGAAGGAGGGAGGGATGGTGCCGTGAGAGAACACGACAGAGGACAGACCCTGGGAAGCCTCAGCGCTGAGGAGTGGCTGCGGAGGCCACCTGCACCTGGAAAGACATCAGAGAGACAAGGAGGGGCCGGCTTGGATGCTGAGGGAGCAGAGAACTTCCTAGAGCAGGGGGCCCACAGCAGCACCGTCCAGATTGAAATGAAATGCCAGCCTCAGAGGTTGTGTTTAGCAGCCACGTTAAAAGAAAATCAAGGAGATCCCTGGTGGCTCAATGGGTTAGGGATTTGGTGTTGTCACTGCTGTGGCGTGGGTTCGATCCCTGGCTTAGGAACTTCCACATGCCACAGGTGCAACCAAAAAAAAGGAAAAAAATCAAAACAGGCACAATCAATTTTAATACTAAATTGTGCTTAACCCTATGCAGCCAGAATACTATGAATTCAAAATGTCATCAAATAAAAAGTACTGAGAGAGTTTACACTCTTCTTTTCAAAACAGATCCCACAAACCTGCTGTGTATCTTACCTTTCAGCCCATCTCCATTCAAATGCTAAATTTTCATCAGAAATGCTTGCTCCGAATGTAGGTTTCATAGCACACACAGCTGAACACACTAGCCACATAGACCCAAGTAGCTGCAGTCATACTGAAAAGGTTTTCAATGACCATTCAAATTTAAATTTTATGGAAGTCAAATTAAACGAACAATCTATTTGCTTGGCGTCCTGGTACAGTTCAAGTGTTCGCTAACCATCTGCCCGGTCGCTGCCCTCCAGGACAGGGCAGTGGCCAGGCCCACGGGGCCATGGAGCACATGACCCAGAGCAGGGGGGAAGCCCAGAGCTCAGCTTGGGCACAGCCATGGCTTCAGTGGCTATTGGTGGCAGCACCCTGCCCTGGAGACAAAGCGAAGAAAAGGTGACAAAGCAAACCTCTGGGACACTGACTGTAGGAAAGGAGAGACACTGGGTAGAACCTACTGTGGGTTAGAATTTTTCTGTAAGACGGAGCATTAGGAATATTGACTCAGGAAAGGAACGGGCCTGGAAGGGACTGCAGGAGAGGAAAATCAGGGGTGCTGTTTCCGAGGCTGCTTTTCTCCAAAATCCCTGTTTCAAGCCGCGTGTGATCCCCAAAGTCTCACAATCACTTTTACTGAAGGCCCCCTGTGTGCTGGCTGTACTTCCAGTGTTATCACACATGATCAACGTGTAGTTACGGAATCACCCATCAGCTCTGAGAAGGAGAGCAGAGACCAGATGGGTCACTGTTAAGTCGCAGTTGGAACTGACCTGTAACCATGGTGAGACGGAACCCCCGGGGCGGAGGCTGCCTCTGGGGTCGTGGGGCAGACAGGACAGGCGGCCCGTCATGTGTGCATGCTCTTTGTGCTCTGGGCTTCGCTTGCTCAAGGGCGTAACGGATGCACAGCAGCTTCCGACACAGACGCAGTGTCAGAACAGACAGGATGAGGGCGATGCTGAGAGGGACCCCCCATCACAGAGGCTGCGGAAAATGCTGCCCACAGCCACCTCTCCCGGGATGAGGGGAGGAAGGTACGGCAAGGGTCCACCTGTGAAATCCCCTCATTTGTCCGCCGTGATCAAATCGTATGCACAGTCCTGTGGGACATTGATCCCCCACCGATGGCTGGAAACCATAAGGAAACTGGTTTATCTGAACCAGTCCTGCAGAGAGACCACAGATGCAGAAAACATGTCTGGCCCACTTCAAAGACGCTGTGCATGTCTTAACCACCAAAGGAAAGAATTCCGAAAAGAAAGCCATAAATAAGCCTTTGGGGGTGGAGACTTTCAGCATTTTGGACCACTCTGTTGAAAGGCAAACTTCTTCCTCCTTTTTTCTTTTGCTGATCTTGAGCCAATAAAGCTATTGACACAGTTTTTTTAAAAAAACCGAGTACTAAATACAAGTGGACTTAAAAAAAAAAAATTGATCCATCTGGAATCCTGGTGCATGAGAAAGAAGGCAGTGACCTCACCTGGTTTGCAGAATTCCACTGCTCACCAGCTCCAGAGAGAGACTGGAGAGGGGCTGGGTCACGGCAACAGGTACCAGAGGGAGATGCTCAGGTGAGAAGGTGAGTCCCAAGGTTCACCTCCGTGGAGTCGTTCCATGGAGAGGACTGGGACGGGTCAGCATCGTCTGCAGGGGTCTGCAAACACAGCTCACCCTACACAACACGCTTGACTTGTGCCAAGCAAAGCTCTGAATGTGTCACAAATTTACATATTTAACTGTCTTTCATCTTCATAACAGCCCTTAAGCATGAGGATACTGAGGACCAGAAAGTTTAGATCACTTTCTCAGAGTCACACAGCTCAGAGAGGCAGAGCCTGAATCTGACCAGCAGCTTGACTCTGACATCTCACTCGGACTCATCTATTCCCTGGACTGTTCCTGCATTTAAATCAGGGTGAGAAGGGAGCTGACAATAAAGGGAGATCCCTCAGACATTCAGGCTAAAATTCCAACCTGCTCACCTGACTGACAGACAGATGCCAAGACTCTACTGAATAAGGGCTGGAAACATTCCCCAATAATATTTAAATAAAATGCTTCTTGCTCTCATTCCCAGACATGGGCCTTCCCAGATGGTGATGTCCACTGGTCATCAGTCACCTTTACCCCAGTGTGAGAAATACTGTGGCTTCTTCATTTGTCAGGCTCCTGTGGAGGGTCTGGCTGCCTCCAGAAGGAGCCAGGGAACCGGGGTCACCATCACGGGGGCTCAGCAGAGAGCACAGCAAGGTGGAAACCAAGGCCTTTAGGGCCTCCGCCACCTGGAACAAATGACTGACCGGGTGCAGACGGAACCACCTCAGTGCCAGTGCCCGGGGCGGGACGGGGATCAGTGAGGAGAATAAAAAAAGCTGAACTCCAGCTCCAGAAAACCCAAGAACCTGCTCAAAAACTCCTCTGCCCGGAACAACCAGCATTTTGGATTCCAGCTGGTAAATCCCAGGAAATGCCAGCACCAGAGAGCCTGGAAGTTCTAGAGCTATGCCTGACGTCAGAGGGAACCAACCTCCCAGCTGAGTCAAGAGCAGGGCTCCTAGTCCTGGAAAGGAGAGAATCGGCCCCTAGCCCCCTGGACGCTGGGCTTCAGGCTGGGGGCTTGCAGCAGCCCAGGCCGCTCCTCTGCCGCCAGGTGCGCGGGGGAACCTCGCTGGCTCTGCTTTTCCTGGTCTCTGTGACCTGTCCCGGTAGTGAGCCGTCCTTCCTCATTTTGTGAGGGCGGCTATGAATCCTGAGAATACTCAACAAACAGATGTGCAAATATAAATACAAAACCCACTGCAAAATATCAATTTGTATGTTAATTTATTCAGCCCTTCAATAAACATTTATGGAGAGCTCACTGTAAGCAGACAATGTGGAAAAGATGTGTGGATTTGTAGCAACTTTGAATTATTTATAAGGCAGCTCCCTTGATTAATATAGATAACTGAATTGACCACATTGGGGCCTTCGGGCAGGTCAGCCTTCTCTCTTCCCGGGTACCTAAAAAGCCCCAGGGCTTTAGCTGGGTCTGGTGGTAAAGTACCAGCCCCCCCCCAAAGAAAACACACACACACATATAGGTATGGAGTAGGCGCAGGTAGTTATAAAAGTCCCAATAAGGGACCATAAATAGAAAGGGAAACCTAGGGGACGTTGGGAGATCACTGTGAGTTAATAACTGCTTCCGAGGGCCATCAGAACAAGGCAGGCTTGCTGGACTAGTGGAGGTGTGAGAATTGCCTCAGGTCACTGGGTGTTCAGACCAAGGGCAGGAGTTTGAGGACGTCCTTCAGCTGGAAGAGGAAGGGGCCGTCTTTTCCGACACCCTCTCCCCTTGGATGATAAAACGGTAGCCCACCGGATCCTGGATCCTCAGGGCAGAGCTCCTCGCCCGCCCGCTGGGATCTCTCACAAGTGTCCTATCTCAATAAATCTATTTCTTGCCTATCACTTTGTCTCCAGCTGAATTCCTTCTGCACGGAGGCACGAAGAACCCGAACCTCAGGAAGTCCAGACACTGGGTGAGTGATTCTAATTTCAAACTGTGGGTTCAAGTCCCAGTCTGGGTTTTGACCGGGTTCGAGTCCCAGCATGGAGGTTCAAGTCCCAGTCTGTGTTCTGGCTACGTTCAGGACGTAAGTGCTGTCAGTTTCACCCACATGAGTGGATGGAGGTGGGGGCTAGAGATGAGGACTCAGCAAGCAGGGTGAGGGCTCTACTGTCACGGTTCCAGCGCAACCTCGCATCCCTCTGCCTGGGTGCCTGGCATGGACAGTGGGGGTGCCGTTTGCAGGACACGTGCGGAGCTTCTGGATGAGGCCACCATCCCACCAGGATGTGGTGGGCCTTGTTGATATGCTGCCAGTGCCCTCTGCTTCTGAAGTTCAAAGTGTACAGCCCCAGAGTATCAGCTTATCTCTGAATGGATGGCGGTGTGAGATCTGAAATTACCGGAAAGACTTCCTGTCAGGTAACTACTCACTTTCCAAAAAGGCCCACACCCTCCATGTAACATCTTTAAGCTGCAAGCTTTCTTTAAGTGTGGTTCAATTTAGGACCAGACTCCAATTTGGAAAGCTGGAAGAAGACTTGAAAGCTAAACTTTTTACTTTAAAACAAGAAAAATGGGGCCCAAAGAGACAGGGTGACCAGCCCAGGGGCCCAGCTGGTTGGCAGGCAGGAGTGGGACTCGGACCACCGAGTGTGCGCCCCTCCCATCACACACCCCACCCCCTGCAGCAACGCTGTGCCCCCATCACACACCCCACCTCCTGCAGCAATGCTGTGCTCCCCATCGCACACCCCACCTCCTGCAGCAACAGTGTGCCCCCCATC